>CAHIKZ030001584.1:125000-372500 GCA_903632075.3 Acanthosepion pharaonis
TCAACTCCACCACTATTAGTGGTGTGTTTTTGCAGTCTTTTATATTTAATATCAGATAGTTTTGACTTTTTTTATATGATTATGATGGCTTTTTTATAATATAGTATTTATTTCAGTGATGAAATACTAAATCTTTCTAAAAATTAAAATTTGTCTTTTACTAAAATGCACAATAATAATCTATTTGCAACATCGCTCCCCATATAAAATGTACAAAGTGTTGTGCATCAGATTATCTCGAGTCTTATTTTGGATTAGTAAAAAAATAATGCAAAAGGATTTTCCAAAGAAAATTAAGTGGAAAATCTGAAACTGTCCCAATAAAATAAAAAAAAAAAGTTGTCAATTCAGGAGGAAGTCATGGTGATTAAATTGTCAGTTTAGAAATGAAATTATTAACCTTATTGAAGGGAGAAAAAATATTTTAACAATATCATCTAAAAAATTTTAACTCAAACAACATTTATAGGTATTTAATTTTCTTTTCTTTTTTATTATATTTTTCAACTGAAAATTAACAAAACACTGATATCAAAATTGGCAGCCTGATAATAGTGATGTCATTTTACAGTGCACCAACCACATACAAACTTTTTTTTTCCCCACATACTACACTCTTTTTTCACATATGTATGTGTGCTTGTGTGTACACATATTCCATGATTTCAGACCAATCAAAACATTTTTATTCTATGTCGAGCAGTATATTAAAACTCGATAGCAAAAGAGTTACAAGACAATTATAACAAATAAAATGCAGGCAAATTTTTCATTTAACATACATTATTATTATTTTTCCTATTCATATGATTACCATAATGAATTATTGTTGTTATTATTATTATTTATTGTAGGACATGGTTTTGTATTTATATTTATTTTTTAAATTCACACTATATCCAGATTGTTTTCTTTATATGTCCTCATTTGTTGAGTTTCTCTGATAAGCAAGGGTGACTGACTTTCTTTCATAAAATCACTGTGGGTCAGCTACAATGCATCATACCACACAGCAAGAACAAATATCTCCCAGCATCAGTTTTAGGGGGCAAATTCTTGTTGACAATAACGAACAGTGGATTTTATGGCCTTAAATGCATGCACATATATTTTCCCGCATGGTTCATCTGTACTCTTTGTGCCATTATTCAGAAAATTATATTCTTGAGCAAGAAAAATTTAATGTGCACACTGGCGACACATTTAGAAGCCACATCTGTCAACTAACCAGCTTTTATGCCCACAAGCAAAAATATTCTGAGGTACAACTAAGCTGGATCATGTCATTCAGACAAATGAGAGGAGAATGTATACATTTAGTCAAATGTATAGACATCAATATTTGGCCCTTTTCAAGATGCAACAGAAAACAATCTTTTTTTCTTTCCCTTGCCATAGAATAAAAATAAAATACAAAACATCAATTATTAGAAGTAGTTTACTCAAACTAATACAAAGAATTCAGCCACACATACACATACATACGCACACAGATAGATTTTCACATTTTGGTACCCTGCTCTCGACATAACTTTGGCATCAAGAAGAAAAGAAGCCAGATAAGAGAAATGATAGAGCAACAAGAGAAGAGAAAGTAAAGCTTGTCCAAATGATATCAATGAAAGCTGAAAGAAGACTAGGTCGTCAGAGGAATTAAAGCAAAGAAAAGGTTTTTAAAAAAAAAAAAAAAAAAAAAAAAAGCTTTGGAATTGCACTGAGCAGTAAAAAGCTTCTTGTAATGGTTTATGAATCATTACAAATCAGTCAGGAACACAGCCCTGGAAGGGTTCGGGGGGGTCAGTGCACGAGGCCACATACTGAAATATTGCACAGATGGACACAAAAGCCAGCCGATATATCAGGTGGGGGTAGGGGAGGGAGGTTGTGGTTGTATTTAAGCCAGAAAAACAACTGATGTGTTTTGAAGACTGGCTTTTTTCATTCTTTCTTTCATCAGGTACTGAATAACTGAGTTTCTAAGAGAAACTGAACTGAAAAATGAAATACAATCAGAAAATGAAAAACAAAGAAACTAATAGGAATGCTCTGTATGTATGAAGTTGAAAAAAAACCTAGAAAATAATCAGGTACATGGAGTTATAACAGCAGCTTAGTAAAAAGGAATAAGATTTAAACAAAAAATAATCAAGAAACTCTAAGTTAAAAAGAATTCAATTAAACTGGAAATTTATGTCATATAAATAGGGCAAGGAAAATTAGCTCATTCAATTAGCTTCTTTCTTCTTCATCCCATTAACAAAATATAACTAACGTTTTTTTGTCTAAAAAGGTGAGATTAAACAATGCTAAATTTAAAAAAAAAAAAAAAAAAATCAAAACTATTCTTGAAAATAAATATTTTCAATAAAAGCTGTTTCCTTGTTTAATTCAAAGATAATTCTGATTTCTTATAAATGGTAGCAGTAATTAACATAAAACTAAATCTGTGTTTAAAAAAATATATATATTGAAAGGGAGGCAAGGAAAATTTTCCAGAATTATTTAATATTAGAATATTAGTATAAATTTTAGAACTTGTACATTTTGGGGGGAGAGGGTGGGGCCAGAGTTAAATTAGCCTTAATAAAAAAAATAAAAAAATAAATATATTATAGTGATCTGAATGTGTAAATTTATCTTCAATAAATAACTCAAAAGATAAAGCAAGAACTATATTTTTTTGGTGGGGGCTATAAAAAGAAAAGTAGAATAAATAGCAACACTAAATTTATAATTTTGTTGGGTAAAAGAAAATTAAAAAGAAGCTACCCTATAAAAATCACTAATAATGATGAAAAGTTACCCCATAAGTAATTAACTATTGCCTGAGCAAATGAAAAAAAAAAAATCATTATTTTAGTAGTGAAACTTAAGAGTCAAAGTCAATCAGAAAAGACACCTGACTTGTCCTAAATTACTTAACATCTATATTGTCTTGTAGAAGTGCAAAGATTACAAGTAATAAATATTCTCAACTGAAAACTTCTAAACCAGTTTGTACAAAATAGCTTCAGGAGCTGGCTGGAGATTCAGGAGAATATCAGCGTTAAAAATCATACCACTGACCTCATAAGAAGAATATTAAATAAGAGAGATACATATGCACATATACACACTGCTCTATCATTCTTACTGCCTCTCACAAACACACACATTAGATTCCTGTACATATGTACATACACTGCAATGTCTATTCCATAATTAACATACAGTAAGATGCATACCCACACAGCAGGCAGCAGCTCTGAGTATATTGGGAAGGATCTGCAAAAATTCTTAACCATAAGGATTTGATGATCATGTAGCAGTTTTTCCTTTCTTTCTTTCTTTAGATGAAGTGGGAATTTATTGGTTTAAAGAAGAAAAGCAAAAACAAGAGAAATTACTATTTAATAGAGATTTAGACTAGTATACCCATGTGACACATGGATATTCTTGCTTAAAATTAAAAAGTAATGTATCGGAAAAATTTCTAGATTGGAAATACAATTAGAGTTCATAATGCTTTTCAGACAGTTTAAATGAATTCTTCATATATCTGATAAATGTAGCTTAAATGATCAGTCTTCATTTTTGGGATAGAGCAGTAGACACTGAATGATACAGTGACACCTAAATGAGTAACTAAGTTAATAAAACTAGGACCACAACTAATGAATCTGACAGAGTTCCTTCCCTTAGATAAAAGCCTGGCAACAGCAGCGGTTATGGCGGCAGTGGCTAAGGCAGAAGCCAGACATTTCTCTCCCCCACCCCCCATTTTCTTCTTCTTTTTTTTTTTTTTACCTTTCTCACTTGTTCTCTCTCACATGCTCACAACACACGGCCGTGACTGGCACAGACAACACTCCCTACCCAGAGAGACCAAGCTCAATAAAATAGACTAGGAGAATAAAGATGGAAAATGTCTGACACAGTTATCACTTGGAATGATAGCTATTCCTTGGGCCGTCGTGGTCTTCTGCCAGGTGTGCTGTCTGCATCCAGAGTTGGGGGCAAGGTTGCTGGTTGTCACATGGTCACATTTAGTGGCGCTCGCTGCTGGGCTGTACCTGCTTTCAAACGGGATGACCTGAAATATAATTTTCAAGTAATATTGTAACGGAAAAGAGTATATTTTCATTAAGAAAGAAACTGGACACATAAATCTTCAACAGGTTTACAAAGCAACTAGAATTTCTATGCAAGAATATGACTTGTATGAAAATCATAAATATGCAAAGAAAACATATCTTTTGCAACTACATACATTCACACAGATAAGATATTCAGCATTAGAATCTGCAAGATAATCTATTAAAACATTGAACAAACTGACAATTTGTTTGCATGTGCACAAAAATAGCTTTCCTGTATAAACTGAAGTGCCAAAAATTTAGAGACCACAGTACACTGGATGGTTTTTATCCTCCCCACTTGTAAAAATGAACTCCACTATATGATATGTGTAATAGGTAAGGAGGTATTGTAGCTGTGACAGCCAAAGGACATGAACAAGATTTAACACCATTTGACAACAGAATGATGGATAGGGTTCTCTAGGGTTTTTTCCTTGAGCAAAATATACCAAGAATATGTGAATTCCAAATAGATATTAGTAACACATGAAGAAAGCTGGCATCTATGCATAATGCAAGCACAGCAACCCTGATGACTAACAAGTGGAATATGGAATCAAATCATATGCAAATTCAATGAAGGTGCTGCACAAGTCATCAGTCAATACATTTTACAATATATACTTCAATCCATGGGGTTTTATAGTTGTTGACTAAGGGTGCCATAACATGACCTGCAAACCATGCATGCATGAGTGACACATAACTAGGCCTGGAAATACTCAGCTGAATTGAAATATTCCACTGGCTTCTATCCTAACTAAGTTTAAAATGATTGAACAGATCTTGAATATGCTGCATTCCTAACAGCCATATCTAATAAGCACAAGCCAGTTGTGGACAGCCTGATAAACATGCAACAATCGCAATACTTTGTAGACAACTCCATGTGTTGTAGCTTCAGGTTAAACAGGGAATTACTCAATATAAGGCCACAGTCTCTCAATTTTTGAAACTTTATTTTATATATATTAAATTGTTTGTATTTAATTTCTTCAACCTACCCACTCTTTCTCACAAAGCACCAATTACTTTTCATACAAGTCTTTACTCAGTAAGTTTCAAGAGTACTACAAAGAATTCCATCTGGTATTTATATAAAATAAATCAATGCTAACCAATTAACTATGGCAAACATTTCTGTTATTGTCAGTGGAGCCATAGAATTGTAATGATGGAAATTCAAATCATCCTTAGTTAATAGGTTAAATAATGAAGAACAAGCAGTTTACATAAATAACAAAAAGAGAAACAAATACAAAAAAAACAATTTGATCATTTAAATAATTTCTTCCAGTCAATGTTTTTTTTTTTCTTTCTAGAAACAAGTTTATGTACCAGAAGTTATAAAATTCCATCAATTCTGGATTATTTTCATGAAAAAAGATTATCAGATAACAAAAGATCATAGGTATAATCAACAAGCCAAAGCTCTCCAATTTATTTCATACTGTGTAGTATAAAGTCTCATTTAACAACAAAATGTTTGCAAAGACTTAAATATTTTCAACAAAACAAAACTGAGATCATTAATTTCCCTTTCCCAATTTGAATTTTGTGCTTTTTTAAAACTATGGCATCTTCATGTACTTGGAATATGTGAGGGCTTAATTTTAAGCCATAAGTTACAAGATAGAAGGACTGTTTTTTTATTATTATTTAATTTCTGCGATGAGAAAATATTTACATTCAAACTAATGTCCTCAATCTTTGTTATTACCATAACATTTCAAATGTTGTGCCCTCTTGCTTTCAGGTCTCTTTCAATCCAAGTAACATTCAAGGAATTTCAAACTGAACCAGTTATTTAATCTTACAGGGCTCCCAACATAATCCTTAAATAAAATTCTGATGAT
Source organism: Acanthosepion pharaonis (assembly GCA_903632075.3). Taxonomy (NCBI): domain Eukaryota; kingdom Metazoa; phylum Mollusca; class Cephalopoda; order Sepiida; family Sepiidae; genus Acanthosepion; species Acanthosepion pharaonis. The sequence continues at coordinate 130,975 of CAHIKZ030001584.1, forward strand.
TCACTGAAAAATTCCACTGAAATTGCTGACAGACACACAATAGTAGGTGTAAGTGTTTGTCTTCCCATATAATTCAAATTCTCTCAGCAAAAATGGTGTGTAATTTTTTGAGGATCATCTTTTGAATGTACTTAGTAAACATTAACATTTGGTAGCAGATCAGAATTCTGATCTACAAACATCTGGGTTAGTAAAAATTCCTAAATCCTTTGATTTTTACTATACAAATCAATGTACTCCCAAAGCTTTTTCCACTTAATACAATAAGGAGATACTGTTAGGTAAATAGATCTCCAGTCATCAGGATAAAATAGCTTTTTTTGTTTTTTTTAAGGCAGCACAATTTAGTTCAAATTTAAATATGTACCCAGCATTTTTGCAAAATACATTTGCAGTCAAGTTATTTTCAAATAAGAAATGTTGAAACTATTTCTAAGTAGTGCAATCAGAAACATTATTTTTTCTACATAAATTATTTTCTGCAGCTATTATTTCAACAACTGTCTGACTCCTTTCGCAAAAATATGATGAATTTACTTTTCAAATCTAGTTTCATCCATTTGACTTTCTTTTGAATGGGCCCAGAAATTTATTTAGAAAGCTAGACACAGCTTTGCTGTTTTTATAATATCAATGAATTCTTAAGACCCAACAAACTGCCAGAAATTTACAATTGCATAATTTAAACTTGGAATTAGGAAAAATTATTTTCATCTTGGGTTGGCTAGACAAAATGGTTAAATTTACAAAACTTTAATAAAACCATATCTTACATTTCAAATTTGTATTTACTTTCAAAATAAAATTTATTTCTTAAACATGAGCTTCTGTGAAATTCAAACATAGGTTACTGCTATAATATCACAAACAGTCTAATTTCAATTTTTGTGTCAATCTCAGTGATGGCTATTTGAATATTTAAAAACATTTATATATAAGAACAGAGATAAACATATAATAAAAATCATCAAGGTTTGAGAAAGCAAATCATGCAATTTTATACTATTGTAACTGCAGACTGAAATTCTGAAATATGTTTATAATATTTACCAAAGCTGGTGTGAAAACGTTGATTAAATTTTGTGTATTTAAATCTCAGCATCCACCAAAACAAAAAGCAATAAAATAAACATAATTAAAAAAATTTGTCTCTTCAAAATGATGTTTCAAAATTAATTCATGCGCGCACACACACACACAAACATGATTTATTTGCAAAAGTTATTACTTTAGGTTTCAAACAACCAAGATTCTAAATAGAAACTTCAACATCAAATAAAGACACACTACTCAGCTCTTGAAGAGAAATAAGAAGCAAAACGTACACTTGGGTACATGCAGATACACTTGGCTAATACTAAATTGGAGAAAGTAAGCTCAACAATACCTGAATATATTTCATTCAAATTAGAGAAATTTAAAAACATCCAAATATTTCATGATAAAATGGTATTAACATAAAATCAATCATTAGTAAAGAAAATCGCTGGTTAATTTGTGAGTAGAACATCTTAAATGCATTGTGTAATTCTACAAGAATTGTCTACAGGTAACAAGCCATGCACCAGCACCAGACAAGCAACCAAGGAGAAATTAACTGAAGATGAGAAATCCAAAAAGTGTCAAATGAATAGCAATTACTTGTTAAAGAATTGGAAGAAAGAAAAAAAAAAAAAAGCAGCAGCGTTAAAGCAATATCTGTCTACAATAAAACTTAGTCACCTACTATATCATTTGGAGAGTGTTTTGTATTTTAATATGAGGAAGTACAATTTGTATTTTATAAGACGACCATCATCCATATTAAGCTGATGTTACATTCACCAGAATTTCACTTGAGGAATGTTGAAGCCGTCTAAATGCAAAAATATTATTCCATCAAAATCTTTAAGAAAATAGCACACAATTTTTAAAACCTTATTTTAGACCAGTGTTTCTCAACTTTTAAAGCAACGGCACACCTCGGTGCAAATGAAAATAACACAACAGACTTAGTAAAATTTTTAAAAGGTATACATTTAAATGTTAGGAAATAAAACCATTGAAAAAAATACACACACAAATATGAATTTAATTTATTTCAATATTTCTCTTCAACTATTTGTGCAACTTATTTAGTAAAATACTAATACTGTACTGTTACTACTCTCACACACACATGCATATGCTGTGACAATATTTTGCAGCGCACTTAAAAGCATCATGCACCACACTAGTGTGCCACGGCATGGCAGTTGAGAATCACTGTTTTAGACCAAATGCAATTTTTATTGTAGAAACTTTAATTTTGAAAATTACAAATAATGTTTTGAATAATTTAATGATCAACTAATAATGGTAACAAAACAGAGTTGAAAATATTTGACTAAATTTTTTTTTTTTTTTTTTAAAGAATACTTTAGAAAAAGGCAGTGAATTGGCCAAGACATGATTTGGGACAATTCACAAATGCTGAAAATAACAGAGAAAAAAAAGATGGTGATGAAATGCATTATCCAATGGCTACATAAGCATTTCACAAGCAAACTGAGAATGAAAGAATGATCCATGAATGGTCGAGATGTAGATATAGGAGGAAGGCTTTCACCATATATATATATATATATATATTAAGGACAGGGTTTGACACAAGATGACAATTTACAGAGACAAAAAGAGTTGGACAAAACACAGAGAAAGTCAACACAGCTAAACTTTCTAAGTAAGTCTTTCAGAGAGAAGAAAATTTATCAATACGTTGCTTCATTTTTGTACATACCATTAAAAATACAATGTGCTGGTTGGGGAAGAAATATAGTGCAGTGCTAAAATACCATTACAAAAAAAAAAACTAGTTTAAAAAAGACAGCTCACCAATACTTCCTTTCCATTGTTTTCTGTCTGTGAATGTGCTGGCATTGAGTAACTGCTGCCTGCAGGGAGCAACAACAGAACTCAAGACATGCAGCAACAACATCGACAATAGGCGTACAACATCAATACTCAAGTTCCAAGATGTAGTGTACACTTAACATGTCACAGAAGTTTGGAGAAAAAAAAAAAGACAAAAAAAAAAAAATGCAAGTCCTAAGATATTATCTCATGCTTGTGATCAACACTTGACTGATGCTTCAGGTTGGACATTCCAAAGAGGGAGAAAATAACTGATTAAAAAAAGTAAAAGTAAAAAAATAAAGACTACACAAAAAAAAGAAAAAAAAAAAAAGTTTTTACTTGACATCAAATACAAATGACCTTTGACCCAATCTATTGACTTGAGAATATTACAGTATGCACAGTGACATGCTGAGAAATGGATGAAACAGTTGATTTTACCATCAAATAAAGACAAAGAAAAACTTACATAAACAGACAGTAAGCAAAGTTAGGGGGAAGAGAGGATGAGTTTTAGGAATTTTACTTTAGCACTTCTACATAAAAATGGTACAAAAAAAAAAACAAAAAAAAAAAAAACATTCTACATTTTGTAATGAGTTTTATTTTTTGTCTGCCTCGTAGGCAATTCCTATATGAAGTTCTAAAACTAGCAATAACTGAATTTCTATTCAATCCAAAGATTAATTGGTTTAACATTTATAATTTGAAATGATAAATGAATGGCTTGGGTGGGGTTAGCAGCTTGCAGATATGCTGATCAGAATAGTGCTGAACACACAGTTCAACAACACAACAGTTAGAAGCAATATACATTAGGTTATGATATGGAACCTTATCTGGTTAGTCACTTTCTACTTTGGTAAATGTTCTGTTAGTCATCTAATTGCATTTTGTCACAAATAAGTCAGGCATTAATCCTAAACACTTGACTGTCAACTGACTGCAGATCAAATATTTATCTAAAATTTTTATTATAGTTTCACATTTATCTATACTTTCAACTTAAGTGAATTTTTTTTTTAATCATGAGCGTCATGTATAATTTAATAAGTAACATTGTCAGGACAATCTGGATTCATAGAAAGAAAAAAAAAAAGGTTAGCTAGAGAATCTCCAATTACAGAAATATAGCTCAATGGGATTTCTAAATATTCCACTGCTTCATTGAAGCTTCTTGAGTGGTGTTAACTGTTGACAAAGTATTATCACCAAGTCAATTTCATTTTTAATTAAAAGGAGCCAATAAATATGTGCACTAAGAGAGATAATGAGGATTTAGGATAATTCCAAAGTCATCAAAAATTAATCACTATAGCATCAAATATCAGTTAACTGAAAATAAAGCAGCTTTTGGTTTCTTGCATATCTGTGCCAATCCTGCCTAATTTCTTGAAACTAAAAGCTACAATAATCATGATTATCTCAGTGCAATCACTCTTTCTGTTTTGACTTGTCTTTAGTTATCTGACACAATTGTGGTAAATGTCTCAAGTTCTAGGCAAAAAGCAACAGATTGCCCACTGGAACGACAGATCAGTTTTCCTAAGGGACTTGAGTCATAGTGAAATCAAAGGGAGAAGAGTCGCATGTGATATAGTGGGAAGGTGCCCGCTGGGAGAGTGCACATTTGTTCCTACCTGTCATAATGTAAAGCATTTTTTAAAAATTTTATTCCCAACAAGCTTAAGCAACCTGTCGTGTGGTATTTCTGTTTGTGTCGTTGGTCCTGTGCGTCCAGCAGTTGCTACGGCGGCGAGTGTTGGAAGTGACCAGGCGAGCAGTACAGTTCATTAACTCAGGGTATCTATTCACCACATCAAATAACATTTTCTGAAGAGCCTCGATGCATTTTTTATCAGGATGATAAGCAGGGGACACTAGTAAGTGGACAGCAAGTGATGACCTACCAAATGACACAAACAAGGACACAATGATTAGACGTCAGAGGCCAACACAAAAACGACAGAGGACGACGCAGAGTTGAGAGAAATACAGCCATGATCCTACCCTCTACATCCACCGTGATGGCTAAGCACAGACCTGTGGGAGAATGAGCAGATATAAGACAATCATAGTTGGGAGGGTTGTCAAAAATTAATATAATATGAAAACCAATAAATACATTGAGGAACAGGAACAAAAAAAAATTATCTAAGAACCAAATCCATTTGAGGACTTAAACAAATAAACCAAATAAAAGAATTCTAAAAAAATAAATGTAACTGCAACTTATTGAGAATAATACAAAGTCAAAGTTAAAAATTAAGAGAAAAGTTGATATTAAAAAGAAATTATATAAACAAAAAAAGAAAAAAAAACCTCAATGAAATAAAAAAAAAGGCTGAAAATATCTTTAATTACATTGGGGCTTAGATTTATCAATAAAGAACTGAAATACTGATAAAGTAAACAAAATTTTTGAAAAATATGAAATATTGATGACAACTATACATTTTGGGACAAAGATTATCATAAATTTAAAAAAAAGAAAAGAAAAAGAAAACTTTTCTTTCTCATACTCTATTCTATTTACATTGTTTATATTTGGACTATTGTCCTCATCTTTGTTGTTAACACGTTTTTACCATTGTGCCCTACAGTCTTCCTCAGAGGTATATCAACCTACAGGGAATTCTGAATTGAACCTTTTATTTAATCTTAATTTTAATCTATTAGTAGATAGAATGAATGAAGGCTTCAGTTCAGAACTCTCTGCAGATCAATTTACACCTGAGGAAGGGTGGGACCACAATGGGCAAAACATTGTGTTAACAACAACAAAGATGAGGACAATAATCTGAATATAAATCATGTAAATAATGATATCTCCTAACCCCCAGAAATTCAGACAGAAATTATTCTAGTTTCTTATAGATTTTATATTTTACTTATATTTGCTTCTAAAAATTAATCAACTTAGTGTCAAGATATTTAAAAAAGAAAAAGTTATAATTTATTCGTAATATCAAACTCAAATCTTAAATGAATATAAAGCAAATTTGTTAATTATCAATAAAAATTCTCAGTTTAGTAAATAAATCCAGATAAAAGTCATTGTGAATAACAATGATCCAGTTTAACATCAATACTAACCACCATTATTTATGGCAGATTTTTAAAAATTTTGTCCTTTGAAATCAGTTGTATAAAGTGTGTGATTTAATGTTTGGTTTGAGTTAAGATATAAAAGAAAAATCACATTGGAAAGAAAATCAAGTGCAGTGTCATAAATAGAAACCTTATAACCAAATCACATCAACTTACCTCTACACAATACAACCATCTAGAAATTAGAGTTTTTTTAGTAACATCTAATAATGAAAAATGATTTTCATTCTGTAAATATTTTTTCAGTGAATTTTCTTTACATTTTACCAAATATTGATTTTCATTGAAATGTTCATTGAAATTAAAAAAATGATTAGTTTTATTTTAACTATTCCTATTAATTATTCTGCTAATTTTTGAGGAGGTTCATTCCATGAGACAATCACAACAGTGCAAAAATGAAGGCAAATTTACAGTTCCATACAACAGTGCAAATAAAGGTTTGTGAAAAAGGGAGCAATCATTTTAAATACAACAGTGCAATAGAGGAGAGTATTTGGAGGAGCAATGAAATGTGTACAGTAGGATTCAGCCTTAATCCAAGGAGATCACATTCAAATACTTTTAAAGCAGATTTCATTAATAATTCATACAAGAAGTTAATTTTAGTCATGTTAAAAAAAATATCCCAAACTTGATCAATTTTCATGAAATTCTATTTTCTAAATATACACATTTATGAACCACAAAAATATTTTAAGGATTTAAATGCCAGTCACAAACATACAAGAATATTTTATATATTTTCACTTTTTTTTCAAGTTTGAATTTAAAAGTTTTGCAAATGATCATTCTAACAAAATGTCAAAGAAAAAAAAAAATCTCATAAAAATGTAACTGGTAAAAATCCAGCATAATACTTGTGTTATATTGGCTCCCATATATTTCATTTCCTCCAGAAATTATGTTAATTCCAAGGATAGGTGTTGATAATTGATATCTACACATTTCTGCCAAAGCTGCTAACAACAAAATGTTTAGCATCAAATGGAAGTTTAGTGGAAAATTCAGATTCAAACTCAAAAAAGAATCCAGTCAAATTGGAGCGGCCTCAGAATGGTCTACAAAAGAGTAGATGAATAAGTTACTGATACTTACCGAGGTGAATTAATTGGACTGCCACTAGCTACTAGGCCACTATGTGTCTGGTCACCACCAGCTCCAAAGTTTCTACAAGAAGCCAGCTTTGTTTCTAGCGCCTGTGTGGAAAGAAGTGACACTAAATAACAAGTGCTCAGCTGACTGGTTGAAAAGTTGGGGAATGTTATTGCCCAGGGTAAATGATTCTTTAATATTCCTCATATAACTATCATATATTCTTCAAAAAGATAAAAATAAAAGAAATTTAATACCCAATTGTTTGTCACTTACCTATATCTCTCAAATGCTAAAACTAGAGTGGGTGCATGTGCAACAAATACGTCAAGGTCTTTGATGTTGCCAGATCAAGTACTTATGCAGAATATAAAGCATAACTCCAATAATAGTTCAAATGCATATCAATAAAAGAAATCCAACAGATCTTCATTAATAACACAACAATACTACATCAAATAGACACTGAATATAATAGAATAATAGAAAGCATTAATAATAAAAACAACCTAATGTCAATAAAATCTTATCAAGTTTAGAAACTAACATAGTGCAAAAAAAAAAAAAAAAAGAACACAGTCTCAACATTATAACAGTTTATGAAAGCTAAAAGTACTCAGACATCAGATAATTTATATTCAAATTTTCAACAGAAACCAGAAATGATTCAAAATATAAAAAACAAAATAAAACATCCTTAAAGACGTTTTGTTGGTCTTTTATCAAACCTGTGTGTGTATTATATATATATATATATATATATATATATATATGTGTGTACGTGTGTAAACAAATGACATCACACATTATGAAATGGACAAAATCCAACAATTATTTTAAGACATTTTTATGTTTATACATTCTTTTTATAGATACAAATATTTAAGTAAATGCTCTGTTTATAATAAACAGTATTAAACAACATTCACCGGCCTGAATGTCCGAGACATTTTCACAGAAAATATTCGTCTTCCGATGCCTTAAAATAATTGTCAGGCTTTGTCCATTTCATAATGTGTGACGTCATTTCTTTACATTTGATATGCCATGAGCAGATATGAATGTACGTGAGAGATTCATGGAAGATTGACGTTTAAATACAGTAAATTCGACCTTGCTAACCGAATGCGCCTCTGTGGCCAAATCGGTAAAGGCACGTCAGGCTAAATGACGGTTCCATATAAGATACAGGTTCGAATCCTGTCAGAGGATGAATATTTTCTGTGAAAATTTCTCAGGCATTCAGTGTATATATATATATATATATATATATATGTGTGTGTGTGTGTGTGTGTGTGTGTGTGTGTGTGTGATGATTGCAAGAGTGTGAAACCCAGTGTCACAAACTAATATCCATACAACTATATACATATATAAAAATAAAAAGATATTGCCCATCAAGTGCTGATGTTAATAAAATAGTGCTCAATGTAATATAACAGAGCTATTAAGTATATATTAATAAAAATACATATTATTCCTCACCAGTAGCACAAGTCTGACCTTCACACACAACACAATCTTCAGGTATGAAACAGTATGCCTAAAAATGCAGTTAATATTGACTGATTGAAAAATTAAAATTTATCACCACAGTATCATAGCTGGACAAGGATTTCCTTTCTTACTCTCAACAGCAAAGACCTTGCAAGGAAAAAAAAAAAAGGCCAACAGGATTCAAGCTTCTAAAATGGCAGTGTTCACACCTGATAATAATAGTAATGGGTTACATACAACAAAGTGCATTAATGGGAAACTTTATATCACTCTTATTTTAATATCTGGAAAAAAAATTCCTTATCTCAGTGCTGCTAGTGGGGGTGAAATATTTGTATGTGTTACAAGCTAAATAATTTAAAATTACATAAAACAAAGGTTGTCTCTTAAATATATATATATATATATATACATACATACATACAAGTCCTGTAACCCAAATCTAGAATTTTATATTTCACAAACACTTCAAAAATGTGTTTGCATTTATAGCTTTACAGGATTTAATAAAAAAAATTATAAATTTAATATTCACAAGTGAAATCGTAATTTGTCCTCTTTAACTACCATCAAACCAACATATAATATATATGACTAACTGAATCAATTATTTCATGAGATACTGCAATATAAGAAAAATTCTCTTAAAATTCACCATCTCTTTGATTTTGTCTACCTTTTGAAGCTAATAAAAAAACAAATGGAACCAAGTTTTAAAAGCCTTTGTGGATACAAACCAAATGCAGACCTCGGAACATTTTCAAGATGGAAGAATGATGGATGATGAAGAAAGCTCAAGCAGAAGTCTGCATGCTTGTAAAACATGATGCACTCACACTGGAGGTGTAGGGATCAACAAGTTGATATATTCAAAATGACTACAACAGAAAAATATTTTGCAAAAGGCTGCCAGCCAGTGTAGAAGATTAGTAAAAGCAATGTACTTACACCAACTTTCTGTAACAAGTCTCCAACAATGGAGAGTGCTGAGATTCGGGCAGCAGGGGATAGAGTGGTGCCTGAAAATGGGAAACATTGGCAAACATGGATATCAGTTAAGCAACAATAATCATTCAGTTAGTAAGAAAAGAAAAAAAAAATCAGTGTGAATTTTGAGACATTATCAGACATAAAATGACATTCAAAATAGCAGTCTCTTCAACCATATAAGATTTAATTTAATTTTCTAGAAAAATCATTTGAATTGAAAGGTCTCCTAACCAATTTATAATGAACTCATGCTTAGTTTTCTATAATAAATTTGGTTTAATTTTTTCTCATAATTTTAATGGAATCATTAGTATATCATCACAAAACTTTTGAATGAAACTCTTTACGAACTTTCAGCAGTTCAACCAGTGACAAAAAAATTGCATATAAATCAATAAAATTAGCCAGGAAAACTACTTTGATTAAAGAATAAAATATACTTGTTTATAATATAACTCATAATTTCTTCCCAAACAAATAAAATAACCTTGCTTTTCCAATTTGTTTTTTTTTTTATTTTCTACTTTCAGCAAAATAAACATTAAATTAACTACCTATATAATGTAGAATGTTACAATCCTTGTAATCCTGCGGAAACTATGCCAGAATGCTAGTCAAGAAATGATCACTCTTGACTTGGCCCATAGGCAAGAACGTTTGATGTCATGGAGGCACAAAAGTTTCTACAACCCCACAATAGACATCACTGAGGAAGCATTCTGATGCACAGTGTATGTGTATAAAACATGCAATAAATATTTTCTTCATTCAATAGATATTTGTTGACTAAATACAGGTTCACCAAATCTTAGAACACTATAAACAACATAAAATTAAAAAAAAAAAAAAAAAAAAACATTGTTTTAAAGATACATGAAGTCAGAAAGAAACATTTAAATTGCCCCTCACTTCCAAATACCTCATGTCATATGCTCCACCAACTTTCTCAAATTTGAATCAGATATTTATTCATCTCACAAAATTATCACATAAATCATAGTTATGCAGATTTTGATTTCATTTGAATCTCATGGACTCTTCTAAAGTTTTCTAAATTATCTTCTTGAGTAATATCCCAAACAGCTGCCCTGTATTAATAACATTCTTTAATAATAGCATAGTGGATATGTTTCAGTGTCTGAGTGTATGTTTTAATTTCTACAGATAAAAAAGTTACAGACAAGGAAACCAAAGAAACAAACAGCATTATCTGATTATTTCTAGATTAATTAAAATAAGAATTACAAAGAGTAAAAAATCCATTCATCACTGGTAAGGAATTGATGATCTAAATTATAAAACAACTAAGAGAACTTCTATAGAAAAGGTGGCTAAGAATATGACTGAACAGATACTTCAAAGTACATTTCAATCACCAATGAAAAGCTGAATACAGAAGTCATTAAATTATTGCAAGATTTTTTTTAAATAAAAAATATCAAAATACACAATTCTAATCTTAAAACTACAAAATAGTTGAACATAGCAAACTTTTTCTTATTTTATTTGTAACTTTTTTTGTACAACTTGTTTCAGAATTTTTTCTAAAAATTTAATAATTTTTTTATGAAATTAATTTTAATATTTTCAACTACATCCTAAATATATTTCTTCAAACCAGTTTTTTATTCAAATTTATAACAAATATATGTCAAATAATTTCTAAACTGTATTAATTTCAATATAAATCATATGCTGATAAGAATGCATTCAAGAGTTGTTGGTCTTAAATTCAAAGCTTCCAGAAGACAATTTCTCCAAATAGTCTGACCTTTGAAAATTTTATGAAAGAGAAATGTCTCCACAATAAACACACTGACAACATGCAATTGGAATTTTAAAAAGTTAGTAAAGTCAGTAAAATCATGTGTCTTTGGAAGGAAAACACATTAAGCAGCCAAGAACTGAACAATGAAGAAAGAATTGATTGTAGTCTTTGCTTTAGCAAGGAACAATGTCAGTCTCAAAGGTTGGCTGGCTACTACCTGACATGAGAAGTAAATTGCAAATCAAGCAGACACCATGCCCATTTAGCAGTAATGGATATTTCTGCGGGACCATGCCAGTAATGCATGGTCTGCAAATCTGTCATGGATTTTTCTTTTAATCCAGAAAATAGAATAGGTAAAAATCAACAAAATCAGGATAACAACACTGCAAGCATTTAAGTACACTGAATGCTTTGAGTTTTTTTCTTTTTTCTTTTACTAAATAAAAAGTCAAAATAAATAGCAATTAAAAATACCTTCATTGTCATTGGGTATATAAAATTCTAATATAAAATGTATACAGGGGGTCCTCGACTTAACGTCAGAGATGTGTTCCTACAACACAACTTTTTCGATGTAGGTCAAACCTCACCTACATAAGCACCCACAAGTCTACCTTATGCTTGGGAGCTATAATGAAGGGCAAAAAGTTAACAAAAAAAGAAAAATACCCAACACAAACAAGAGATAGTGAATGTAGCTCAATCCAATAGGGTGTACAGCCAGTGAAGACACAATGCTGTCTTCCTCATATAGCACCACATGACAAAGTGGTGCTATATGAAGAATATATAACATATTATGGGAGATGGCGCTGTAACCACAAAATGCCGTATGTCAGGTCCGACGTAACCAGAGGACCATCTGTATATGAAATTTATCTTTTACATTACTTTTAATGTATTGCAGAACTTATGCAAGAAAAAAAGCATTCATAAAAATTCAGATATAGTAAAATATGCACTCAGTAAATTTTAGGAAACAAAAACAAAACAAGCACATTTGTTTGTTGAGGGTAGGGGGGGTAAAAAAAGCTTCCAAGATATTTGAAAAAAGAAAAAAAGACTTTGTAATTACAAAATGAAAGAAATATTCAAAACCATTCATAAGAAGAGTAAGCTGGCTGGTAAATCTGGGTGATAGCAAGAATTAATATTTCAAAATTTAGCTTGAAGAAATCAATTATCTTCTATGTGGCATGTCCCTTCAGAACATGGTTCTCCACAATTTCCTGTGCTTTGTAGCTCTTAGTAATGCTTGTTTTTTTTTTTTTTTGTTTTTTTGCTATCTCTCCGAATCCCTGTTCTACAAACCATTTACACAAGCTCATTAGGTAGGTTATTCATTGCTTTCCTCTGACCCTCTTGCCTTCAATATGCTCTGTAAGTGTTAAATTTTCTAAGCCCACTTTCCTCATTATTTGCCTTAGAAATTTCAACTGCCTCTTTATAATGCTAAGTGTTCTTTTTTGTTTCAATTTTCCTTAAAATTTCATCATTGCTTACATGCTAATTCCATGGTATTCTCAGTATCCTTCTGTAGAATCATATTTCTGTTGCTTCAAGTCTCTTCATCTATAAAGAGATTGCACTGCCATATAGGAGTACTGATAGTACATAACACTCTAAAATCTTTTCTTTGTTTCTGACCAAATTTTCCTGTTTCTTAATACTTTGGAAGGCATCTTTCACTATTCCATTGTACATTCAGATTTCAGTGTCACATTTTCAGTCCTCTATTAAAATACTTTCTTGATATTTAAATTTTTGTACTTGCTTGATCTTGGTATCTCTAATTCATAGGACATATGTGTTTGGCTGTTCCTTTTGTTGACAGCCATGCATTCTGTCTTCTTACAATTGATGGTTCATCCTTTCTTCTCACTTTCCTTCTGTAGGAGTTCTTGTAGTTTCCTTTCTATGTCTGCTATCAAGAAGACTATATCATCTATATATCTTATATTCTTAAGATTAGGCCACAAATAATGAATCCTGTTAGGACATCTAATTCTCACAGAATAGCTTCACTATAAAGGTTGAATAAGTCCAGTGAGAAGACACATTTTATGCCTCTTTCTATTTTTGCGTATTTCCTGGAATTCCAAACCATTTTGTTCAAAGTCATGTGGAATGTCAGCATCTTAATTATGTCATTATTTTCTCTTACATATGCTATCCATTTTAGCTGTTGTAAGTTCTCAAGGGATGTGGGTACAATTATTTGTTTGTGATTTTATCTGCTGGAATCTATTTTTAATCAATATCACTTTCACTGATGAAAGTGATATTTCTGAATGGGTTGGATACCATGCATGACATCCATTTAAGAGTCTAGATCTCACAAAGCTATTTAAGAGCCAACCATAAAACTCAGAGTTGAATTTTATTCTGGTAATGAATAGCATAATGCTGTGTGTCAAATAAAAAGAGGTTAAAGAAAGTAAACCAACATGATATTTAATGAATGTGGCCCAAATCCTAAATAATTTCAATGCCCAACTCTCCTTTCATCAAAGGGTGTAACACAAATGCCAACATCTGCAGAGCTGAGCTTTAATTTATCCTTAAGAGTATTATTCTTAATGATAATTGATCATCAAAGATTCATTTTATTCAAAGTTGACATGCCATCTGGCAATATCTAAACAATAACCAACAAAACAACTTCCAAAGGTCAATTAAAAGGATTTGATTGATAGTTCAAATTAAATTTAAAAAAATATAAAAATTGTTAACTGTCGGTCATTCAACATAGCTAGAAAAACATTAATAGAAGAAAAAAACACAAAACTGCTGCATTTTATATGTTTAACATGAAGGAGGGAGGGAGAGAGAAGAAGCAGCAGTTATACTGAAACAAGCAAGAGACAATTACAAGTCGCAACGTGCATAGAATTGCCTGCAGATTAGCCATCTTAAGTGCCACAATGTTTTTAAGAATCTGATAAACAGGATCATAAAAGAATTGATGCTCTCATTTTCAACATGGCTGTTGCTTGTAAAAATTGATAAATTGCTGTATTAGAAATTTAATTAATCATTGATGTATTTGTACAACAGAAATATTGTAAGATTTAATTTTATTTTATACTATTATATAAAATAAGCCAAATTGCTCAAGCAAATTTAAGAAAGTGATGGGTGAACTTATTTTAAAAAATTTTAAGTTAAAAATTAAACTTAAATATATTAATTGTTTTAACTAAATTTATAATTTACATAAAAAGTTGTTTTCTTTTTAAATAAATTGAAAGGGAGGGATGCAAATTTTGTTCTTTCCTTACTGTGTCCTCTGCCTTATATCAACTCACATCCTATTTATACAATTATTTGCAAAAGCGAATTAATCACAAAGCTTAATTATTATTATTTGTTTGTTGTTTTCTTTTTTTAAGTAAAGTCAAGAAAATTACTTTGTAATCAGCAGTTAATAGTCTAAAAGTTATCTCCCTTGGACAGAATTTTTTCTGATAATTTATACTTAATTATGGATGTGTGAGCAGCATAACTTATCTGCAAAGAAAGTGAAATCTCCAAGCCAATTTCAAATTTCATTACATTCGATTTGCACATATGACTATGAGAAAGGCATGAATCCATCTCTTCTTCTCACCCCACCAGATATGGCCTTAACAGCAGGGTAGACTAGGCTCTCTAGCCTTAGGTGGTAGCCAGTCTAGGAGAAGGAAAACTGAATTCAAAAGCATGGAAAAGGTAACAAGAAACCACTTCAATATCTTTCCCAAGAAGTTAGGACAATTCCTAAATAATAAAGAAACAGAATCTGAGGAGGAACAGAATCACCTTCATTCTGAAGGATTATGGTGTTATAAGCAAATAAAAATAAATTGCTAACTAAAAATTACTTGCAAACTGGTAGTCTGATGGAATTAGAAATGTCTGTTCTCCAAGTTAAAACATTTTAAAATGGTATGGGACTTAAAAAAAAAAAAAAAAATGATTGTTTCCACTATGTTAGTGACAATGAAACAAACATTGAGAAATCAGATTATTGCAATATAAATTTCAACCATACTTGTTTGATTAATATCAACATTATTTTTATTGTATTTCCAAAATGGAAAAGTCAGTAAGTATCTGTTCAATTTTAAAACTTATTGACCACAAGTAAGAACTAATTTGTGGATTTGGCAAAGAAAGGACGCCAACAAGGTAAGGGTTACAATCTAGAAAAATAACTGAAATCAGAATATTTCACTGAAGATTTTGCTTTTAAAATGTTACTTATAAACATCTCGGAACCTGATTGTACCTAAAAATAATTTATTGCTTATAAATTTAACATATTTAACAAAAACAAATGAAGTTTAGAATATCTTAAAACTTCAACTGCATTTTGAAATCACTAATGAAATATTCAAAATCAGTTTTTTTTTTAAGGAATGAGCAAGCTGGTTTTTTATATTTTATTCTTTTAATGGTGTCCACATTTCTTTTTACAACTTATGTTAAGTTATAAGTTCTCTTTTCCTGAAAATTAAGCTGAAGAAAATTAATAGCCAAAATTTCTTGAATATTCTTTGCTTCTGAATGCATCTAATAAGGAAAAAAAAATTCATTCAAATATGTTCTATCAAACCAAATAGACAATGTCTTTTGAGCCATTTAGTGAGTTTCTCCTGGTATTTAATTATGCCCTGTATTTGAAACCTGTAGAGAAACTTGCCAACTTTAAATATTTAATATTTGAATACTTTCAGCCATGTTAGTTATTTTCAAGAAAAACAAAGTCCAGAAACAGCCAATACAAGCTTTGTATTTTTGTTACTTTAAAATGAAAATATGTTTTTAAGTAAATTTCTAGCCAAATGAGGAGAAAATGCATTTAATTTACACAACAAAATTGTTTTTCAACATATTCTCCTTCCTTATCAATGAAATTAACCCAATACTTTTTCATATAGATCAGATATTATACAATGACAATTTCGTATCAAAATTGTGCCAAACAGACTTAATGCACCAACTATATATATATATATATATATATATATATATATTTATTTATTACATGTTTATGTACTAAATTTTTTCACCATTTTTATTAAAATTATAAAAGCCAGTCAGGTTCTTTAGTTTTTTTTTATATATATATATATATATATATATATATACACACACACACACACACACACACACACACATTATCGGCATGAAAGTGTAAATTTGTTCATATAATTAAAAATAATTATCAGTATCATCCATTCCAAAACATTATGCCCATAAACTTTGCTGTTACTGGTAACTTTATTTTAAAATAAAGTAATGTGTATGAACCACAGGATATACATTATTTTATTTGAAATTTAATTATTTCTTTCAGTATTTTAGACAGGGCTCAAGATTATCGTCATCCCCGGAATGATAGGACATTGATTTGGGATAAAGTGTTAGTTTTCATTGGGAACAATGCTGGGATGATACAAAATTTTAAATTAAATTATATTTATTCTCAAAGCAACTAATTACTTAAAAATAAAATTCTCAAGAATATTGGCAGGCTTTTAATAAATGAAGCACGCACACAAAGAAAGTAATCTTAAGAGCTGCTTTTTAAATTAGTGAATGAAATCCAAATGAAAAATGAAATAAATTTAGATATTTGTATTATTTGTCTATATGTGAAAAATATTAGGATCAAATTGGAGGAATTCATTTTTCTTCGATGAACAAAGTAAGAAAATATATTTTTCTGTTAATTTTAGGTTCAGAAACTGGAATGAACAATTAAAAACATTTGTTTTCTGTTTATCATAGACTAAATTGAAAATACAAGGGAGAAATTGGAAAATGATACACACAGAAAATTCAATCTTGTGAGGCAAATGAAAATGAGCAGAAGAGACTAACATTTTGGCCTCAGTATGTAGGCTTAAATTTGTAGGGGATATTTCTTACCTTTGCTCACTGTAGTTGCTGCAGTTGATGGAGGAGGTGTAGCAGTACAATTAGTTGAATCTCCTGTGTTGGGATGGACACTACTATCAGAGGACATAGCAGATGGCGTTCTGCTACTGTCTGTTGAGGATGGGGCTGTGGTGACTGCAGCAGATTCTACACCGCTGCTGCTTGGGATGTCTGATGTTGAAGAGTTTTCTGTACTACTCGACATACGTTTCATTCCCTTTGCTTTCAGTTCAGATCGTAAATCTGAAAGAAAATAATAAAGATGCATAAAACTAGAAAGCAGTTCGGAAATAGTTGGGATTTTTTTAATAAGCATTTTTAATGCATAAAGACAGAAATTCAAATGTTTATTATTTTAGGATTGGGTTTTTTTGTTTTGTATTTAATGACACATCAACACTAGGGTGTTATATTGTCACAAACTTGCATTCGTATATCAGAAATAAAAAGTATAAATCAATACAGCCAAGAAATTATTTTGCTTTTAAGACTGACTGAATTTATGAGTTATTATCCTCAATATAATTGTAAAATGATATAAATAACAAAACAATATTGCATGTAAAAGATTAAGAGGTGGAGGTAAATTATAAACAATAATTACTGGTGTAATGTATCCAAAAAGCAGAACATTTTTTTTCCATGTAGAATCCTTAGAATGGAATTAACTAAGGAAATAACACAGATTCAAAAGTTCATCAAATCATAAGGCTACAGTAATTTAATTAAGTAACTTATTTTTTTTTTAAGCATATATATATATATATATATATATATATATATATATATATACATACATAGATACATACAATAGTTATAAGGTATGCTATATTTATGGGTTAAAGTGCTTAATATCAGAGATAGAGCATATGTAAATATAAAAATATAAAAGTGGACATTGAAGTCAACACCCTTGGGCAACAGTTTGTTTCATGGTTAACACAATTTCAAAATGGCCTGACGATTGCATTTAGAATGAAACAGACTCACCTCTGGGTGTTGACTTCAATGTCCACTTATATTAAAATAATTGGCAAATAAAGAAAAAATATTTACAACATTATATCATTCAAGTGAAGAAAATATTTATACATTGTCATTCAAACAGTTTTCTTAAGGCTAATCAAAAATGTTTCTTATTTCCTCTTATGGTTAAGTACTCTGATAGTTTTATAAATAAATTAATGAAGGAAAAGTTTAGCAGGTTTAGTAATGTAAATTTAGTTATATTAATACGCACAAATAAAAACCAATACTATATAAAGACCCAATATTTTTTTTTTAAGTTGAATAAAAACCCCTACCTTTTGTTAAAATGTAACAACTTAGTAGTTTTGCTCTCTTTTTTTTTTAATCCCAATCTTGAACAAGTGTTCAATGTATTTGCTAGATAAAACTGAACCAGAAGCACAAATTGTTTTAATTGGAAATCAGAGACATGATCTCTTTCAAGCAAATCTTCAGGGAAAAGACATGAATATTTATTTTAATTTTGCAACAGTACTATCTTAGTGGAAAAAGAAGACATACAACTGGACATCTGCATGTTTGACCATATCTGCTTTACAAGCATTTATTTACATATGTCATTTTCAGGAAGCACTAAGTACAGAACTACCAAAATCCACAGCTTAAAACAAAACACAAAAAATATCATACAAGACAATAATGGTAACTATTTAAAAAATCTTCCACAATCAACAGAGAGGATATATGGAAACTGAAAAAGGAGTGTGACAAGGATGTTTTCTCAATTCATTTAACCTGTAGTGCAAAATGATACAAAATGAGTTGCTAGGATTAATTATCAGCCAATGCAACCTGACAACATATTCTAACACTGAGTGGATGGCTGGTTCTGAAGGAACATTGAAAAGAGTATGAGACAAGACAGTTGAAAAAAACCTAAAAAGAATAGAGTTACTATTAATTGTATGAAGATGGAATGCATGGTGGTAAACAAAAAGGACAGCCCAAGATCTGACTGGGGATGTTAGAATTAAACAAGTCTGGAAATTCATCTGGGCAATGTAATAATAGAAACACAAAAAGTTCATAGGAAGAGAAAAGGACACTTCAGAAACTGAGTAAAATACAATTGGACCAACAAATAATATTAGAAATGAAAAAAAAAAAGGTACTGGACTGCTATGTAATGCCTACATTCCTATATGTAGTGAAAGGTAATTTCATTGCAAATGGAAAAAAAAAAAAATTGAACAGATGCACTTTTACTAATAAATGCTGAGAATAGACAAAGCATGTGAGAAATATGAACTTTTTAAAGAGAATAAAAACCACAAAGAAACTATTTCTGACAATCAGAAATAGATGAAATTATGGGGAAAGAACTATGACAGAATTGAATATGTAGAGGAGATATGAAAAAACAAGAGAAGCCTAGGAAAACAGCAAGAAACCTTCTTGACAAGTTCATGCAAATGGATGGATGAGCAAGTAGCAGAGAGAAAACTAAGTCAAAAAGTTGTGCTGAGAGTAACAAACGATGGAAAGTTGTGCAGAGCTATAAATGCCTTCATCCTGAAGGGATATAACAAAGTGAGATTTCCCAAGAAACTTTCGAAACATCTTTTTGGCAGAGCTATTATCAGCACAAATTTATTAGCAAGACAAAAATTTGCATATATAATGAAATTGAAAAGGTAAAATTCTTTCAACTTACCTCGTGCTTCATCTTTTAATCTCTGAATTGCTTCCCTCATTATTTCTTTTCCATCTAGCTCGTTCTCCAATAGCACATTTCTTTCTAGGGCCTTGAGAATGAATAAGAGTAGTAGATTACATCAGATCTTCCTAAACTTTTTGAATTATGATCCCCTTTTCTTAAAAGAAATTTCTAAGTGCAAAATCTTTTATTTAAAAAGAACCAAATCAAGAATTTGCATTGTATCTTGCTGTATACTTCATCACTTATTATTCTCTCAGTGTATAATATTTTCATTTCTTAGATGATGCATTATAAATTACAATTTTTTTTTTACTAATATAATTCTTTCATTTCATTCTTTATTTCAGTTGCAACCCTAATTCCAGCATTTTCCAGCCCTTATTAAGCAAGCTACATTGGAATTAAAGAAAAAAATTCAACTTTTAATCCATGTTTTTAGGAAGTCTGCCTTAACACAACAGCTGCCTTACAAATTAGGCCACAGAGCCTGACCTGCTAGAGTCAAACAAATCTAGCCATACAACTGTCGCTTATCTTCCCTGACCACAAAAGACATCTTTATAAGAGTTATGATAATAAGCAACTGAAATTAAGATGAATGTAATACTCAGCAAAATATTAAGTATCATAATATATTCTTATAGTTGAACCACAAGCTAAAACTTATGTATGCATGCTGATATAATTCAGCAAATAACATAACCTTATGTCAAGTAAATGTTTCTTAGAAGGCAACAAAAGGACATACTTCTCTACATTTTCATCTACAACTGTATATAATAAAGAAAAATGTCAAGGTAAAAAGAATTAATATGTGACCCAAACAATTATCAAAGTATAAAAAGCCTTCAGAAAAGTTACTGTTTTCTTTATCCATACATTTAATAGAACAATAAAAGAATTTTGATAGATACTTACCATATTTAAATTCTTTTCAAAGTCACTTAATGATAAGGCTGTGATCCTGAAATGAAATTGAGCAAATTAAGATAACAGAAAAAAAATAAATCTAAACATTTCAATGTAAAATTTAATATTTTTTTCAAATGTGTACCAAAATTTGAAACAATTCTTTATTTAAAATTACATGGTTAAAATGCAAAGAATTAAGAACTATTTCAAAAGTACACTATTAAATTTTCCTAAACAATATTCTTAAATTTTTAAACAATTGTTTTTCCATTATATTTTTATGATTTTTATTATGTTCATTTTATTTTTGATAGTTGGCAATTTTAAAATTTGCCATTTTTACCAACGTATTAAATGTAAAATTTATAAAGAGCATATATGAGTAAATCAACTCTTCCATCATCTGCTAAATGTTATTGTCTGCAATTAAAATATAGAAAATGCTGTCATCATTAAAAATAAATATGATCAGCATATTTTTTCATACTTCTTCTAATGACTACAAACAAAACATATAAATCTATTATGTACAAAAGGTTACAAGATGAAAATTTCTTTTGATGTGCGATCACAATGGTGCCTAAAAAGTACATCCAGAGATGACCTCAAGTAATTTAAGAGAGATTAACACAAAAAATATTCAATTTCCTTTTTCAATTAGAAACACTTGTACAAAAGTATTGTAATATTATAGGTGAAAACCTTGTCTAAACAATTTTCTAACTAATGGTTAAAGGTAATTTTAAATAAACACTTGCAACTGGAGTTACAAGGATTTTGGAAATTGGTACTGAGTGAACAAGAATGGAAAAAAATACTTGTTGCTTCGGGAACAAAATTATGGGTGACAAGAATTTTAACTGAGTTGGTTAAAAAAAAAAAAAATTTCTGATTGTATAGGAAAGAAAAAACTTTCTTGCAAATATGGAGCAAATTTTTGCTTCAATAGTTGAAATTTAACGACAACAGAAACAGCAACAACAGCAAAATCAACAGTTGCTAGAACTACAAAAACAGCAACAGAAGTTGTTGGATATAATTCTGAAGAAAACAAAAAAAAATCTGCAATGTCTCTTATACCAGAAGCTGTCCAAAATACCATATCAGAATTTGTATACAATCCTGATGATGGACTGATGTTTTCTGCATATTTTCGTATATATGAACAAATATTCAGTCAGGAATACAGCAGCTGGGAAGATGAGAAAAATGAGATTGTTGTTGAGGAAAATAGCTCTGATAGAATATGAAAAATACTACAACTATATATTACCAAAAAAACAAGTGAAAGCAGGTTTGAAGACAAAGTACACATTCTGATGAAAATCTTTAATGACAAGAGCATTCTGTCTAATGCTTATTGGAGGTGCATGAATCTAACCAAAAACATGGACAAACATTTTGTCACATATGCTAGTATTGTCAACAAAGAATGTCAAAAGTTTAGAATGAAGGAAATGACTCCAAATATGTTCAAAGGGTTCATTTTTATTCAAGATTTAACTGCTAAAAAAGATACTGAAATACAAGCAAAAATTTTAATGAAAATTGAACAAAACAGTAATATTACACTGCAAGAAATAGTGGGCAATTGCCAGACAATTCTGAAAAAATTCAGAAAAAAGAATGTGCATTGGTACAAGCAAAGGACAAATGTACAAAAAGGAGAATAAATCCTTGTTTCAGGTGTGGTAAATTACATCTTGGAAAAGACTGACCATTTAAAACTGCAAAATGTTACAAGTGTGCTAAATGAGGACACAAAGTCACACTGCTAAACCAAACCAAGAAAAATTCTCACAAGAAGAAATGCATACGCAGCATTGTGGTGGAAAAATGGTCACAGAAAACAAAAGGAAATATGTGAATATGAAAATAAATAATGTAGGTGTAAAAATGCTACTAGACACTGGTAGTAATCAGTGAAACTACACGGAAGGAAATCAGAAAGCCTTTATTAAAAAGGACTTCCAAAGTCAGGATTTCAGTCTCTGGTGAAATTTTTTTTTGTTTTATGAGAAATGACTGGTAATGTCTCATTCTGTAATAAGCATGTAAAAACTAAAGCTTATGTATTAAAAAATGCTACAAATTCATTCAGTACTAACTGGATAGAACTATTTGAACTTTGTGATTTACTGATAAACATTTATTGTAAAAAAAATAAGTGGACAAATTTAAAAAGTCAGAGTGTTCAATATTTAAGGTGGATTTTCAAGTAAAACAGAAAAAATTCAATGTCAGTATTTACACCAAAACAGGGCATTAGAACAAAGAATTGGACAAATTCAAAAGAATTGGTGTAATAGAAAAAGTCAACCATTCAAAGTGGGCTGCACCAGCAGTGTATGTAAAGAAAAAGAAAATGTGTATTTGCATGGATTTCAACAGAATTAATGCTTGCTAGTAAAGAAGAATCAGTGTTCAGTAAGTTATTACCAATTAGTCAAAAAACATGAAGGGATAACAAAAACAACACTAAAAATTCCAAGGTCAACAATAAAGTGTTCTTTAAAGCATATAAGGATGGCAAAGAAACATGGAAAGAAAGCATAATATCAGCAAGAATCGGGAAATTGAGTTACATTGTAAAAAGGAAAAGATTTGAACATAAAAGGTACCGTAATCAGTTGAAAATAAGGTTCATCAATGAAAGACCCGAATCATTGGAAGAACCGCTAAAAACGATATAAGATGTTTTTAATGTGCCGGCACCAAAACAAGTTGGGGAACCTACAAGGACAAGTTCCAGAAAAAGAAAGCATACTGAAGAACTGGAAGTGGATCTGAGACGGAAATGCTATAGAGTCAAGTACGTTGACAAACTTTCCAAAAAGAGGATGGGGAGATACTAATACTAATAATAAAAATAAAATATTTCTAAAAGTATTAATCTCAAAAGTGGGGGAGGGGGGTTGTGGAGTAAATAGTACACCATCGATGACTATATGAACTAGTCCATAACTATAATAAAAAGCTCCAGGTTAAAAGTAATGGAAGAAATTGTTTGAAGTCAGTATTCAGATTAATTAATACAGGCGTCACGGCAAGTAGCCAAAGTATTACTTATATTATAACTGCTACAAAGCATGTTATAACATTTAGAGAGAACAACAAAGAATCATCTAAATGCTTATAAAAGAGAAAGATATTTAGATCAAGAGTTTGTAAGCAGAAAAATGTTGTCACTTATTAAATATCAATCCTTTTGGAATTCTGAATTTTAAAACAGGATCAAAATGGCCTGGATTTACTTAATATCATTCTCTAAGCTGATTATTTTGCTTTCCTAAGTTAACCAAATGTTAAACAAGTCACTTTTGTGTTCAGATAACCAATTCTTACATGTATACTGAAATTTGATAGGAAATCAAATATTACATGCTATATTAAGTCGGGTCATTAAGAATAGGTCTTATTTTTGCTATTCAGGTTTCAAATCTGTGGGTGCTGAGTTGGCTTAATGGTTAACAATAGAATCAGCAAACCAAGTTCAAATTCCAAAGAAAGTAGTTAGAGTTCATTTCACTCTCATAAGCTTGGGAAAGGCATAAAACCACTTCTCCCCTTTTACTGATACTCTTGAACTCCTGTTACTTGGAAATGCTATGAAACATGATCTAGTAAATCCTGGGATAATTTGATTTGGAGTTCAAAATCAGAGTTCATAGCTAATTTCATTCAGTTACTTCATGTCATACTCAAGAAATACTCATCAAATACATATAAAATTTAACATTTCTTTGAGAAGTACTATTAAAAGACCTTAAA
This sequence comes from Acanthosepion pharaonis, assembly GCA_903632075.3. Lineage (NCBI taxonomy): Eukaryota > Metazoa > Mollusca > Cephalopoda > Sepiida > Sepiidae > Acanthosepion > Acanthosepion pharaonis. The sequence goes on from CAHIKZ030001584.1 coordinate 155,610, forward strand.
AGACCAGCTCCATAAGAAAAACCATCAGTATAAAATTCTCTGTAGTTGTTGTACAAAATATCCACTAGGTTAGATTTTGATATTATATTCTTATTTTCACAATGAAATTAGTATTAACCAACTGATGTTAGTAAAATTTTCAGGTTATTTAAATGAATGATATTTTCATTTGAATTTCAACCTGCAAGGTGTACCTCATTAATAAATATTGATAACTTGCTTTGCAGGTTTCAAGTTTTACAAAACTGATCAAGTGCAACATAAATGTTTATTTATGCATAAATCTAAAAGATATATGCCATAGAAACATATTTGATTCATACAATCTTCCATATACTGGATTAAATTATCATTTTATATGTTAATGTGACCTCCTTGAATTTCTATTTTTTTTTTATTAATCATTTTCAACCCAAGCCAGACAATAAAACCATTAAAATTCAAAGGGGTTTCTGAGTGCAAAAGAATATGAGAAAAAGAAAAAAACATAAGGAGAACAATGAATGAACAGAAATTAAGTCAACTAAAAATTAACGATGGACATTGCATTTAAATTTCTGAAGATCAAAGTTGACTAGAAATCAAGAGGTTAGAAGAAAGTTCCACAAGTGAGAGGTGTGAGAGAAGAAACAGCACAGAACTTATGGTTATATCTAGCCATTTCAACTTTTATTGCTAACTTTTGCTAACATTTCAAATTTGTTAAACTTTTCTACTGTTTCGACTTTATTATTACTTGTAGCAGTTTTTATTGTTAACCAGAATCTTTGCTTCAACATCATTTTCCATTCTTATACACATCTCTTAATAATGGAACACAAGTTTTCTATTGTTTTAATGTGCCAAGACAGGGGGACATTCCATTAATTTGAAGTGTGTCTGCATTTTTTTTGCGTTTTTTAAGCAAGGTAGGAAATCATCAGTTTAGCAGAATGTGAAAAAGCATTGGCTTGCATAAATAACTCATTTTGTTTAAAGCTTTTTCATTGTGTTCTGTACCACTTAAAATAGGCTTTGTCCAAGAACTTAGAATAATTCAATGCATTTATCTTGAAACCATCTTCAACTATGCAAGGATCAATAATTTTAGAGCCTACAATATGATGTAATGGAATAACCTGTCACCCCAATGGGTGACTACACTATAGATAGTAACTACCTATAAGTATCTGTAAGTCAACGGACTACAGAGACTAGCTGGGATCTGCCGAGTACAACTCAGACTTATGCGAGAACTACCGACCTTCCAATAGTAGCACTCACTACTGGATTGACTTGCAAAGAAGTATTATGTTCAGTCTATAACATGAAAAAAAAAATTGATATTACTTGATAAGACAGCTCCATATTGTTGCTGATTTTTATTTTTTTTTGAGGGGCTGATAAATTAAAAGGTGCTAAAATCCTTGACCCTCTAACAAGATGCATAATTTCAAAGTATTACACTCCTCCAGCTCTGTATTCAACAAAAACGTCTCCATCTTGTAAATTCCTTTTACGTTTGCAGCTAAGCTAAATACACAGGGGTAAGATTAAGCTTTGCATGTTTCATCAAAACTGCTATCCACAATATTTATATTTCTTTACAGGTTAGATTTCATTCACTATTTGATTGATTGTTTGCTAATATGTGTAGGAAAAACAGAAGCTGAGGTATTTTACTAAGGTGATCAATGCTTTCAAATACAAAATATATGCCAGAAACCAATAAGATTTCTCTAGTAATCATCAAAAAACAATGGCAAAAAGAAACCCCATGTTTTACAAGTTATACAATAAGAATACAATAGAGATGCTATAGGCGATCATTTACTACATTTCTATGTAATAGGATGTTGCTTTAAGAAATAAGTCACTAAGCAGATAAGCTTTCTTTAATTTTACTTTACAGCTGAAATGCTTACAGCAACAACCATTTAGATTGTATCATTCTATATTTTCGAGGTGTACAGTAATGAAAACTTCTAAACAGATAAGATTACATAAATAGTATAAAATTCTTTATAAAGAAAAAAAATGAAAAGCTAACCAAATGAAAATATATGGCAAAGAGAAGTCATTTTAATAATTCATCAAAAGTATAAATCTTTTTCTTACATTATTTCAGAAATTTGATTTAGAGCTTTAAGTATTATTTTGTATGTTGTGTATAAATTGAACAAAATTCAATTAATGTATGTGTGTATACATACATATAAAGAAAAATAGCATGAATGTACGTGCATGTGTGTGTGTGTGGGGGGGGGATTTGAAAGAAGTTTCATCATGATAAAAAAAATTGATATTTGATTCTGACATGTCGGTACAGATGTTTCGCATATATAAATATGAATGATGGAAGAGGAGGAAGATAATAATGTAGCAGAGCACTTGAGGGTGGGGAAATGCTTAGTGAGCTAGTCTGGTTGTCTATTACTAGAGAATGATAAGTGATCCTCACTGGGTGCCCTATATACTTGTGGTTTTGTGGCAAACTAAGCTAAACTTAGTAAATAACAATAATAGCAATACTGTAGTTCTTTTCCTGTTGGCTTGAAAAATAGAATTCAAGATAAGCCAAGAAAATTCTTAACTTCTGAATGGCTAACATTAAGTTAAAAATGTACAAGATTTCTATTTAACTGTAGACATAATAGGAAAAAAACTAAAACCTTTCTAACATATTGAAACCAGTTAGAAAGTTGTTCAATTTGATATTCAGGATCTATAGAGAATTCTACTGCAATTCACATGCTATGGATGATAACTACTTGTTTTTGAGCACACCCATCTGCCAGGGCAACTAGCAAATCCCTGTTATAGACACCTGCTCAACCCAGAATTCACCTGCAGTTTATGTTGCAACTAAGCTGAGTGGACCTTAGTTATAGTTTCTGGGAGAGCACATAAACTGGATTGATCAATTTTTTTTTTTTTTTTTAACAAGGCCAGCACACAAACTCTCAGTCACAATGACTTATTACTTTATGCTAGCACAACTGTCGGCAGCTTACAAACGATTCAGTCTACATAATTTCACTCATAAGGCTTAGGTTAACCTGTAATTTACTTTCCAGACACTTTCTAAAAAGGTGCCACATGCTGGGATCAACTCCCCAGGTCACTATTAGCAAGAAGTCACCTCCCTGACAAATTGACCATGGCAAGATTCAAACTCAGATCTCATGACCAGAAGGCAAACATTCTAACCACTTGGCCATATACACAAACACAATTCACATATTGCTTTCATTTCCAGACATAATTACAAATACTCAACTCAAAGCTGAAAATAAAATTCTTTATTCATTGAATTAATGTAATTGCATCCAAGTTGCTATCAGGAAAGTGACAGTTTATATCCAAGTCAATACAAATCTAATTTTGATTTACATTCTTTTGAAAGTAATAACAGAGACATCTGACTTGTATACTCATTTTCACACACAGTAAATTCATTAATATTAGAGTATCAACTCTTTAAAAAAAAAAAAAAAAACAAACTCAGCTTTAACATAAAGAGTGTATTAAAAGATACTCACATTTCTTCATGCTAATTAGAATAACTAAACTTAACTTTTCATACAGGTGGAGTAAATATGGGAAAATAAGTATTTCAAGCAACATTTTTTTTCATTTGTTTTCAGGTAATCATTAGACGGGTCTACAACAAAGTTGTGTATTTTCTGACATTCTGTGACCAGAAGATTACCATTTTTTAAAATATAGAAGTGCATATAAACATGGTAGCATAAATTGAAGAACTGAATAATCATTACTTTGTAAAATCATTAATAGATTCAGTGATATCAACACATATCTATAAAAGATAATTACCTGAAAGTAATACAAAGTGGTACCAATCATAATTTATCATGTATGGCTTCAATAGAATGGCAATGCAGAATTAAGTGTGTATTTGTTTAATTCTGAATAAGCAATACACTTATTGATAGATGTTGAAAATAAAAAGACAATTGCAAACAAAACCGTCTCCTGTCTTTATTATTAATTATAATAATGGAGTGCCTTACTCAAAACTGATAAAATACTGAAAGCAACAACTTTGTCCTCACATAATCTAGTGTGTGGATTTAGCAATCAATTACACATCACATGGTATGATTAAAAGGGGAATTAAATATTTTGAATATATAACTAACACCACATTTTGATTGCATCAGTAGAATTCACCCAAGTAAAATATACCCATTAGTTATACTAAAGCTGAAAAATATTTTGGAGGCAATAGTTTTCACTTTTTTTTCTTTTTTAATTAAAAGATGGAAAAATTGTCAAAAGAATACAAATTAGGTTCACAAAAGACAGGACATGATATAATGTAAATCATTACAAAACTTACTATTTGAAATATTGCTAAAAGCAAGTAAATATATAAATTGGGCTATCTTGCATTCTTTAGCTGTTCAGAAATATGATATTTCAGATATGAACAGGGATTGTATTTATTGATGATCAAAGGAGAATTCATCAAAAAAAAAAAAAAAAAAAAAAGAAAATCTAAGTGATAAAACTTTCTTTATATAAAGAAAAAAACTCTAGCATATTGTTTTCATAAGTGACTCCTAAAGACATGAAAATTGAGAAGAAAAAAAGAAATGAAAAAATTAAAAGAATTACTTTTGAGGATTTTAAAAACAAAATTTAAACTTTGCAAGTTCAACAACAGTTTTAGTAGAGTAGCATACAAGAACTTTAGACATCCACAGATAGAGATAACTGTCTCAAGATATCATCACAGCAAGAAAAGAAAAATCCTGTTTTCAATCCTGTTTTATACTAGGTTCTTTATTCATGGATTCAGCTGGCATGGTCTGGTGAGGAGAGAAGTGTCACTTGACCCATTTTCACTGTTACTTTGGCCTCCTCTCACAATAGACTAATGGACCAGATCTTCTTTCAGACAGCAAGAACACTGTTGATTCAGGAGAGAGAATTGGAGTTCTCTCTGCCTATCTTTATACCACAATAGACAGCTTTTGACTCTAGTCCCTCCAACCATTCCAACTGTCATCACCAATTCTAGGATGTGGCTGGACTATATAAGTCCACAACTGGAATTCCCTACCTTCCAGAGTGGCACTTAACCTCAAAATTTTTCATTTATTTATGTACTTTATTTCTTTCTTCTGTTTTGACATCCTCATTTTTACTTGTAGTCATCAAATATCAGTCACTTCAGACTCAGATAAAATCATTTACAGCCCACTTCATGGGTGTCTTAATAGGGGCCCATTGTGTCACTGATACTGAAATACTTCAAGTGAATCACTCTTGAATTTTACATTTACTGAATTCCCTATTTAACACAGATTCTATATGTCCAAAGTTTAAAATAGAACATTAAATTTTCAAGTAGTTTTCTTCATTTTACTGTTGCTTTTTACTACACAGCACTCAAGGTAAAATCACTTTCAATGGTTAAGATGAAGAAAACTAGGAAAAATACTTCATTTGAGAAATTCAATAACTTAGAAGACAATTTTTATTTGGTTAAATAAATTTTACCAAATACTTTTCCAGTTTATTACTGGATTCTTTATTCATTTACAATGTTGAGGAACACTTAAGCAAATCATTTAAAAAACACAAAATAACTGGTTAACTTCATGACAGTTTATTTATCCAAAAATTATAATTGCAACATAAAAATATCTCTAATCCAAAGATTTTTGTAAAACAAATCTCTTCACAATAAGTCTACTACTGTGTTCAATTATGGAGTTAAAGCTATTTCTTTAAATAATAAGGGTAACCCTTATGATACCAATGTATGAATGTCTGAACGTGTCAAAAAGTAACCTATTTTCACCAATTGCCTGACCATTATTGTAGTGTTTTTATTTTAGTTTACTGCAAGTGACAAAGTTCACATTTTTATAATTGGCAATGAAAGAAAGTAAAATAAAAAAATAAGTTATTCATGAGTATTTAATGTAATATTAAGAAGAGTATCAAGTTTCTAATTCTGCATGGAATACACAAGCTCTTGTTTCATACAAAAAATAACACGTGAACTATGTAGATAGATGAGGACGTATTATTTTACCAGAGTTACCCTAGTTAACAATAACTGTTGTAGATAATTACTTTGTTAAACCAATAACTATTAAGAATAAATTGTTTAACTATTAAATTCTCTAATACTGCCTAATATAAATTTTCAACAATTTACCGAGACAAATGAAAAATAAATGCAAAAAAAAAATAAATAAATAAATAAATAATAATAAAATCAAGACAAAAACTTATTTCAATAATAATGAATATTATAATAATAAAATTTACTTCAAACTTCCTTTAAACTTGCAGGTAGGAAGTGGAACTCTTGTGCACCCTATAAATATTACTTCACAATGATAATATGTGTATGGTAAAAGTAATGGTTTAAATTAACAGTTTCCATACAGGAAATATTTGGAAAAATGAAACTGCTATCTTTTAATCATCATAGAGAACTATTTTTGCCCTATCATTAGCATGGATGATACTAACCTTCAGGAGAGTCACTCATTGAACCTTCTTGATCTCATGTTTTTCACTGCCATGAAGTCGAGTGATTATATTGAATCAATTGTTAGGTCTGCTGCTAGGTAAGTTGGTTCCCGGTGTTGTGCTAAACAAATTTTTCTCACCAAGATCCTTCTTGCATATTTATAAATCTACCATTCATCCATGCATTGAATATTGCTACCATATTTAGTCCGATCCTCTTGCTATATATCTTAATATTCATGATGAGATCCAAAGAACAGTCTGTAATGTTATCAGTCCTGACCTGGCATCCTGACCTTAGTTACTTCCCCACCAGCATGATATGGCATCCTTCTGTCTTTTCTATAAATATTTTCATGACAGTTGTTCTGAGCTTTTCTCCTTAGTATCTCAACTGTGAGAAATTAAGCGTACTACTAGATTGGCAATTAGGTCTCATAATTTTACTGTTGAAATTACTAGATGCATCCGCAATTTCTAGCCTAATAGTTTCTTACACTTCTCACCTGTGGAACTTTCTTCCAGTTTCTTGCTTCCCTGCCACTTATGATCTTCAAAAATTTAAATGCAATGTCAATTGCAATCTTCTGTCTTCCTGAATCCTGTTCTTTTAATGTCCTTTCTCCTCACTAAAATCTCATTCTCTTTCACTCCTAGGAAGCCCATGCATCTCAGTGGCATTATCACCTTGCTTGGAGTGAAATGATTTAAAAAGAAAAAAAACAACACAAACAGAACACAGAACAGTTTTTTGTTCTGGAAATGAGACTTCAAGTCCACTGTTATAAGTCTTTCTAGTACTGATGGAAGTTTCCTTATAAACCATTTGTCTTTGGTAATGTGGAAAGTTAACAGCTTGATTATATCATTATATCTTGCAGTTGCAGAGGCTGACAATTTTTGTTGATGCTGTAGGAAGAGTTCTAGTAATGAATTTTTTGTTATTTACTGTAGCTCTTTCTGATTTTGTAACCATAGTCGAAAGGGTCTGATGAGGTTACAGTGATGGAAAAAAAACAAAAAACAAAACAGAATTTAAAAGACAACAAAGAAGAGTGACCATGTTACTGAGCAAGAATGGATTAAATGAGATTAGCAAATAATGGTACCACTGCTGAAAAACCAGCTGAGGAGCAACCTAATGTCAGAGGATTTTCAAATAAACAGAACACAGAGACAGCGATTATCCAAGATTAAAAGATTAGCTTGTACGATCTTGACACCCCTTACAGTCATCACAGGTGCTCAGAGATAATAATATCAGTAGCCCAAGGAGATTTAGAGATGCAATATGTTACTGATGAAGATTATCATTTTAGTGCTCACCACTGATAAGCTGAGATTTAATATTTATATATATATATATATATATATATATATATATATATATATAGCCAGCATTATTATAAAAATAATTATATTATTATAACAATGAAAGTATTTCTATATTTATTACTTGTTTATAATCACCAATAAATATTGGTGCTTCACAGCAATCACTTGTGTACATTAAGTTTAATATATGATTATTATATGAAGAAGTAAGTGTTACCACCTTAGTATGCCATAGCGATTAGCAATCTATTATTACTCTAGTTAATTTGATCCTCACTAGGTGTCCCATACTTCAGATTAAGCTAAGCTTAAGTAATAAACAACTAGAGTCTTCAAACAAAATTAAAGTATATTGTAAATGTCATGGTGTAGCCACGTATAACAAAAGTGGAAGATGATAAAAATTATTTATAAGCCTGTTTCCGCAGTCACTTCCAGGTTTTGATTTTGCCTGATATTTTCATAATAAAAATAAAAAAAAAATAACTTTTGCATTAGTCGATTTCTTGTTAATTCATACAGAATAACAATTAGCAAAGTTTATAACTGTGGAGACAATAAAATCAGTTCAACCTAAAATCAAAACTGGATAATTTGCATACAGTCAATGACTTTTTATATTTGTATTTCAATTTCAAGTGAATTGGGTTTCTATATTTTGAAATGGGACCTCATTACAAACCTTGAAGGAAAAAAATATGTCTAACATAAATGTCATGTCACCACAACTCTGTCCTTTGCAACCATTAGTAAAGTTTGCCTATCTTCTAATCCCTGTTCTGCCAACCATTTACACAAGTTCATTAGGTAGGTCATGTACTGCTTTCTTCCATCCTATTGCCTTCAATATATCCTGTATCAAATATTTCAAGCCCTCTTTCTTCATTATCTGCCATTGAAATTTCAACTTTCTTATGCTATATGTAAGTGTCCTTCTTGTTTTCATTTTCTACAAAACTTTGGTGCTTTACATAATTAAGAAAAACACAGCAAATAAAATTAACAAATTCAGACTATTATCCTTATCTTTGCTATACATACAAGACATTAAACTGAACAAAACTTTGACCTTTGAGTGGTTTAGTTTCTCTTGAAAATTATGAAGTGAAATATTTGAGTTCAACATTTTAATTATGAGATGTAATGACTGAATATAAAAGATCCCTGTTAGGAATTGTATATACGCAATGTTGGTCAGAATAATGTATTCATCATATGCACACACTAGAAAGTTTATATACAAACCTATTTTGTCGTTCCAAATCATCATTTAACTGTTCTATTCGGATTATGTATTTTTGATTCTCTTCTTTCCAGGCCTTGTAGCCACAGACTTCTGTTTGCAACTTAGAGACTTCATAGTGCCAAGCTGTTTGTACACTTTCCAACTTTTTCTGCAATTAAAAACAGGAAGCATGATTAACAAAAACTAATAACAAATAATAAGACATTTCACAAAATAATTGTGGGGTTATTTTTAGTGAAGAAAAATTTAAGATTGATTTCTTTACAAAAAATTCATTTTGCTTTATTTGGACCAAAGTCTATCATTATGACTACCTAACAAAGCTAAGGGCTTCCTCCTTTTTTTTTTTTTAACATTCCACATTCTTTAATGTGGATAGTGTTAGAAATAGAACAGACAAGATAGGTTGGCAAGCAGAAATGATAAAAAGGAACACAAAATGCTTACTAAGAAAATGAATAGGGCCTGATAATTTGTTGAAAAACTAACATGCACAAATGACACTAGCACAAAGCAGGTCACAAGGAAAAATAAATAAAATATATTGGTGAAAACTGCACCAACAAAATAACAGTAAAAACTATTCAGAAATGTGAAGACAAAGAAATAAGTGCTAATGGCTAGCTCAGTGGAAAACAATTTGGATAGTCTTCTGAATTACATGAAGAAGTCCATAAGTCATTTCATGTAGTTTATATAATGTTGGGTCTGAGGGTATCTCATGACTGTTTATTGGTTTAATTTCCAACAAGTTTAATTATAAGCCTAGCAAAGGCCATGGCAATTAACAGAAGAGGAAACAAACATTGGTCGAGTTAATCACTAACAACTATAAGGTAGATGCAACACTAAACAAGAAATACAAAAGAAGGCATCAGACAAAACTATCATACTTGATATTATTATTATCACAATTTTCTTTTTTTTATAACAGACAAAAAGACACAAACATGAACAAGCACCCAGCAGGGTAGGAAGTATGCTTTTAGTCTTTCATCATTCCTAAAAAGTAATTATCCCAAGAAACAAAGTAACTGATTTTAACCTGTTTTTTTTGTTTTTTTATTTGGACAGTACACAAGAGATTTAATATCACACCTTGAAACAGAGAAATAAATAAAAAAAAAAAAATCATTTTTGTACTTTATTTTTATCAATAGGTCAGTGATCCCTGTTAGTCTAAATTTGATTTCTATGTAAATAAAGTGCCATCCAAAAATTGTACTATTCTCATTTCAATTTACTGTTAAATTCAACAGTAAATTGAAATTTAATAATTTGTATTTAGAAAAATGAATATAAATTATAATTAATGGTATTTTAAGTATACATGACATTTTATTTAAGTTAGGATCTGAAGAAAAAAAAACTTAAATGAAATTATCCATTGTTACTAAAGAGTATAGAGAAAGTTATTTCAAAGCACATCTTTAAAACCAGGCCATAAATGGAAGATCATCTAATAGAATGTTACATGGTATGCACCAAATTTTAATATTCCCATTTCACTTTCAGACATATCAAGTGCATTAACGCAACAACATCCAATTTCAGAGAGTTTGAAAATTTGAAATCAAGGCATGTACTTATGGCACAGACATCAACCAGTGACTCTGCGACAACCAATGTCTCTCCATGGAAATATTCAGTGATGTACATCAAGTTTTATACATATTATCTGAAAGTTAATGCCACCACTGACATAGGTACTGGACAGGGTGATGAAGCCATGGATTGAGAGAACAGCTCCCATCCATATGACCACCAAGGTGTGGCTGACCAAGAGCTTTTGTAATCATGTCACTCACACTAGCTCTCCTGATTTGACTCTCCTAGCCCTCTATATCTGGGTGTGTGTCATTGAAAAGATGCAGTTCCACAATACTAAGGACTCATTCAAAACCACCATCATGAGCATGATGTCCAACAGAAATAAGAACCATTTGATCCAGGTGTGCAGTCACTTCCGAGTCCATATCAAGGATATCCTCAAAGCCGAAGGCAGATGTATTGTTTAACTTTTTTGTATTTACATTCAAACTAATGTCCTAATTTTTGTTTTTGCTTGCACATTTTAACTTCTTGAAGGCCATAGAACACAAAGGCTGAAACATAATAACGACAAAAAAGACGTGGGCATTAGCTTAAATCTAAATAATGTAAATCAAAAGTCATTCCAAAAATATCTGTTTTCCGTTCAAACTTAAAGTTGTGTAAAATATAAAAAAAAAAATAAATAAATAAAAAAAAAGTGATTATTTTTTTTCTATTGAATATATTTGGTTTTCTTTCTATCACAACCCCATAAGCAAAGCAATGAAGATCATTTACAAGCAAAAATAATGACAAAAATTCTGATTTCAGTAACATGATAGTTTATGTGAAAATGGATGATATATTTTGGACAGTTCGTAAAACAAAGAAATTCTACCACAAACTTTCATGTCACAAGTGAGAAAAAAAAACTCCTAAGGGTTAATTTGCTCAACTATGGCAATTGAAAAGTAATCCATTTATATTTACCACAAAATAACAGTAAGGCAGGTGCACATTTGAATAAAGAAGAGAATTTGTTAATAACTTTAATTACTGAATTACACTGGAGATTATCCAATTTAAACAGTCTTTAATTTTTTTTTTTTTTTCATACCAAATTTAAGAAACAAACCTTAAGTTTATTATATTTATACAAAAAAAGTCTGAATAATATATGAAACAAGAGTAACCTAAATAAAAAGATTAAAATTGAATGAGAAAATGTTAAAATACTCATTATCTTAAAAGAAACTGAAATAAGAACTTTAAAAGATAAAAAAAAAACTTTTAGAAGTATCCCATGTATAAAACACAATTCAAATATTTTTTTTTGTATTTGTAACACTTCACAGAGCACACAGATACTAGACTGGTCATAGACAGAAGTGTCAGAGAGCAATATTTTCATCCATAAATGATCCAGATATTCTTTATGGGTATTATGCTAGTCGCAAAATAAAAAACATTAAGACTGAAAATATTAGACACCTTTTTCTATTTAAATGGAGATCATAAAAAGTTAATTTTTATGTCAATATACTTTTATAGAGATAAAAGGATTTTTTATTGAACAGATTTTTTTTTAGAATTTTATTTCATTTTAAAATATTTAAGCTAGTAAAATTTTAAAATGAGAACAGACAAAAATGTCAAATTTTACACTAAAGTTATTAATACTACTTTCCCTCCAATTGATATAGTATTTGAATGAAAATATTTAAAATTTGACTCCATGCCAAAATATTATATATTTGGCTCAATGTAAAAGAATACTTAAGAAAAAGAAAAACGACCCTTATTTTTAAATTGCTAAGAACAAAGAGTGAATCTCACAAAATAAAATTTATCACTACACAATAGCAGCTAAAATACTATTAAAAAGGTACTGTTAACAAGGGACAGGACAAACACATTCCAAGCAGATATGACAAGACTAAACTTGGTATGCAAAACAAAAACAGGTAATGGTCTATATAGAAGGTTATTTAATGAAAATATGCAAATAAACAAAATAAGAAATACTTATGGAAAGAAAACAATTCTGCTATATTGATTATATACTGTTTAATTAAAAGATTCTGTTTCACACAACTTACCTTTAAGGAGTCCACTTCTTCCTGTAATCTATTGTTCATCAAAGAAAAATCTTTCTTTTCTTTATCTAACTGTTTTATTGTTGTGTCTAATTCTTCTTCTAAGTCTTTGCTGCTGGCATGGAATTCAAGATATTCTTCCCGAACAACTTGTAACCTGGAAACAGAGAAATATCAAAAGTTAATGAGGACATTTTAACTACCTGTAGTGCTTAGTGAGACAGGTTCAGACATGTGTAAATATTAAGTCAGTTAAATTTTTATTTGTTAGTAGCACAGGTAAAACACAAGAAAAAAAAGAAAAAAAAATATAGTTCTAGTAATTTTTTTCAGATGTATAAATATATTTGTCTTCACCTCATTTTTTTTATATCTAAATTTTTCCTACCACTTTCAAAAGACAAGACTTCCCCAGCTGTCAGTTATAGTAAGTAATGGGTCTTGACAGTGGACCATTATATATATATATATATATATATATATATATATATATATATATATATTGCTCCTATTTACAAGTGTAAAGATAAAACCTATATACTGTAAAAAAATGAAATAATAAATAAATGCTTCAGAAAAAAGAAATTAATAGATGCAGAAAAACTGGATTTTGCAGCATTCATGGAATACTTATTTTCTCCACATATATACATATTATGTAAATAGATAGATAGAGATGTAGATAGATACATGATGACCCGGTTTATCTGTGGAATCTGAGATGTCCCCAAAGGAGAAATGGAAAGAAGCTTGAGCAATTGCTGTCCCTAGTCCCACGTACACATGGGTTCCTTACCTTAAATTCAGCCTTATGCCATACAATATTCAAGTGCAGACATACCTACATATATCCCCCCACACGTGTGTGTGTGTGTGCATCTTTTCAACAAGCAAAAAAAAAAAAAAAAAATCCATAAAGTATGCTAACAATATCCTTGTATAACAGTAAAAACAGTTCAGACAATGGAATTGTCTTGAGAAAAAAAAAAAAAAAAAAAACAGTTAATGTTACCAGAAAAAAAAATCGTTTGATGTTAAAACTTTGAAATGCAAACCATTCATCCAAAATGAAGCAATGATTAACAACAATTGTCCTAAAACGAGACATAAGTTGTGTTCCAATGATCTATGTATTTACATATTCTATACTTACTATTCATGAAAAGTAGACAAGTTCAAAACAATATCAATCAACAAAGTCTTCCTGCAAAAACCAAATTCATCATGTTTGCATTTATAGTGAGAGGCACAAAAATTATTTTTATAAGCAAGAATCTGCATTAATCTCTCTCACACACAAAACACCAAGTAGCAATTAAGTTGAAATAAAAAAAAAAATATAACTTCAACAGTTCTTAAAAAAAAATTATAAAAAGAGAATTAAATACTCTGAAATGGTTCACTTCTGTCTTCAACTTTGAAGTATTTGAAAAGTGAATAGCAAATACTTGCAGACAGCCAGAAATGGCCTTAGAATTCATCTTTTTTTTTTTCTGAATTTTGCCTGGACTCAAGAGTGGAATGACAGCTGTCTATACAAATGAGGATTTTAATGAAAATAAATGTTCAAATAAACTTGTTTAGCAAACAAAAAGGCTTGAAAAAAAAAAAAAAAAAAAAAGTGTGACTGATTATAAATGTTGGCTGAGTGACATAGCTGGTTTTCTAAATATGGTTAGAAGACAAAATCTACTAGTCAATTCAAGAACTCTAAAATATGCAGGTTGCTATAAATATCTGCTTTTCTTCAATGACTAAATGCAGTTTTCTGAAACCAGAATCAATTGCAGTAAAAGCTTCTAAAAAAAGTAGACATCTGCTACCATTATGCTTCAGATTTTATGTTAAACTTAAAAATGAAGAAAATGGCACACAAAATATTTCATTCTTGCTTTGGGTCAATACAACAAAAAAAATTGATTTTTTACATTAAATTCTGCTTTAAATAATGACTAACATTAATGTAATCATGAAAAGCACCAATAACTAAATGGCTAGCAAGTGCAAGTAGGACATTTAGCAAAAAAGCAAAAGTATATCATACATAGAAGTTGTATAGATTTTTGTAGCGTGAGGATAATTTCTAAATGTTCATTTTTTTTTTTATTTTTAATGACATTCTATTTTTAACATTGAGTCATTAACCAAGTACACTGACACTATTAAAATGAAATACAGTAATTTTAATCGAATAAATTGTTTTCTATAGTCATCAAACATAAAAAAAATGTGAAATAATAATTATCTTAAGAAAATAGTGAGTATCTTAACCTTTCCATGATAGAATTAAAGGTGAAGATAAATGAAAGAAAAGATTTTAAAATTAATGTTTATATAACAATTGATTTATAGGTAATTAAAGAAAAGGCATTAGGAAAATTATTGACATATGCACTGGTGGTAGATTAACTAAAGAGACTTTATCATGAATTACCATTACAATATTACTTACACAGTGTACTAAGAAATGAGTTTAGTAAAGAAAAAAAAATTACATCAAAGCAATCAATATATATATATATATATATATATATATATATAAAGACAACAAAGTCTTTATTCCAGTAACAAAAGAATGGTTAAAATTGCTTTGAATGCCAATTTTAAATAGACCACCTGGAAAAGGAAAGATTTTTTTAGGGCAGAAAAAAAACAAACACTTCATAAGAAAAATATTAGAAAGATCAAGACCAGTACAAATATTGAGTGTCTAGGAATTCTGAATGAAAGAAATTGAAAGTTTGATGGCGAACTGCCTTAGAGAAGCTGATACTAAGAGTTACAGATTTCACTCAGTTCTGCAGTGGGACTTGTTGAAAGCTAAAATTTATCGACTTTAGTAGAAGTTAAATATAGAAAGAAATATTGCACAATGAAAGGAACTGAAATTTTCTGATATATATTCAAAAAATACAAAAAATTGTATTTATTCTAAGAGATGTTCCAATTCCAAGATGTAATTAATAAGACAGCCAAAAGTTTTGCCTATATGTTGCACATGTGTATACTTTAAATACTAAATGTAGGTTGTAAACAATTTTTTTTTCCAAAATGTTTCTGCTGGATATTCAAGCCAACATTAACACATCAATGTAATATGTGAAGATTTAAGATTATAATTTCTAAAAGGATAATGAATGTTTATACAACAAAACCAACAAAAATCATATGAGACTAAAACAAAAAAGTCGAGAAAATGACTCAGCAGCATCAAAATAACCCCCAAGAAACTTAATTTCTTAGAGATAATCCTCTTTAATCCAACCAATATTTGACCCTGCTGTTAATTAAATAAAGATTAGAACGGAACAAGAATTGTGTGTGAGAGTGAGAGAGAGAACATTCTTTTTAACAGACAGCCATGCCTAATGTTTCTTTTTCTATTTCCGATATATCCTTTTGTTAGATGATAGCTGCTGGTAATGATTTTAAGTTCATTAACAGGAACAATATGCTTTGTGAAACTAAATAAAATGATGGGAATTACAAAAATGTAGAAAATTATAATTTACAAACTCATAAACATATTTTAAAAGGCCACAATAAGTTTTTCTTCTCAAAAGCCTATTAAGAAGCATTAACAATATCAGAAGATATTAATACCCCAAACATTATTTCCAAGATGGAAGTGTTTTATTTTTATTAAATGGAAAATAAAGATAAGGAGGTAGTAGTAAGAGGAAAATATAAAATATCTTCACTCCAACTAATGAGAAAGAAGCTTTTGCTAAAAAACAAACTCCAATAAAATTTCCAAATGTCCTTTGTAGCTCTTAGTAAGTTTTATCTTTTTGCTACATCTCTTGAACTCTATTCTACCAACCATTTGCAAGGCTCATTATGTAGACTATGTGCAGCTTTCCTGTCCTTCAATGTCCTGTGAATGTCAAATTCTCCAAGCTCTCTTTCCTCATTATGAGATTTATAATTTAAATTGTCTCTTTTTGATTCAAAGTATCCTTTTTGTTTCTATAAAAATTTTACCTAAATGAATCAAACTTTTTTCAATAGCTAAAACAAAAAGATATGAAGAATTTTTTTAATTAATATTTAGAAATTCTTAATAAAATAGACATTTTAAATACTTAATTGACAGCAAGATACACTGTTTAAAAAATCTGAATATCTTTTCCTAATTAGATAAATAATTTAATGAAAATTGTGTGAATAATCAAGTATTTAAAGAGAATTAATTATATGAGTGTATTGATAATTATTTTGCTCTCAGCCATTAGCTCAAAGCAAGACATTGTTCCATCTGAATAGTTCTCTTGGAATTGGATTTCTATGAGGATGTGGACCTTAATTAGACAGGTTCATCAATGTTAGTGGTAGCATGCATAGGCTGCTTGAAATAAAAATTTAGACTTTGTTCAAATATACAAAGAGATCCAAGACATATATAACAAAAGAAAACAGTAAGTAACAATTACCAAACTTCTTTACTGTACACATTTACAGATGAGCAATGTTTTCATATAACTGAGGGTTTCATTTGCACACATTGTATAAAAAAGTTATATACAAAGATAGTCATCTAATTGTTACATCAGGTGAATTTAAGCTTTTCAGATGCTTTATGGATAAAACAAAATTACCAAATATCAAGATACAACATAAGGTTTTTTCAGTTAGCATAAATGATTCACTCACTTTTGCATTAATATCTAAGTTTACCTTTTAAAAGTTCAATGATAATTCTTCTGCCACCACTTAATTTAAAGACAATTTGATGTATGTAGGTCCTTACTTTCCATAAAAACAATTATTTTTATTTCATGGGTGACTTCTACATATAGAAAAAAAAAAACATGAACACAATCACAGTAATAAAAATTGGGAATCCAAAATTTCAGGACTGTGCGTCCGGATCCAACCCAGAACGTTTTTAATTTGCTCATGGAGTCAGCCCAATTCCAAAATGGTATATGTTGGGCTACAGCTTCTAGGAGATAAAGTGTGACAGTGACATTCCCATTTAGTGTGTGTGTGTGTGTGTGTGTGTGTAGAAAGCTCCTCTAAAAGCAAATGAGAAAGTTTTACAAAATATGAGGGATCCTTTGAAAGTAATGCTTCTCATTTATTTGCATGATAACTATTACAGGAAACACAATAAGTGTCAGAAAGGACAGGTTCCCAATTCCAAAACACTACTTTTCTACATTGCCACCATTATTGGCTAGGCATTTTCACCAGCAATGTACAAGGGCCTGCATGACACACTCATGATAATCTGTACCAACAGAGCGAAGATACTTGCTCACAATAACAATGACAGCAACATTGGCAGAAAAATCCACATAATCTTTCATTAGCCTAAACAGATGAAAATCGTTTCCTATAAAAATCTGACTGTGTAGTGGATGTGACAGAAAGGTTGAGCCAAAATTTGCAACTATCATCGATGCAAGGGAAAGATCGTCTTCTCTGATCTTAATGGGAAATTTTATATCTTAACTTTAGTCAGCATTGTAATGTAAAAATCAGAGTTGGTTTGTCTCAATTCCAGGAAATCCAGCAAAATTATGCCTTTCCTATCCCAAAAGAAAGTACACATAACTTTATTTGCTGATGGCTGTGTCTTGAGGTTTCCCTTTGATGGGAATTTTCATTCTGCCCCAATATAAACTGCTATTTTGATTCCAGCTCATAGTGGTAACACAAAGTTTCATCAGTCACCAGTGATTATATGATCTAGAAAACTGTTACCTTCAGCCTTTTAGTGGTTTAACAGGTTATGACAGACTAGGATATGGTGGTGATCTTGTTCTTGTGTAAACATCCATTGGACCCACCAAGCACAAACTTTACAATATATCAATATTGTTTCTACCTGTCAAAGTCAACATTCAGTACATCCTGGGTATGACGATAAATTATATCTGGCAGCAAGGCCTTTGATCAGGAGGTTTTGAGGAGCATAGAACCAGCTCTTAATTGGTGTTGTACCCAGGTCCACCCTGACCCAGAGTGGTAACACCTGTTATAGTCCCAGCTATGGCCAAATAGTTAACTCCCAAACTGGGTCAAAACACTATGAAAGTGTAAAAATAGGTTTTTATTGTAAAAATACCAAAAATACATTTTTGAAAAAAAATTATTACCAGCAATACCTTTTTAAAGAAAATTATTACCGAAAATACATTTGACTCTCAACAAAAGCCCTCTTTGCAAAAATACATCAATGAAACCTGATCTACAAAGTGATTTCTTACAAAGAATATATATTCTATTCATATGAACATATCCTAAAAATCTTGTCAGCAATAAATAACCCATTGAGGTTGATATGCTGTAAAACAAAATAAACCAACATTCAATTCCATAGTTTCATGATCATTATTGGCAGATGAACTGATAAAAACACTTCTCATTTTATAGTGAGACAACTGTACAAGGCCACTTGTCACACAAGTTACTACTGTTGAAATGCATTACCCACTACCTAACTGTGATCATATCTATTGTTTGGTCTCCATAAACATTTGGAAAGCTTTGATGGAATTCAATGATACACACTGCTTCAAACTTTCATGTTAGATGCTATTTTTCCAGATTGTCACTCAGCTGCTATCCATAAGGAAAAAAAAAGAATTATGAGTTATTGACAAAAAGGTTCAACCTCTACTGCCACTAATATCAAGGGTCAACATAAATATATAAATCTGATAAAGTATATAAGCCCTCCCACTTGCATTTCAACAAGTATCCAAAAAAGAAAAAAAAAAAAAAAAAAAGATTGCTTGACGGGACATTAAATATTACTAGAACTTTATTCATGTCCCCTTTTTGACCCAATTCAAAACTAGTGTCTTGAATTTATTGTTAAATCTACAAGATTCTAACACTTGGAAAAAAAGTGTAGGTCTTCTATTCCATCAAATACAGTAGCTTCTTTTATTCTTATTAAAATTAGTATTGACAGATAATGCACTTCACAGTAATACCACATTCCACAAAGTCTGCACTAAAATACTGTTAATCATAAAAAATGTTTTAATAAAAGGGAAACATTGTTACAGTCTGCCAGCAGTATGACCTCTGACCCAAGATCTAATTATGGACTAATAAATGAGTCAAAATATGAATGCCTTGCACCAGGTCAACTAAATGACCCCTATGATTGTCAATCATTTTAAATTTCCAAATCTTATATTTGAAGGGTTTCTCCCCAGCCTCCTCTTCTAACACTGAAGTCATTAAGTATTTATAAGTGGCAATCAATCCTCAGAGGATGGGAAACACTACCTAAAAAGGAAAAAAAAAAAAAATAGTCAGAGGTAGAATTAAAAAGAAATGTACAAATGATTAGGAGACAGAACAATTGCCCAGTTAAAAAAAAAAAAAAAAAAAAAGAAAAGAAAAAAGGAAAAATACTGCATTTATAAGTAAGCTCACTACACAAAACATGGAACGCGAGAGGTAATCAACCAATTATACAGAGAACAACATGGAAATTCTAACATATCCAAAATAAATGACTTTGTCAGATAGCTGTAATTCGTACACTGAAAACAATAATCTATGTATTCCTTGTCCAGTCAAGCCCCCTACACGGAGTTGTCTTAAGTGAAATACCAAGGCAGGTAGGAAGAAACAATTAAGTGATCAATTAAGGGAAACAAGTTACTATCACAGAAGTAAACAGAGCAACTGAGTAATAAAGTACAACCAGAGAAAAGTAGGTGTAAACAAGAGTAATGTGAGCTGTTATATGAAAGTGCACAGCTGCGGAGAAAGACAGTCACTTGAATTCAATACACTAGCAAACACAAGCAGCTTTTATAGATTCAGGGATAACGAAATTATATCCAGTCTAATTTTAAAGTTGAAAATATCTGTTATGAGCATGAAATGAATTGTTTATATTTACATGCACATTTCGTTTTGTTGGTGATTTTGATAGTAAAGCTTAACAGTCATAGACACAGGAGGCAAGAATGATTACAACAGCTGAAATAAACAGATCATAGAATACAGATTTTTCTTTTCAAAATCATTAAATAAATTTTGGTTTAAAAAAAAAAAAAAAAAAATCACATGCTTCCATTTTGTATTACCTATATTTTAAACAAAATTTTCTTTATATCTTTTTATATTTTAGTAAAAAACAATTTAAAAAAAAGAGTAAATTCTTTAGTCTAGTCTTCACTATATCCAAACACAAGATATATTGATAAAACAAGCATATTAAAATTGTCATTTCATGTTAACTAAATCAAAATTTAATATTTCTTCAATAAGTTTGAGTTACAATAAGTAGTTAAATATAATTTCTTTCTTTAAAAAAGAAAGTATAAGTATTTAAAAATTGTGCAATATCAAACAATAAAAATTAACAATTCAAAGTAATTTTACATATTTGGAACAGCACTAAGAGACAAGTCAAATGACCCAGTTGTATCAGGACAGAGTCAAGAGAGTTTCTTTGAAAGGACAACCACTGTAGATAACAGTTTTTTAGTACTTACTATTAAAAAAAAAAGAAAAAAAAAAAAGTAAGACTGAAAAACATTATCTGAATATGTGCTCTGTGTTTTAAAATCTGATTGTCTTCTGATCAAGACAAATCCAGAACTGGAAGTATCGTCTTACTTCTCATGTATTCTTTTACAAATTCAATGAACAAGCATACTTTAAAATAAAGCAGATTTGTTAAAAAAAAAAAAAAAAAAATTCTAATCATTTAACAAAATTATTCCTTATTTTATAATTTCAACAAGCTTCAAAATAAAGTATAAATAAAATATATGTTCAGTACATTATGAGTTCAATTCCGTGATCAGGCAGTGTATACTTGGATTCAGGAGAAACAGGAGGAGTAGTTCTAAATAAGAACTAGACCAGATATCCCTAAAAATGGTCAAGGGAACAAGAACAATCTACCCCCATAGATTAAATAAAGGGCTCAATTTGAAATTCCTTGAAGGTTAGCTGGATCAAGAAGCACCTGATGAAGGTTGGAGAGCACAATGGGAAAAAATGTTGTGATGATAAAGATAGGACAATAGTTTGCATGTAAATATGTTCAATCTTAACAAAATATCTTATTTAAAGTTATAAATTGTTGAAAAATATATATTTATCCTTGAGGTTAAAAATTTAATCATGGCTGAAAAGTAGTAACATTAAAAAAAAAAATTAATATAACTGTTTCTTGTTGACAGAAATTAAAACAAAAACATTTATATAAAAGTTATTAAAACAATTTCCAGTTTATGATCTGGTTTAACCAATTCAGTACATATATCCAAATTACTTGGCCACTGTCTTTAGAAACCACAAACATTTTCCTTTATTATGAGAAAAAGAAAAAAAAAAAAAAAAACTTAATTTTACCACAATAGTCTTTATTAAAATAAAGCCTTCATCAAACTGCAGTACAAATTATAGAACAATTATTATAATTCCAAATATTAACAATGAAATCTAACAAAGGTGGAATCATTTGAACTGATTAACATGCATAGCCTAAAAGTGCAACTGTTTTCCACTTATAAATTGCTTGAAAAATGTAAACACAAGATATTGTATGCTTTCACTCTCTCCAATCTCAAATAAAGTGAAACACAATATCTATACAGTACATTGTAATAAAAAAGAAAAAGAAACTCAAGTGAAGAAAAATAAAATGAAATTGAGCCTCCACTTGGTACCGGAAAAAAAAATAATAATAATTTTTTTTTTTTTTTTTGACAATGAGGTTTACCCTGTACAAGGCCTGAGGGTCACTCAAGGTAGAGAGTTACAGAGTAAGAAGCACATTTTATGCAGATAGGTGGGGAAGATAATGGCTAACTCTAAACTAGAACAGCTTGTGATCAGGGATTTCAAAATATTTCCATATTGTACATGTAATTTTAAAAGCCTAAAATATTTTATATATCAAAAACAATACAAATATGTAGGCACTGTATCTAGTTATGTCTGAAATCATTTTTGTAAAAGTTTGAGGTTATGTAATTTCTTAAAAGTTCAAGCCATGTTTCAGTTTTTTTTTTTATTATTATTAGGTCAAGAGATGAAATTACAGGTCCTTTAATTAAAACTTGTCATTCTTTAAGAACACAGAGTTTGCAGACATACTTTTTCATGGCTAATATAATTATATATTTCCTAGCAGTACTAACAGTAAAAATCCAGAGTTTCAAATAGTGATTTTTAAAGCAGGACAGCACTCTCCACTTGAAATTTGATAATCTTACTTCCACTACAGGCCTTGCATTCTACTAAAAGTTTTAGGTGTTTGCTGAAATCTGACTTTGGTTAATATTCTTGACAATGTTTAATTCTGATCATGCAAGAAATTTCATTTCCAGAGTATTATAATCAGAGGCCATATGGTTGATTTTGTAATGTGGTTGGGTAAAAATATTTTTTCTGAGAACTGAGATAGATCTCTAGCCGGCTTTATTGATTTTAAGATTAAGATTATAGTCAGCCAATCCAACAGCTTGATGAATTAATTATGGTCAGTCAAGTGTCATTATTAACTAATCACTAGGTTTAGAAGATGAAAAGCAGACACTGGGTAAAACAACAGCTAAGAACATTTAGTGACCAGTAAGAAAGTGAATAAGACATACATAAGAACGTTTCACCTGATATATTACAATCTCTAAACACTTCCGTCACAATTAAGGGTTTCTCATTCATTCTATCACTAAACAAGTGCAGAAATAATCACAATAATCTTTAGTAATTGAAGAGCAGGAAAATATAAACAGCTTATTGATGCAATTGATTAAACTGCTAATTTTTATCATATAACTTTATGATAGCAAAATATAAAAAAAAAAACAAAAAAAAAAAACAAAATGAAAGAGTCAATCAGCATTGACCTTTTAATAGATAGGTACTTTTGTATTTTTTTTTTTTTTACCTTGGCAGTAAAACTATCCAAATTTTACATTTGCTAAGTATATGCTCCAAAAAGAACTTAACCTTTCAGATGAGCTGACAAAAAAACAAAAAAAATGCGCAAATGTGTATTAATAGAATTTAAAATAAACACTTCATTATAATATGCTCAGCATTGACACTAGCATTAACATGTGTCAAGGTTTTACTTTGTGTCAGGTGAGCTTCTTCCTACAATATTATTTAACTTGTAGAAGTTAACTTCCAAAAACTATCATTCTATAGTGTGTCACATTCACAGAAGAGCACATCAAACAATAAATGTCTTCAACTTTTGTGACAAGACTCCCACACAATATCTCAATACATATTTTAAGGATATAAGCCTTCATTTTAATTTTAACAAAACTAAGCAAGAATTTGAAAGCAGAATAAATTAAATTTTGAAAAAACTGGTAAGACCTGTTACACAGTATAAGTGTTTTTGTTTTTTTCTACAAGAATTTTTAGCTTGTCAGCATGGTGTAAAAATAAAATAGCAATATAATTAGTCAGATCAAATTTTATGTTAACATTAATAAGTTTAAGCTGATTGCAATGACTGTCTAGATTTTAAAAACTATATGTTAAGAGTCAATTACACAATTCCTTTGACATTAACTCTGGCAAGGAAAAACATCCACTCTCTTTAAACTTAAATTCTTTTGTTAAGTCCATATTATCAAAACACTAGATTTTGTTAGAATCTTAATGTTATCAAAAAGTTATTTTTCAAACTTTTGTTTATAAAGATAAAACCAATATTAAATTATCTAAGCAACAAATCTTAGTGAAATTTTTTTTTCAATACCTAATGTCAACAGTTCTATAAAAATGAAATCTTATAACAGATGTAATGAAAATCATTTTGTTTTCATACAAAAGTTTTAAGCCAGTTTAAACAATGAATACCAATTTGCCAATAGAAAAACGTTAAATATTTAAGCTTTTAAAAAATGGAAAAAAAAAAGAAAAAAATAAATAAAAGAATAAAAATTTGAAAAACTGGAAAAGTTGATTTTTTTTAAAAAACAAATTTTTTTGTGTACCCTTGTCAGAATCACATAATTTGCAAAATCTACAAGTAATATTTTAAATAATGATTAACTTAATTACAAAAGTAATTTGGTGCTGCTATAGTATGATATCTACTGAAGCATTTGCAACCTACCATAAATGATGATGCACTCACCATTGTTGGAAAATGTTCAGGAAAAACAATGACCTGTTGACTTTTTTTAAAATGACATCAAATCAGTTTACAAACATTAAAATCACTATTTGATGATTTTTAATACATAACTGGTTCACTATTCACTGTCTTTAATTCTAGCCCTAGCATATTTCATACTTCCAACAGTTGATAAATGTCATACCATAGTAGAAAATGGACAGTAGATATCATACTATAGTAGCACCAGTAATTTTTTATAAATCTGAATTAGGTGCTGCATATGATCCTATAAAAAATAAAAAGCTATGTACTTATATAGAACATTTTATAAGTCTATACACAATCCTAAAATCTTTATTTGGATTTATTCATGAATTAAACAGTGTGTGTGTGTGTGTGTGTGTGTGTGTGTGTATATATCGGAGTATGAGGTATCGGAGAGCTGATTTCAAATTCCAATCGAATCCATTACATTCACTTACACGCTAATACCTTTGGGAAAGGTATGACCCCCCCCCCCCAGGTATGGATAAAATAGCAGGACAGATAGAGTTCTCTAGCCTTGGATGGTAACTGGTCTAACACAGAAAGAAATGGCAACCTACTGTGGGGAAAAAATGCCTTGTCAGTCATGTATCGAAAGATACATGATTGCCTAAGTGTGTATCATGCATGGCACATAACTGACTGACTGAGAGTGCGTGTGTATGTGTGTATGTGTATATATATATATATATATATATATATATATTTAAAATAATGCAAATTTAAAAAGAAAATTATGTTCATACAGAAAATGCATGATGAGCATCACTTAAAACTATCTGATGTAGGTTTAGCCGAGTCTACAAAAGATTTAATAGATAAGTGCTGCCAATAGTTACAAAAGAAATAAACTGTATCAGCATGAGTGCACTTTTTCCTCCCTCTTCTCTATATGAATAAAAAGAGAGAGAGAAATGCAATGGGTGGGGAGGTCCTTGTGGGAACCTTGCAAAGCAGCATTGTAATATGTGGAGAAAGACAGGAGATGGTTCATGAGGCACAGTTGGACATAAACTTCCTTCTCTTCCTCCTACTGTGCCTAATTCTTCTGCTTAGTGTGAAGAGGGTGGGGCCTGAATATATATGACTCAGAAATACCAATCCTAATATCAACAAACTCGTTGTAGGCTTACAGCCACCTTCTAACTGATGACTCAGCATGGGGGGGGGCAGTTTCTCAGGGATTTCAGGCTTAGAAGTTGGCTAAAGGGTAGAACCACTCCATTGTTTTTGACACTAAAGCAAATTGACAAAAAACACTAGTATTTATAACACAAAACTTATTCAATTGCAAGTCAAATATGAATGTAACGTTTCAAACCACATATAGAAGAAACAAAGTACAAATAATGTCAATGTTAATTAACTACACATAGAGAAATTAAACATTTCATTGCATTGATTGAATGCAAATATTCCCGTTTTAGTATTAAGAAATCCTTGCAAAGTAGATCGGTTTGCCTATTGTCCAGTTAATGCTATTGCCAAGCCATTTGAATAGTAGTAAAGGTTTATCTATAGTTCCCTGTTTAGGATTGAGTTTCCTGTTCCTTATAAAGTCTTTTCATTTTCTTTCACCCCCAGTAGCCTTTACAGCTAGCTTAGTGGCATTATTGCCTTGCTTGGGGTCAATTGATAGAAAGAAAAAGTTTTCTTCAAGTTATTGACTGTAGAATATAACATTTTTTGGAGAAGCCAAATTTTCTTCCTTTCTTTCTATAACATGCAAAAATTGTACTTGTAAAATCTACAATACTCAAGCAGGTACATTTGGTAGTGGTGATGGTGGTAACAATTGTAGTAATTATGATGATATAAGACATGAAAAGTTGCTTAAAAATACAAAGGACAAGAAGTTATGGAGAGTCATGATCACCCACTTCCTTAAGGGACACAGCACATAAATGATGATGATGATGATTACAATAATGATCCTCACAGAGTCAACATTTGAACAACATCCCTTCAAAATCAGTCGAAGAGCAAAAAGTGACCTATTTTATTATTTACTCAAAGGAATAGATATTTTTTAATACATTATCACTAAATATGTTTTGGCATTTCCAAGCATACCAATCAGGAGTGTTTGCATATTAGGTCACATGTTTCACCACACCTAACATATACAGCTTCACACTCTAAAAAACTGTTTCAGTTTAACAAAAAATGGATTCTCTACAAGCTGAGAAAGAATTACAACTTGGAACATTTTGACAGAGATATTATCACCCTCAGCCTTAATTCTGACTCAAAAATTCTCCCTACTAACCCAATCTCGAGGAGAATCTTAAAACAGGCCCAAAAGCTTTCTTATACTTAAACAGATAAATTAATCCAGGCCAGTCAATCATTATTACTGGCCATCAAAAAGTAAATAACAGGACAATTTATATCAATTGATAATCTGATGTGAGTGAATAAAAAAAGTAATAGACATGGTAATAGAAATTACAATGTAAAAAAAAAAAAAAAAAAAGAAAAAAAAAGATTTATTCATAATATCCGTAAGTAATAAAGTTATAGATATATAGGGATATTGTCTAGTTCTTATTTTTTAGTACTGCTACTTCTCAGTTATTGCTCGTCTGTTTCTATGGAGTCCAAGTACACACTGCTCGACCCAGCAAGAATAACTCACAACCACTATGTCACCAAATTCAATAGATGATATCACTAGTCATGGGTAGTGGAGCAAGAACAGTCTACCCCCATAGATTAAATAAAAGGTTCAGAATTCCCTGTAGATTACCAGATCAATAGACACCTGAGGAAGGTTGGAAAGCACAATGGCCAAAACATTATTATAATAGCAACAGAGACAAGGACAATAGTCCAAATAGTGTAAATAACATTCTTTTATTTTTATTGCTACTACAAACATTTCAGTTGATCCATTCTTGAATATTGGACTCTATAGATATAGTTTCCCTTATATTTCATTGAGTGTGACAGAGAAGGAAAACTGAAGTTTTTACTACAGTTTTCTAACGTTCTTACAGTTTTCTTTTCAGTGGGGGCTAAGAGACTGTAGAAATAGTCAATAAGGATGAATGTCCCAAGTTTTTTTTGTCTAATTAGTCATTTTCAAGGGGTTTATTGTTTTTCATTTTGTTTGTAGATGTCCAAATGCTTTTTTATGGCAGTGAGATCACTCAAGTGGTTAGTTATCCTTTTACTGATAGTTGTCAATGTGTATCCAATACAGATAATCAGTATATGACGAGACACAGTTGTGGACAGCAAAAGTGAAATACTACATTAGTTGTTTTAAGTTTAAATTTGATAGGTGTGTTGTTATTTGTGATTATGAGGCTGGAATTTTTAATTTATTTTAATGTTTTACTTGTTTGCAAACATCAGCTGATGAGATGCATTGTTTAATGATGCAAGATTTTTCTTTGTTTGACATTTAAATAGAAGACAACTTCCAAAAGATAAGATAATAATTAGTATATGAAGCTATTCCCTTAAAATAACTACACAAGTACCTTAAATCATGAAAAGTACTCAAAAGATTAAAAGGGGGATGGGTGCTAAAAATTCTCAGTCAAATCAAGAAATGCTTAAGAAAAAAAAAAAAAAAAAAAAAATCACTGTCATTTAGTTAGGATGTTTTAGGAAGTCCATCAAAGCATAAAGTTTTCATCTCATATTAAAACACTGCAAATGTTCACATAACTGCACTCATCAACTACTGAGTTTCTTTCCTTTAACATTGATTCTTAGCAATTTCTAAAGATGGGGGCAAAGGATATACTTAACATTTTACTGTTTGAGAGTCTTTCAATCTTAAAAAGAGATTCAGTAAATGCAGTATCACACAAGAAAATGTGAAGAACTCAAAAGGAGAATTTGAAAATGACGAAACACCTGCCTATATCTAGAAAATCAACTCATATTTCATCTCTTATATAAATTATCTTAAATTTCAAAACTTCTTTGAAAGGAAGCAAAAATCATATTACGTTTCATTTGAAACCTTTAACTAATCCTCAGTAAATGACTGGCTGAAAAAGTGATCAGATTTGCTTTCTTTGGTTAATCACAATTTAAAAATGCAATCAAATATTCCAATCAACAACTAATAAGCTATCCCCATTATATTATCTACTTGTTATGCCAAATAATAATCATTATCTCAAAAATATTTCTCAAAGACAAACTGTCAAAAAGATAAAGAGCTTCTTTACATGCAATATTTCTCTAGATTAGTGCAAATTCCATAGGCCAGTCAATGTTCTGACACAAGTCTAAGCATTTAAACAGGAGTTAGAAGATTAAAAACAAAAAATTTTTTCTTCACATCAAAAGATGCAGACATATTCGTGGAGAGATTTTTGTTT
Organism: Acanthosepion pharaonis; assembly: GCA_903632075.3. Lineage (NCBI taxonomy): Eukaryota > Metazoa > Mollusca > Cephalopoda > Sepiida > Sepiidae > Acanthosepion > Acanthosepion pharaonis. The sequence continues at coordinate 184,776 of CAHIKZ030001584.1, forward strand.
TGCTGTTATTTTTGGTAAAGTGATCAAGAATTTAATGAAAAACCAGCTGGTTTTCTTCAGCAACATAAGAACTAGAACAGATTGAGAAGTTATCAACAAATATGAGTGTTCTAGGAAGAGATAAAAATCTAAAGAATGCTGTTATATAACCATTGGAAAGCTGCTTTTATTTACAAAAGTCTCTCTAAAACTGCTGCTTTTCCGGAACAAGCTCTTAAATATTACCTAGATCATGTACTATACACTGTTTTATTCCTAATCAAAGCAACATAAAATGTTTTACTTATTATAAAAATGATTAATTTGACATTTGTGAAAAGTTTTAGTAGCTATTCAACATTATACAGTATATCAGTCCACATATAGATCTTAGAAAGACTAAATGTTTTTGAAGAATATAACATTCATTCAAAAATTACTTTAATTTCAACAAATCATAAAAAAAAAAAATCAAATGATTTCTAATAAACATTCAATAATTTTAAAGAAAGATAAATAGAAGCAGAGAAAAATTGTAGAGGGGGGGATATTTCATTTAATTTTTTTTACTTCAATTTCTTGAATGATCCATCAAGACCCACTCATAGTAGCAATTGCAGATATCTGATATACAAGATGGACTGCTTTACATGACTACATTGCTATTTAACCATATATGGGAGATTTGTGGCTTCATCCCTTTCCCAGGTGCATTAGTACAAAGTGAATGCAAACTGCCCTAGCCTGAGTTTGAAACCAGTTCATAGATTTCATTTTCCACACCATTAGGCCACCGGTAGCTTCTGTAAATAGGATGTGGAAATAAGTGAGAAAAAGCAAAAAAGGATGCAAATAAAAGTAAGGGGATTTATTAAGTTGAGCCATAAGCAATTTCCATTTTGGGGAGTCTATTGTAATATTGAATGTATAAGCCTAACTACTAATCATACATGGCAGTTAAGAATGAAGTTGGAGTATACAAATATGCCTTAGATTTTGCATAGTATCAGCGTACAACGGTGGATTAAAGGAAAAATATTGTTATCCTTCATGACAAGGCAAAGCCGCATACAGCAAGAATAAGACAGGAAAAAAAATAAACTTGAACGGTCTGGTCTATCCTACCTGCCATATTCACCTGTCTTTGCACCAACTGATTATTTCCTTTCTCAGTTGCCATAAAATGTTTTAAGAGAGGAAACAGATTCAAGAGTTCATTGAAAAGCTTTTCACATCAAAACATTGAGCTTGAAAGGTATCAAAGAGTTACCTGATAAGTGGCAAAAAGTCATTGCAAATAATAGTGAATAAATGACTGAATAAAATGTAATTGTAGCTTATTTTTTTCAAAGAAGAAAAGTTGATAAACCAAAGTGGAAATTATTTATGACTCAATATATATTTTTTTTATTTTTGAGCAAGGGACTAATTCCTGCCTATTTGATATAAATTAGTACTGCTCCTAAAATACAGGTTGAGCATTAAAAATCTAATAATTCTCCCATCATTATATACATGTGATCTGCTTACAACACTGGATAACCTATATCTGTACATTTTTAAATTGATCTCTTTGAAACTATGTTTACTTCAAGAGTAAGAATTATAATAAAGCTAGTCTGATATATGCAGCTACGGAGCATTAGACCTTCATACACTGACAAAAGGGCATTATTATTAACACAAACTCATTTGATCATTTTATTTATGAATACAATTGGGTTCAGGTTTTCTACTGCAGATGAAATGGCATGATTATACTGAATAAATTGCTAAGTCATAGCTAAGAAAGTTGTTTCACTATGTCATGCCACACAATTTTTCTCATGAGAATCCATATAGCACATTTATAAATCTATCATTTATCTGAGCATTGAATATCACTGACATATTTGTCTGGTACTCCACCTATATATCATGAGATTCTCGACAAAATCCAAAGAAGGACCAGTAATGTTATCTGTCCTGACATTTCAACTTCAGTTACTTTCCCGTCATGACGTAGCTTCCATCTGTCTTTTCTATAAATATTTTCATGGCCATTGTTCTAACAAGCTCTCCTCCTTGGTACCTCGACTGCATGAATTTAAGCGTACTAATAGATTGACAACTAGGCCTCATCGTTTTTACAGTTGAAATAGCCAAATGTAACTGTAAATTCTATTCTAATAGTTTCTTCTCTTGCTTCCCTGCCCCTTACAATCTTCCAAAAATATAAGTGCAATGTCAATAATCACCATCTTCTGTTCTTTTATTGTCCTTTCTTCTCACTAAACTCTTCTCATTCTCTTACCCTCCCAGCAACCCTTTGTATCTTAATGGCAGTGTCACCTTGCTTGGGATAATAATAGAAAAAAATAAATAAATAAAAAATAAACTAAAAAAAAAAAATAAATAAATAAATAAATAATAATAATATATATATATATATATATATATATATATATATATATATATATCCACACACAATCAATCCAAACTCCTGCAAGAACTGGTACAATGTTTGATATTTAATGGGTTCTACCATCAAAATTGAAGACTATTTAATGATGAGAAATGAAGGAAAAAAAAAAAAAAATTAACAGCTGAGCTAGCTTGCATTTGTTACATTCCAGGGGAATGATTTCCCTTTCTTTATTCACCAGGGTTACTTTCAACAAGAATTCAACCCTAAAGAATGCTGTAAACAGAATGCTGAGTCACAGATGCCAAAGCATGCCTGACGTATTTCACTTTAAAACACCAATTCTACAGGATGCCATTCTACCATTGAGAAGATGAAAATGGTGGTTACTGAGCTAAGAAAGTACATAATTGACTAAATCATAAAAGAATAAAGTATAAATATCATTCTACAGGTTTAAGATAAAGGAAAAAGCTGTAAAAAAAAAAAAAATTGAGTAATAAAACTGAAACATTTAAAATGTTAGCAAAATAGTGCTGTCAATATAAGGAATATAGCCAATAAAATAGAAGGTAATCATATGGAAATAACTTGTAAACAGGGCTTCATTTCTTTTTTTTCTGCATTCATCTTCTGCATGCTGTAACGGTTTCCACTGATTCTAATGGCAGATCATTAATAGCATCAAGAATAAACCTTCCAAAACTTCAGTTTTGGATTTTTTTTTTTTTTAGTTGGGCAAACATAGCTAATTGCAAATTTGTTTCTTTATAGAAAAGAGGAAATCAATATAGATAATAATGCTGTAGATGTTTAGAAAGTTTAATCTAGTCTGGGACAAGGCTACATGAGGCAGGTTGGTACAAAAATATGTCATATTTATCTTCTAATTAAAGAGGACCCATCTATCTTTAAAATGAAATGCAACATGGAAATATATTATTTCAACCACCAAATAAACCTCTATAATTATGATGAAAGCTCATTCATTTCCAAATTAATAAGTACCATTGTTAGAAGTGGTAATTACATATTTGGCATTTCCAAATGTAATAATGCACATTATAAAAATATCATAGTCTTCTTTATCTTCATTTGGGATGTTTTTTTCCAGGGTAAGGATACACATCCCACGTACCGTTAAAATTGCTTTTTTTGTTTGTTCTTTTCAATAAAGCATACTAGGAAGAATCATACAAGCACAAATATAACAGTAAAGTCTACAATAACAAAACAAGTCAAGACATGTTATAGTGAATCAAAGAGAGCAAGTGAGAGACTGTTGATGAATCTGTATATGCAGAAGCAAAAGCTTTCATTAATCAGCAACTTTCTATTGAAAGTTGCTCACTCAAGTTGCATTCCAGATTAGAAAAATTCAATATTTCTAATAAAAATCAAGGGGAATAACAACAACAATTTGAGGTTGAATTAACAAAAAATAAAGAATCTATTGAATAGAGAATACCAAACTCAGCTGGCAAAAAAAAAATAAATAAATAAATAAATAAAGAGCAAAAGTCAATAAGAAAAAAAAGTGACATGATCAGAAAATTTTAATTTTTCATAATATTTAGAAAACTAATGAAAGGATTGATAAAAATATTTGCATCATTAATTTGCATGTTATCTGACATAATGTCTAAAATTATAACAGATTGCATATCACTCTTACAATATGGTATCAGTTTTATGAAATTTACTGGATTTTCTAAGTTCCAAATTATAATTACAGAACACGAACAAAGTTCAAAGACAAAAGTTTTGAAAAAAAATATAAAAAATGAAACTATTATTTTAATTTATAAAAAAAAAAAAAAAAAAAAAAAAATGAATGGGAAATTTACACTTCATGTTCTGAAACTGGTTTTAGTTGTTTTAATCATTCCTATCAAATTGTGAAATGAAGGTTGTTTTGAATAGGCTCACTTCCAAATCCTTTCACATGAACATGAGAGTGTCCCCCCGCCCAAGGCTCTATCCTAGGTCTTACACTGTTTCTGATCTTTATCAATGATCTCCCTATTTTCATCAGCTCCGAACTAAGCATTAGCAAATCAGTCAGATCTGATAAAGTAAACCTGGCAGCTACTCTTGAAAAGGACCTCCAATTAGTGGTTAACTGGTGCAGGAAATGGCTTGCATATTTTAACACCTCCAAAACAAAACTGCTTAATCATTTAACCACTGTCGATGCCAAGAGAGCAACACACTGCGTCTTTTCCACCAACATGAAGTGGAGTGACTACATCGAATCAATAGCTGCATCTACTGCAAGGAAAATTGTATCATTGTGTCGTGCCAGAAAATTCTCATTAGAATCCATGTTGCACATTTACAAATCTACCATTCGTCTTTGCATTGAATATTGCTGCCATATTTGGTTTGGTGTTCCTGCTATACATCTTGAGATTTTTGACAAAATCCAAAGGATCTGTAATGTAATCAATCCTGGCAAGGAATCTCGACTTCAGTAACTTTCTCACCGATGTGGCGTGGCTTCCCTCTGACTTTTCTACAAATATTTTAATAGCAACTGCTCTGATGAACTTTTATCCCCTGGTGCCCTGACTACATGAATTTAAGCGTGCTACTTGATTGGCATCTAGGTCCCACAGTTTTACTGTTGAAATAACTAAATGCAACTGTCAATTCTACTCCAACAGTTTCTTTTCTCTCACTTCCCACTTGTGAAACTCTTGTTTACTTGCTTAAAAAAATAAAATAATTTATCCATTGATTTTGTGAGCAGTTGTATTTGTTCATATGGAAGAGACTGCACAAAAGCAAGAATAGGATTCTAAAGTTCATCTTCAGTGATAAATTGCCATTCACCAACACAAACCTTTCTTCAGAATACTGTCCAAGATAAACCAATCAGCCACTTGACCAAATGAGTGTCTTTGAAACTCAAGTGATTCAGATATTCATTAGTTTTCTTAGCCAAATATGATGAAGCATTGTTATATATATAAAAAAAAAAAAAAAACTTTCTCAATGTGTTTGGCTTCTTGATCCATAGTTCTATGTGTGCCTTCAAAGTAAAAAAAAAAAAAAAAAAAACAACTGTCATCTTAATACCACTTGGAACTCACAATAGGCCCATCACCAATACCCACCACATAGTTGATGTCTTAAACTGTGAGAGAAGATTCCACTAGGAGCCACTCATCCTTTGATCAGTCTGTCTGGCCCATCAAGTGCAAAATGGTATTTGGTGAAGAAAACAGTTGAAAAAATTTTCTACATTACCAATTTCATTTATTTTCCTTATGCTTTTTTTTTTTTTTTTTTAGCCAGTCAAATGATTGATCTTTCATGTTTTGCTACTTGATACAAGACTAAAAATCTTGGGCTTGCTTACACTTCCTAACTGCTAAAAATTTTATAATTTAACAAAGGATTTTTTAAAAAAATAATTTTTGTCTTAATATGGGACAGATCTGTGAGAAAAAGGCCTCAACTTGTGCTTGTCAAACCTGAATTTGATATATACAAGATTTTCAATGAACATCTTCACAATTCAGTAGCATCTGCCAATCATTGAAATTTTAAGCCTTGTTTTTCCTTTTTCAAGTTCTGATCTTAAGATTTTCACATTATCTGTCAAAGTCAGATCTTTCAACCCATGTTAAAGCTTCAAAATTGCAACTTAGGTATTAATTTGAGATTTAAATTCAAGGCATTCATACAAATAGTTAATGTTTATTTATACTTGTGCAAAATAGACTTGCTTTTGTCCTAACTGCACAGATGTTGCCATCATTCAGCAAATAAGGTCAAATGCAGCATAAATTAAATTTTTTTTTTTTCATTTTGTTTTTTTTTAAAGATCAAAACTCAAAGAAAAGAGGCTGTCTGTAAATTGAGAGAATATGGTAAAAGGAAAAGTGTCAAATAATCAAAGTTAATGTACTTTATTCCAACAACTAATCTTTGGAAAGTCTATGATTGAAAATTACCATAATTATTAATACAGAATTCCAATTTTGGAATAACAAAAAACATTTTAAATTAAATGGCATGAAAAGGGGATCCAGTGAGCTTAATTCAAATTCTGGCCTATTCTATTGTATTCATTTGTTACACTAATGCCCTTGTGAAAGACAATCTATCTCTTTTCACTAAAACTATGGGTTAAATAGCAGAGTAGACTGGGTTCTATAGCTTTGCGTGGCAACAGGAAATCTCCAAGAGATTGTGGCAATTCACAGATAATAAAGAAAAAGAATTTGTAAGGAAGGAAAAAAATCTTTACTATATTGGTTTCAGTAAAAAAATATATCAATCAGTAATAATTAACCCATCAGGTTATAACAAATTAATAATTTTTAGAATGACAAAAGCAAAAAAGCCCCTTCTACAGAATGGTAATAAGGCTTTTCTTTTGTTTTTTTAATAAAATCCAAACCTATGAACAATATATCCACCCAAAAACTTTCACAAGACTTTTTTTTTTAAGTTGGGAAACAAATAAATTATTTCCTTCGTTTCGCAACAAGTTTTAATTCATCCAACTGTCTTTCCATATAAAAAGAAAAGATACAAAAAAGGATTTTAATAAAGAGGAAATAAAAAGAAAAATCTCTAATACTGACAGCCTTGCGACAAAAAAAAAAAAAGAAAAAAAAAAGAATTGTTTTATTTGTTTTCACAAAATTATCTTTCTTGCACAAACATTTCTAGGTTCTTTAATATTTTCTTTGCTATATTTACTCATCATCAAATGTTAAAGATAGAAATAAATGAATCAAATTTATTCTCATATAATTATTCTTTCAAATTATTTCTCTCTCATCTGTATATAATAGCAACAATAATAGAGTGAGGAATATAACACTATCAATTGCTATTGAAAATAGTAATCACCAAAGCAATCAGTTTTCAGCTTTAGATTTCAATATAGGTTTCCATCACATCAGAACCAAGTATAATGAAACCAGAACAGTAAATATAATCATTTAACTTGGTCCATACAAATAAAACCAAACAATTTTAGTCTATTTCTTTATATTTGTTAATGATATATAAAAACATTTTCAGTATGACAATATGTGAAAATAAAAGTAAAAATAAGACTTTACAGTTAAAAGATTTGGCAAAGCAAATGTGCCAAGGTGGGTGGAATATTATCAACTAGATTAGTCATTTAAATACAATTTATAGTCAAATAGTAGATAAAATAAGCAAAAGGAAAGAACTATAGAAAAAGAGAAAGTGGAATAACAACTTAAGCTACATTAGCTCTGCATGTATGTGCATTCAGTGACATTCTTGTTTTAAAAAAAAAAAAAAAAAAAGAAAAACTGCCTTATATAAGAAACGAAAAAGGAAATACTAAAATAGGAAAAATGTTCTCTTTAGATTTATCCTATAATCCTTACAAAGCAAATTCTTATAAAGCAACCCCATTCAGTAATTCTCCACCATGAGTGGCTCTTGGGCCTTACATTGGGTGAATGATAGTGTTATAGAAAAAGATTCCTTAAAATTATAAGAATCAAAAATACATTACCAAATTTTAAAAGTTTGTTAGCTCAACTACTAAGTAACAGCTTGAATTTGGTGATCTTAAAAAGTGTACATGTATTCCAACTCTGAAGTTGATGTATGAATTAATGCACTAATATTCGAGTATTGTAATTTCCATAAGAAGGCATACCGAATCAATGTGACAATTCCTGATCCACAATTATGGTAATGTAAAAATCTTAATTGAGAAAATGATTCCTGTTGAATATTATCTTTAAATCACTTAAGACCCTACTCCACATACAAAAAAAAAAAAAAAAACACAACACAATCTTGTAGATTTTTCTTTAAATACTAATAAAACTACAATTTCTATAAAAAGCTTTTTTTTCTCTTCCACCAAATTATTCAAGTTTTTAGATTCCTGTTAAAGAATGTCACTCCTTGGACTTCCTGCTTTACACAATTCTCTTTAGATCCAATTCTTTGTTAGATATTATACCAAGAAAAACAAAAGAGTGTAGCTTAGAAATAGCTTTTTTAATATAAAATATTTTTAATACATTTAAGGCATGCGAAGAAATTAATGGTTGTTGTTACTATAGAAGAAATCGATAAAAATAAAAGACTAATGGTTTCTATTATAAGTAATTTTGGCAAATACTCAAAATCAACATGCCCTAAAATAATAGTAGTTATACTTAAGCTAACTTTATTATGCAGTAATACTGAATGTAAATTAAGCGATGTCTCTAACATATTATTATAGAGTGTCATGTTCATAAAGAAATACATAAATAAAAAATTAATTATCCCCACACACACACACACACACACAAAACACATAACATTTCTCACTATTAGACAGGCCATCAACACATGCATCAATAAAATTTCAGCTCCTTTTCCTTTTTCAGACCCTAATATTAACATTCATCGCTTAGCGCTCAACAAAAATTCAAGGTAAGAAATCCCCCAGACACTTCTTGTATTTTTTGACTAAATTATCTGGACACTCATTGCACACATCTAGGAAAAAAGACTATATACACTTTACTTATTCGTTATCTTTCATTCTGGCAGATTCTGATCCATACATATTTGATCTACATTTGACCCCAAACTCAATTTTACTCAATATTATTGTCTCTCAAGTCTCCAAAACCAGACAACAACCAGATAATAAATAATACACATTTTGTTGTTTCCATGTCTTGCTGTTTCTTATATTTATGAGTGTTTTTAGTATTTATAAAATGTTTGGAAGGGGTGTTTATAATTACTTACTCTGAGTTATAACTCCTCTACAAGAGTAATATGACAGAAGAAAACAATTAAAATAAAATGCAAATTAGCCAGTTTCAGGTATTTGTTTTTCTTCATAATGTAAAAGTCAGTTATTTCCAATGGCTTTAAAAAAAATTACCCAAGTCAAATATAATATTACTGAGTTAGTATGTTTGAGTACTACGACGTACTCAAGCACTAATGATGTCTAACTTCAGATCAGATCATAAATTCTTTTTTTCTGGACTCTTTAAAGAAATTAACAATGAAGCAGTAATTGATTTGATAGTATTAAGAGATACTAACCAGCAATTTTGACTTTTAAGTTGTTTGTTTTTAAATTCTCAATTATTGCTTCCTCTTTCTTTTGTCATTCATAAGTCATTCAAATAAAAAAATATCACATTTTTGACTTCCTAATCGTAATTACTAACTTCTTTTCTTTTTCTTCTCTTTTCCAGTTTTCCATTTGGGAAGTAAAATGAGAAATTTTACTCTAAAGTTATTACATTATTTTATTTTCAGGAATAGATTCAAATAGTTATAAAATTTGTATACAGGGTGTTCCAAAAGACTCGCAACAACTGGCAGAAAATATATACTTGTGAAATAGCAACCAGGGAAAATTTGCATGACATCATCTTCCATAATTTGACCAATAAAATTTCTTAATATATAGTCACATACAGAAACCTGATTCCATTTGGTAAATAAATATGATATTTACAAGGTTATGCAATGCGACTTTTGGAACACCCTGTACATTCAAAGATAATTCTAACATTGTAAAATAATTTGAAAAACATTTTTTTAACACAATATCTTATTTTTAAGCAATACCAAACATTTGCTATCAGCAGAATTCAAAAAACATTTTCTAAAATGTTCTTACAAAATAAAGAATTACATGTTTTTTCAATTATGTAGCTAATCATAAAAGTTATTCTTACCAATATGCTATAGATATATTTACAATTTATACAAAAAATGGCCACACCAGATTAATTTTAGGACTACAACTTGGTTAGTATTTATGAGCAAGGTGTAGCTTTGGAATTTTCATATTTAGCAAAAAAATCTATTTGCTAAATCTACTTTTACAGTAATTCTGATAGTCTAATAAGAAAAATGTAATTTTTTACAGTAATTAATTTAAACTTAAAACTGTCAGTGTCATTTCTAGAAGATCCATTTTTAATGAGCCAGATGAAGAGAAAATGGTAGAAAAAAAAACAAACACGGAGAGAGAAAAAAAAAGTTCATTTTTTAATCTGTTGTGTATTCTTTTGTTCAGGTCTAAAATCAGTATCTGTTTATTTTAGATTATGTTATGTAAAATTAATTTCAAACTGAAAATGTCTAACTAAAAAAGCTACTAACTCCATGTTAAATGGCTCAGTGATTGTTGAACTTTTGGTGTCAAATAAACAGAATGAAAATTCATTTCATATGTAACAATTGCAACACAAATTGTATCTTTAGAAATAGCAATGGTTAAAAAGAAATATTTATTTTTAGCTTGTCATGGGTCAGTGTAGCTTTAAAAAAAATGGATTTTGCTCAAAACGTCAAACTTGTAGAGAAACTAGAAGGGAGTAAAAAAAAAATCGATCTGTAACCTATGATCGAAACAGCTGAATGGAAGGAAATAAAAAAAAAAATTTAAAATTGTGAACCAAAACCAAAAGTCTTGATGTGGAATGAGATACTGGATGTGGTTATTCATTTCTATCCAAATTTTGGCAGGTCTCATGATTTTTATGATGCCTAAAAAAGTCATCAAAACATCCATCTTAATCAGATGAATAGGCGCCTCTCGTCTTTACTTTAATGGTCAGCAAATATATTTCTACTGAAGTACTAAGTAGTAGTAGTCAGTTTAATCTTCTTCACCAGATGTTCCATACTTAGTGCCTTGTGCCAGAACTAAAACGAGCTTAGTAAATATACCTGAAGTGAATCAGTATATGAGCTTTTTACTTAAAACTGTTGGAAAAGCTAATTAAAAAATCCATTCAGCAAATTTCAGCTTTTTTATGAATTAAACTGAAAATAGACATTTTTAGAGACGCCAAACACACAATTCAAAACTCGAAATCGTTTTTACTTTTTAGTTTTTACCCACATGTCTTGAAAAATAGCTGTCGAATCTGAAATGATTTTTTTGTATGTCATTTTTAAACGATGAGTAGAAGAATGGGAGAGTGTCACTATCATTTGTTAACGCATCTGAACATATGCTATAATGTTGAAGCTGCCAGTCTCCAGTTTAGTGATAATGCTGCAGGAATAATTTCGGTTGTCGGAGGAAAAGGCAGAGAGGGAGAGAGAGAGAGAATATCAGTTTTACAAGCAATACAGGAAATAAGTCATTTGAAAGGATGTGGCAGCTGGCTGGCGTCATCAATGAAGAATGGGTGCGAAGCTCTTTCTTTTTAGTGATGAAACAAAAAAAAATAGTTGGCTATATAATACTCGTAGCTGTTATTAAGCACACTGGGTGTTTGTTTTGTTTTTTTTTTAACAGTTAGTTAATCCACAAAATTATGTTGAATGTTGCAACCACTTGTATGCAACTGACAGGTAGTGGGTATGTGCATGTCATTCAAACAAAAATCCCATTCATCAACGTAGTTTTAGACAGCTGACTGATGTAGTGGTATCGCAGTACACATTTTTACAAATGATAAATTATGACATAACGGTACTAAGAATTAACTTTTAAAAAATAGCCAAAATATTTCAGCAGGTCTTCTAACAAAGACGATATTACCATGAAGAAGGAATGTTATTTGTTGTTGGGCTTTAAAAAAAACGAACATTTGTTTGTGGCATTGGCAAATCAATGTTTTTTTTTCTTTTACTTTCAAAATTATAATTTTTTTTATTGTTTACTTCGATGTGTTTAAAAAGCGAGAAAATTAAAACAAAGTATTTTGTAAAATAATATAAAAAAAAAATTAATTCTAAAAGTAAAATGTTTTTGCGCTGCTTTCGCTTTCGACAAAACAAAATTATTCAATTAATAATTTTTACATAGAAATTGTAAATCACTCAGAATAATTATATTTATTGTTAGTTAAATTCATAACAGTTAAACAGAACTACTGCTATCACATAAATGGTCTATGAATAAAAAAAAAAATAAGTCAAAATTGGGTGTGGGATCAAATGACTGCAACTGGCAAGTTTGAATTTTAAACCGTCAGTAATGCTACTGAAAAAAAAATAAAGGTCAACAATTCACTCAACATTAAAAATGAATCATCGTAGAAAAATATTTTCTATTTTCAAACCATAGATTTTTTTTTTTTGTTATTTTCAGTGTTTCATAATAAATAAGTAAAAAAGTAGTGAGGAATCGAGAATATATGACAAACTTTTGATCGGCTCATTATGTATTGTAAAAAAGAAAAAAATATCTAACTTGTCGAATTACAAATAAGTTTTTTTTTTAAAATTAAAGCATGGAAAAATTTAAAGGAGAAAAATGAAAGTCAAACTGATTTACTTTTAGTTTTTAAATAAACAAAAACCGTGATCTAGAATTAAAAGAATGAATCCTAAACAAAACTATGCAGTTCAATGATCGATCACCGTCATCGTGTTGATATTCATCCAGGATTTCATTAGCAAAACAAAAAAAAAAATGATCTGGTAGAGATACAAGTACTGTAAAACTTAACCAATACTAATTTCCTTTCAAAGTCATTAAAGAACCAAGAATTAAACAAAAATAAAGTGAAACAACGTTTTTGCAAAAATAATGTTCACTTCGTTTTTTTTTTTTTTTTGTTTTTTTTGCGTCACAAGAAATTGATTGATTTTTTTCTATTCCAGAGCAGTAGGTAGAAATAATTAATTAAAACGATATTGAACATATTTTATTTAACAGCCAATGAGAAAATATTTTTAGCAATGTATTCACAAAATTTGAAAAAAAAAAAAATTTTAAAAGGGGGTAAAAAATGTAGAAACGCATGTTAGTTAACTTTTATTCTTTTTAAATGAATTTTTTTTAAAAAAAACTCAAAATTCAACGGATATTCCTATGAAAAACTCTGCTAATCAGCAGAAGTAATACATAAAAAGTTTTAAAATTTTAATTAAAAAAATAAATAAATAATGAACGATTTTTATTTTAATAATTAGAATTCTTGCCATGGACTAAAAGGATAAAGTAAAAACGCTTCCAGGTCATTAAATGATTCGTATATTTATCAATTTCTTAAAACGACGAATAAATAAGAAGTCGTGTAAAACATGACACTAAGCTACAGCTGTCTCCTTTTCTTACTTAACAATATTCAACACAGTCTCTTTTTTTAGCTTCAATCTCATACAAGAAAAAAAAAATAAACAGTAAAAAAAGGACAGATGTTCTTCAGTGTTTTCGATCGAAAACAAAATAATCAAAATAAAATACCAAAACGAAAAACTAAAAGAAACTTAATATTTTACTACTATCGGACAAAAATATTATGATGACTATTTATTACAATAGGAAGTTTGTTTTTACTTTTTAGTTTTTAGTTACAAATGAAACAAAAGAAATTGAGGAAAAAAAGTTATTTAAAAATTAAAACTCAAATGGTTAAAAATCTGAATTCTTATTTAAAATCTATACAATGTATTTTGTAATATTGTTTTTAAATTCGCAATTTCTGTTTGAATATAAAATTTATACCGTAAATTATTTTGGTCAGTTACAGATCATCAAGAAAATATGGTTTAATTAGCGCCAACGGTTTTGTTGTTTGACGCAGCAGTTCAACATCGTGATAGAAATTGATGGATAAGTTTTTTCGTCGTCAATTATTTACAACGATAAATCAATTTACGCCTCGGTAAATTGGGGTTTGGGTCAGATAGAACATTTACTAGTCAGTGTTTCATGGTTATGACACCAAACAGAACTCGAAAGAAAAACCGAAGAATAAGAGAGAGAGAGAACAATACATAAAAATACCAGCATCACATAAAATTATTTAATAATAATAATAGCAAATGGGCAGTGCACGATTGAATTAATTAAACAAAGGCATCTAAGTAAAGTGTATACTCGGGATGTCGTTAATGAAGCTAACTTAGTCGAGGTTGATGACCCTGAAAAATACTCAAAACATCTGGAAGAGATTTAAAAAACGAAAGTTGAGAAGGCAAAGCTCTCCTCCAAACATCTTTCGGAATTTCAGTGGCGAAACGAACATTTCGATAATAACTTTTGCTATTTTCATAATTGACTTGTCTTTTGGAGTTAAAATTAGTAAATATACATTTTTTTTATATACTCAAAGTTATAGGCTCCTAATTTAAACTAACACACTAGGATTGCGTTTCTTTTTTCTCTACATTTATAGTTTTGAATTTCATGTTTATCCTTTCAATTTAAATCTCATTTTTTGACAACAGCACAGAAAATAACCTGTTTGAAACTAAATAAAATAAAAACATGCTTGTCGTCTATCAGGATTTGATGCCGCAACAAATATAAAATATAATAATAATAATAATAATAGAAGCACTAAGGAATAAAAAATATACGTAGAGATGTAAATGTCTATGTAATAACAAAATTAACTTACTCCTTTTGAATTTGTTCCGCTTTATTTCTCCAGTAATTTATCTCATCCTGAGGCGTGGCGAACCTCATATTCCCGTCGAGGGCTTCCATCTTTTCGAGGCAAGACTGATTTTTATTAGATATTTCACGTATTTCTTGATAAATCAAATGATTTGAGAAGAGTCGCTAGTTTTACTGTCTCGCTATTGAAGAACGAACAACTAAGTTGAGAATGATGAAGAAAGATGGAATGATGATAGCACCCACCAGTAGAGTCAAGACAGTGCGAGTCGGAATAATTCAGATCTCAAATACGCACAATCAGTAGATCTTAAGGAAAATAGTAACTTATTTAGTCTATGTCAAGAGGGATAAGGTTTACACGAGACACGTACTTCGTTATCCGCGTGTGAATTTCCGGAAAGAAACCCAAGCAGAGGCCTGGAAAAATCAGGCAGCACATTCGTCAGCAGCAACCTGCCATCACAGTATGTATTAACTGCGCATGTCTCCAGCTCACTTCCTGTAAGGGCAGATAACCAGTGTTCTAAATCAGACACTTGTGGAGTTTGTTGGTTTGGCTCAACGGTAGAGTTCAAAACCGATTATCAAAAAAAAAAACTACAATTTCTTCAGAGATTCATTTCCAAGCAATCTAAAACTCTAAAAATTCATATCAATACAAAAATATTTTCACTTCTAAATAATAGAACATTTTTTTTAAATTTCACAAAACTTCAAATATTCTATGTCAATTGTGAAGAAATAACATTTTTTATTTCTTCGTTTGATGTGTTTTTAGTTTTTAATTTTAATTATGTTTATACTACAGTCACACACTAATTTGCTCAAATCGCAGAAAAAAAGTCAAGTTCTGAAACTTTCTTTTTGATACTGAGTAAGTTTAAGTACTACGGCATAATCAAGCAGCAAGCACTAATGCTGTCTAACTTCAGATCAGACCTCTTTTTTTCAGGACTCTTAAAAAATTAACAATGAAGCAGTAATTGATTTGAAAATAGGTCTAACCATCAATTTTGAATTTTAAGTTGTTTGTTTTTAAATTCTGCAGTAATGTCATTTACTGAATAAACTTTGTTAAAGTTTGTTGTTTTTAAATTCTCAATTTTTGCTTCCTCTTTCTTTTGTCATTCATAAGTCATTCAAATAAAAAAAATCACGTTTTTTTTACTTCCTAATCGTAATTACTAACATAAGGCGGGAAAGGGGCTTCTTTTTTCTTTTCTTTTTTTTTATGGCTCTAAAAATAAAAATTACTAAAATGTTTATTATTAACTATTAACACATACGTCATTGGGTGGAATTTCTTGAAATTCAATATCTTTTCTTCTCTTTTCCAGTTTTCCGTTTGGGAAGTAAAATGAGAATTTTTACAATAAGTTATTCAGTTCTTCTTAGTGTCAACAACATTCATCATTATTTCATTACTTTTTTTATATTATTTTTTAGTTCTTTAAAGTTTGAAAATCTTTAGCTTTAAAAACAAATATTTGTTTAAATTTAAAATCTTACGTTAATAAAAATAAAAATCAACCCGAAATAATACATAGACTTTGGTAAAGGCCTTTAGAACTTACTTAGAAGAAAGACCAGTAGGAGATTTTTTTTTTTTTTACATAGGTAAAGGTAAGTAAACTAAACACAGCCGTAATGTAAATTTTATTAAAAATACATAAATAGTGAGATTGTAGAGTTATGTAACACTTGTCGTTTTTTTTGTTTTTATTCAAATTTTTTTTTGCCTTTCACATTATCGATATTAACAATCATCATGTGTAGAAATTTGATACAAGTGTGTTATACTCGGAGAGGATCGGACTCGCTCAGTGTCAATGATCTTCTCAAGGAAGACTATCCCAAACCACGGACGAGCATCACGCAAGCCTTGGTCATTGGCTTTATTTTGTCATTGATAAGCATATATTAGTCTTAAATTACTACTACTAAACTAGAATTATTGATAAATGTTTTAGCAAGTGACTATTAGCCAATAATTAGCTAATTAACAACTATGCCTACGAATCAATTATTATTTATTTCTTATTGATCAGAAGTTTTGTTTCCATCTTTTTTTTAAAGTTATTGTGGTGATTTTAAAATTCCACTGGACTCCACTTTAGTGAGTATTTTCTGTTTTATGTCAAATTAAAAACATGCAGTTGAGTAAATTAATTATTGAACAAATCTCTTTCCAATATTTTAGCATGAAAAAGAGAACACAGAATTGTTAGATATATTTTATTCAGAATTATTGTTTCGGCCTCCAAAAGGTAACCAAAGAACCTGCACTAAAGGTTTTGCTCTTAAAATTTTAACATCATATTTTCTTCATATTTCACAAAATTAAGGCAAATAATGTTACGACTATATGATAAAAAATGTGGAATAAAACTTTTGAATATTATCAAAACTATTGTTTCTCTGGGTCATTATTTGTTTATGAGTATTTTTGTAATGGTTGAAATTGTAGTGAGTGCAAAATAATAATTGCATTCTTCACTGACTCCCTTCAAATTCAGAAGACTAAGGAAGGAGAAATTTGTGAGCATATATGAGATTTTTAACTTTCACAGAAATTAACTGGTGAGCTAAGGGTGGGAAAAAAGAAGAAATTTGTAAGCTGATGTAAAAATCTTTTTGGACCAATGAAAACCTTGCCATCAGAGAAATTAACCGGTGATCTGAGAAGAAGAAAAGAAAGTAGCAAACCTACACAAAATTCCTTTTGATATAAATGTCGGAGTTAACTCCTCCTTCACTCCTTTGACCCTTTCACCAGGGGTCTCTCTTCCCTGGCTATAAATAGCCGCTGACTCTTGGCCTCTATCTCTTTTTCCTTCAGGCCTGTGCACTGACACCTTGAGGTAAATTCTTTTTTCCTTGAGGATTTCAGCTATCAACCTCGAAATGTAGTCGCTAACAAGGGATAGCGTGGAAACACGCTAAGCACAATACACACACACGCACGCACATACAGAATATTCACATACGTACGCACATACAGAATATTCACACACACTCTTTTTCCTTCAGGATTTCAGCTATCAACCTCGAAATGTAGGCACTAACAAGGGATAGCGTGGAAACACGCTAAGCACCATACACACACACGCACACACATACAGAATATTCACACACGCACGCACATACAGAATATTCACACACACTTCGTCCTTTGTACTGTTTCCATGTATTGTAACTTGTTATTAATATATATTTGTATATACATATATTATCGGTCTTGTGTTTTGTTTGCTTTCTTTGCCTTCTTCTTTGGACTTAATCAAAGTCCAACCTTTCTATGTAGTTGGGCTCGGCAGGCAGGAGTATTTGAACCTTACATGCGTTTCTTCTACGTCTGACTTCTATCAACAACATAACAGCCACGGCCCCTCTACATAAATGAGGAGAAAAATTAATCAGAAGAGTGTCTGAAGCCATGTGAAAAGTTCTCTGTTCCTTGTGACAGGTGTTGAAGTACTCACCAGTGTAAAATTAATCGCCAATTATATTATCAGCATCTAACCAGCATACAACATTTCAAAGAATTTTCTCCCAACAATCCAAGCAAGCTAAGTATTTCAAAATATCTCTCTTTATCTACTTTTGTATACAACCATATATCCCTTCTGTGAGCAACAGATGATCTTACATTTGTCCTAAACATTTTTTAATATTACTTTGTATCAGATCATTTAATCTGTTGTATGAACATTTCCTCTTCATGACAATATGTTAAAACTACAAACTTAGAATTCTTATTTATTTTCCTGAAACAAGCTATTGACACTAATTGTGTAAATTTGTGAATAAATTCCTTACCTTGTTTTGTTAAAATTACCTGCAGGTCTCATCTGCCTAATCTTCTTGCTATGAGTAAATCAACTGTTTATTTTAAACCCTAAGCCCCACACTATTATAGAATAAAACTTTTGAATATTATCAAAACTATTGTTTCTCTGGGTCATTATTTTATGTTTGTTTATGAGTATTTTGTAATGGTTGAAATTGTAATGAGTGCAAAATGATAATTACACCTTTCACTGACTCCCTCCAAATTCAGAAGACTGAGGAAGAAGGAAAAATTTGCGAGCATATGTGAGATTTTTGCCTTTCACAGAAATTAAGTAGTGAGCTGAGGAAAAAGGAGGAAAAAAATTTCATATGAAATTCTTTTTGGACCAATAAAAACTTTGCCATCATAGAAATTAACTGGTGTGCTGAGGAAAAGAAAGAAAAAATTTGCATGTGAAATTCTTTTTGGACCAATAAAAACTTTGCCATCATAGAAATTAACTGGTGAGCTGAGGAAAAAGGAAGAAAATTTTCATGTGAAATTCTTTTTGGACCAATAAAAACTTTGCCATCATAGAAATTAACTGGTGAGCTGAGGAAAAAGGAAGAAAATTTGCATGTGAAATTCTTTTTGGACCAATAAAAACTTTGCCATCATAGAAATTAACTGGTGATCTGAGGAAAAAGGAAGAAAATTTGCATGTGAAATTCTTTTTGGACCAATAAAAACTTTGCCATCATAGAAATTAACTGGTGAGCTGAGGAAAAAGGAAGAAAATTTGCATGTGAAATTCTTTTTGGACCAATAAAAACTTTGCCATCACAGAAATTAATTGGTGAACTGAGGAAAAAGAAGGAAAGAAAGTAGTATAAAAACTATTGTTTCTCTGGATCTTATTATTTTATGCTTTGTTTATGAGTATTTTTGAAATAGTTGAAATCACAGGTGTATGCTTTCTGACCAATAAAACAATAATTAATTCCTAATATTGGGTACATTTGGTAATTAGCTAATTATTGGATATCGTTTATATGTTAGAAGTGATTTAGGACTAACATACTCCTCATGAGTCAGAGATAGAAGTTGCTTGTGATTACTTTGTAAAAAGTTGAGGGGATGAAAGCTTGGCCTTGTAAAAATATTCAACTCCCCCACAAACAAAAAGGAAAAGAAGAAAGCAGATAAAATAGAAATCCTAAATTTGGGGTGTTTTACACAAATTATTTTTTTTAGTCCAGTTTCTTATGAAAACAGTTTTTATACAATAGACTAGATCCAGTAAGATTTATATTTTTACTATCTTGACTTGGATAGTTACACCCATTGGCTATTTGGACTCCACATGGACTGACTACCAGATACATTGTCCTTTATTTATGCCCTGAACATGGATATAGTAGTAGACATAAAATGCATGCAATATTTAACAAAAATGCTCAGCTCAATTCTAAAGTGGTTATAAAATTTCTAATAACTCTACATGCATAAAAGCTGAAATTTTGCAAAGTAATAATTTGATGCTTGTTTTAAATTCTGTGTAAATTATATCTTTCTCTGTAAATTATAAATTAATTAAATTTTATTCCAAGTTGGTATCCACTCAGTAGGAATATCATATTAATAATTTTAATTAAAAAGAGGTTTTTATTTCATTTGAAACTAATTAATAGAATATGTTCTAATAATGTGTAATACACTTTAATTCTTTAGAAGCACTTAAACATAGTAGCAGGAGCAGCCCTAAATAAACCTTATACCAGCAGCAGCTTGAAAATAAAAACATGTGAACCCTAAAGTAACTCTCTCTCTTCTTCTCTTTCAAACTGGTGACATGAACTTTCCATGATGAAGCTAAAAGGGCTGCGAATACTTTTACACTAAAACACACAAACACTGTAATTACCACTCACACATATTCATAAACATTTCATTGTGTATGCAATTTGCTTTAAACTTTCCTTTTGTTAATTATATTTTAATAAATGTTAACTTGCATTGCAAATTAATTGGTCAGTTACTTTGTATATGTACTCTTTTAATCCACCATTATTTCACGTACTATAAAATATTCCCATAAGAAACCTTACACATTTAATTATTGAAGTAGCTAATCACTAAAAATGTGTCTACTATAATTTGAATCTGTCTAATTTGTTTTATTTTTACTGAATCTTAATTTATATAGATTTTTAAGTTTGATTTTGTGGCTGTATCTTACAGTAAACTGTCTTATTTGAAATGTTTATAGAAGTAGATGTATGTCCGATATAAAAGAGACAAAAAGGTCAGTTCATTAAGGAAAAAAGGAAGTATCATTGTATTGACTTAGCGAAGTTAGTATGTAAGCTTTTTATCTTTAGCTGCTTCAATTTTATCTTTAAGAAGAGGAAGTTGCTCAACATAGATTTGTTTAGATGTGCTGGCATTTTTTAGTTGACTCAGTACAACCTGTTGCAAGATCTCATAATTAGTTGTTTTTAAGGAACATAAATTTGATTTTTTTTTTAATTCAGACAAGCTAACTACAGCTGATTAAATATTCTCTTTTTTGCAACATGTCTGCAACAAGACATAGTGTCAAAAGGATGTTTTTTCTCTTGACGCTACTTTTTTAAACTACCTTCACTCTTCGGCAATTTTTTTGTTTTAAAAAGTGGTGATTAAAATTGGAATAAAACGTGGACATGTGATGAAAGTAAATTTATACATTTTTTTTCATTCTTGAGAATTTGAAACAAAAAAATTAAATGCTATTTATTTATTAGATTGTTTATTTACAAGAAGAATTTAATATTTACAACATTCTAAAAACTAATACAATTAGAACTAATGCAATGCAATATTTAACATTTACCAATTTATAAATAAATATGAAAACAATTTTTTATTTATAAATATTTACTATATTATTAAAATATGTGAACCAACTATATCCTTATTATTTACCATTTTATAAAGTTTTAATGAATTGGCAATTAGACAATGTTTTGCCAACCATTCCAATAAACAATCTAATAAATAGTGTTTATAATTTTTGTTCTAAATTCTCAAGAACAAAGAAAATGTATATATTCACTTTCATGTTTTGCTTTTATTACAATTCTAATCATCACTTTTTAAAACAATAAACATTATCGTTGGCCATTGTGGCATTGTGGTGAGAGGGGCTTCCTTACTTTGCTCTATTCAGCAGCAGCAACAATGGAAATAATCAGTAGGGTACAACTGAAAATCCCAGAGGTAATAAAAGCCTTGACTGAGCCCTATTTGGTCTCTTTTCTACTTTTCCATTTCAGCTGCCTCTACCTTCACTGCCAGCTCTTTTACACTCTCTCTTCCCTTTCAATGGCCCAGTTCGAAGGGTTACTCAACCATTCCTGCAGAAGATGATGCCTGTCCTGGCAGCTTGACTCAGATTTCTTATTCCTCCCATGGGAACTGACAGAGAAATCTCCCTTTGAGACACCTACACACAACTCTTACTGCAGAAGACGAGGCCTGACATAGCAGTTTCACACTCAGATTTCTCATTCATCCCATGAGAACTAGCAGAGAAATCTCTCTCAACAAAAGCAACTACTCAAGAACTTTGTTAGCTCGAAAATCCCACTTTTTCCCTCCACAAAATATACTATTTTGCACTCTCTTTCAACCAGAAATAAAAGCTGTTGAACAGTTATTTCAAGTCTTGGGTTTTTTTCATTCCACTGTTACTGCTGAGTACAAACACACACACAACCAAAAAAATTCCTACAACATTGCCAAAGAGTGAAGGTAGTTAAGAAAGCAGTCTCATAGGAAAAATTGTCCTTTTGACATTATTTGTGGGCATGTTTATCGATGTTTGCCCTCTTTTTATGTTTCATGATCTGTTTTCTAACTGATTTGTCCACAACTTTCTATTATCTTAGATTTTATTTTTTGGCAGCTTTTTCTTGATGCCTGCAATTTTTTATTCATATATTGATCCTTTTTTGCATGACTTTTTAGATGGATGTGACAGCTTTATGTGCTAGCTATTTGAATTATTAAATTTTGAATATTACAACCAGAGTTCCCACTCAAATTGCAGAGCAATATCCATATAATTTCTCATCTTTTATAAAATCACATGTGGCTAAATTTTATCTGTCTACCCACAGTACATTAGTAAAACAAAACAACCCAGTCCATACTGTTAACATACAGTATTTACTCTGACCCCCCACTAGGATGAGATGTGACACAAGGTCTATTTTTAGATGGGGACCCGAGTGTGTACGCCCGGGACAGGAACAATTTGCAAATACACTTTTAAGTAGGCGCCCAAGGGGGTTATCAGTGATGTTTTGATTTGGTTCATCAGGGAGTTTTGGGTCTTTAAACATCATACTCCCCATCACCAAATCGACCAAATCAGGGAAGATCAACCCCTGATTTCCCCTTTTGATTAAACGCTAACAGCTACTCTGGCCTTTTTAAAGAATAAGAGGAAGAAAGACCACATATTCTGCACATTCAATTGGATGTTTGTAACAACCAATCCGGTGCGCGAAATATTTTTTAAATGGCCCGCAGTGGGGACTGGATTTTTTCTTATTTTGGTGGATTGCAGTTTTGATGGATAACCGAGGAGGTAATCTTAATCTTCCTAAATCTTACCCTTCTCCTTAAGTATTGTATGGTTTAATTATTTGAATTTTTATTTTATTTTACTTTTTTTTTTTTTCTTTTGGCGGGGATACTTAAACTCAACCCTATTATCACATTTTATCATTTAGCCTGTTTCTTAACATTATTGCATGTTAACTTTTTATGGATGTATCGCAAAATTAAGATAATAATTGTCCATAAACATGGCGTATATATATATATATATATATATATATATATATATATATATATATATATATATATTAAAATACATACAAAAATGAAATTAAAAATAAAATAAAATAAAAAGTACAGTAAGCACTATAATATTCCTTAATATTGATTTAAACTATATACAAATTTGAAGTCGTTAAATATAATAGTGGTTTTAAATGATCTTGAAAGTATATCAAGTATTAATGAAGCTTCATATTATATTTATATATATGCATCATTTAAAACCGCTGACAATTAAACTAATAAAATAAAAATAATATACAAACAAATATATATATGGTAATGATCGAGAGAAAACAAAAATTCCCCTCAGCCACCCCACCCCCCAACCAATCCCTCCCTCTGGTGCAATGGGAAAGTGCGGCCTCTGGCAACTGATCCCCAGGTCTGGGCACCTCTCAGTTGCCCCTCTGTCCTTTGACAGAGAAGCCCCTGAGCACACTCTCTCCAAAGACAGAGACGCAACTGAGAGATGATAAGTAGATATGTACCTACTCAAAAAGAGTAGATATTTACTCAACCTCCCATGAGGTCACGTTGTGACACAAGGTTGGTTTAATGTGGGGAGCCTGAGCACATGCACCCAGGCAAGGAACAAAAATTCCCCGAGCCCCCAAAACCGTCAGTTGCACTGGCCTCGGTGAGTGCACCGATCCTTCTCTATAGTGCAATGAGAAGGCGCAGCCTCAGGCAGCTTTTCCCCAGGGCCGGCACCTCTCAGTATAATTTTCCTCAGTTGCGACTCTGTCCTTTGATGGAGTTGCCCCTGAGTGCACTCTGCCCAAAGACAGAGATGCAACTGTGAGATGATAAGTAGACGTGACCTTACTCAAAAAGAGTAAGTTACATAACATAATAATTTTACTGTCAGACATATATATTACTAAAAAATGTCATTTACAACATAAGTGGTATTGTTTAATTTGCATAACATTTTTAAAAGCTTATTTTAATAAATATTTCACATGTTATTTTTAATTCAAATTTTAAAAATTGTCATATATAAGCAATGTTTCTTTCAACAAAGTTTTTATTTTTGATTTCTCATGTTTGTATAGAAAGAATTTATATATGTGTTGTCAAAATTTATTTGTAAGTCAGAAAAAAGTATCAGTATATTTATCTTTAAAGAAAACTTAAAATAAATGTAATCTTGAAAAAAATACCTTTTTAAGAAGCAGGCATGAAGTAAATAATTTTTTAAAATATTAAATTTTTTATAGATTTCTATAATTTTAGGACTGACAAGGCTAGTTATGATTTTATCTTCTGCAGCATATCATAGTAACTATTGTTGTCATCTGACATTCCACATTGTTACAAATTAGTCGAACAGAGCTACAAAAAATAATAACAGAATTATTTAAATAAGTCAAAATAATGTTTATATTTTCTTAAAGCTATATCAAATTATTTCAACATGGAGAAATGAATAAGTTTGCTGAAATAATTTTTATTATTATTATTAATACAAACATTAGAAAAATATTCAGATGTTTCTCTTGAGGTCAACTTGATGTAACTGTGTGCAGAATAGTAAATTCAAGTGGACTTTGCATAATAACAAAAAGAACATTAGAATACATGTAATACTGAAAATGTTGTTTATACAGAAATTTTATCAAGGTAAGAGAATTTTTGTTACAAGTTATTTTTTCTTTGTTCATAAAATGGGTATTCAGGTAGTAGTAAAAAAAAATGTCATAGTATTTCCAAGTTATTCATCTTCCCAAAGATGATTTCTTTGCATTATTTGAAATTTTGGTATCAGTTGACGCAGACTAATAGTATTACTAATATTCAACTTATCTAAGTTAAAATAGCGGGTTTTATTACTTGTACATCTTTTAATTTCTTTTTTATATATACTGTTGTTCACCAATACAAGGCCCAAAAGCCATTCAAGATAGTGGTTTACTGAAGGAGATGTGTGACATGGACATGAGAATAAAGCAAGAAGTGCATATTATGAGGATATGCAGGATAGATAATGGTTGACTCTGGATTTGGAGAAGTTAAGATCATAGTGTTCAGGGAAGCATCCTTTCAGGAGTCTGTTCCACAAAGTAACCATTCTGGGGAAGAGACTACCTGAGTAGAACTTCCTCCTTACTAATTGAATATGATGAGTCAGCTATGTGCACATGGTATGGCAGGTCATTCCTGTGAAGGTCTGAATTAGTGGAACTAAGGAATGAAGTTAATCTGAACATTTACCATGGAAGTAGCTATAAAGTATCAAGAGACTAGTAACGTTTCATCTGTGGCCAAGGGGTAGCAAAAGTGAAGCCCTGTGAAATGGACTACTAGCAACTTTCCGTCAAAAGTAGAATACTTCGCCTGAGTTTGTGCCAACTTTGTGGAAAAGAAACAAATAGGAATTATTTATTTATGCACCAACAGCATACAACAGTGACCAACTGATAGAGACATCAGACTATACAGGAGTTAAGGATGTTACATTTTTTTCTTTTTAATTCTATGTCCCTTCAGTATATAGACGATTATGACTCTCCACTGTTTCCTTTTTTTATTGATGATGACATTGATCCAGTTTTTTTTATTAAGATGAGGGCATTAGTCCAAATGTTAATAATGTAAGTTAATAAATTCTAGTTTTAAATTTTACCACAATTTTAGAAGTATGGTTTGGTTTGATTTGTTTTATGCCATATCAATCTCAATGGGTTATTTAATCCTGACAAGATTTTTATTGCTGGTAATATTTTTTTTTCAAAAAATTTATTGCTAGTAATATTTTTTCAAAAATGTATTGCTGGTAATATTTTTTTTCAAAAACATATTGCTGGTAATAATGTATTGCTGGTAATAATTTTTTCTTCAAAAATTCATTGCTGGTAATATTATTACAAAAATGTATTGCTAGTATTAAAACCTATTTTTACACTTTCATAGTGTTTTGACTCCAGTTTGGGGGTTAACTATTTACCCATAGCTGGGATCCTAGGTCAGTGTGGACCTGGGAACACCAGCAATTAAGAGGTTGTTCCACACTCCTCAAAACCTCCTGATCAAAGGCCTTGCTGTTGAATGTAGTTTATCATTTTACCCAGGATGCAGATGTAGTTTATCATCATACCCAGGATGAGGATGTAGTTTATCATTTTACCCAGGATGCAGATGTAGTTTATCGTCATACCCAGGATGAGGATATAGTTTATCGTCATACCCAGGATGTAGTTTATCATCATACCCGGGATGAGGATGTAGTTTATCATCATACCCAGGATGAGGATGTAGTTTATCATCATACCCATGTCGGTTGGAAGTATGGAAAACCACACTATTATTTTTCCAAAGAAAGATAGTAGAGTGGATTCCCTTACTTCCAAAATTGTGGTAAAATTTAAAACTAAAATTTATTAACTTACATTATTTACATTTGAACTAATGTCTTCATCTTTGTTGCCATTATCAGAATGTTTTGGTTAGGGTCGGTTTAAGGTACTGGCAACTCGGGCAGTCACCTGGGGTGCCATCAAGGCTAAGTGCATCATCATGCTGCCATGTCATGTTACTGTGGCCACCGGAGAGAGAAGCTTTAGTAAACTAAAACTTATAAAAATATACATACTTTTCTGTCCTCCATGACTCAAGACAGATTAAATTCTTTGACTGTTTATCAATTGAAAATGATCTTGGAAAGAAGATAATTGTAGAAAATGCCATGAAAAGATGTGCAGATCAAAAGGCTAGAAAAAAATTGTTTTAGGTCGGATAATGAATATTTTAATAAACTCATTCTACATTTTCAATTTTTCTCCTTATGAAAATTTCAAAAAATTATACATGTAAGGGTGGTGATGTTCAGTTTTCTGGGGATACCAGCAACCCTAGGGTTGGCCCTGGTTTCAGCCACTGTGCCTTCTGTATTAGCAGTATTAAAAAAAGAACAAGACAAGTTACTTGTAGACATGGATAACAGAATGAAAACAATCTATCTCTCTAGATTAAATAATGGGTTCAGTCCAAAATTCTCTGAAGTTACTCGGTTTGACAGACTCCTGAAGAAGACTAGAGGGCACAATGGCTGAAATGTTGTGATAATAACAGCAAAGATGAGGACATTAGTCCAAATATAAATACAGGTATACCTCACTTTACATAGTTAATTGGCTCCAGAGGTCACAACTTAAGTCAAAAAATGACTTAAGTCGAAATAACCACACTATAAATTGCAAATAAGCATTTCCCATTGCCAATTACAGTATTTATAATATGTACGTACAGCATTCTGAATAAAATCATTAATTTCCACCTCCTCATCTTCCATCGATATAGCCTTATGCTTAGCATTAGCACTTGCAATGGACTTTTCTTTGGAGCAAAGTGCAAAAATTTATTCTAAATAACAATTGAAATATAATTGAAACAACGTCAACAGCAGAGCACAGATGTAAACAAGTCTGAATTCAAAATTGGCATTGGAGTGGAAAACAACACACAAGTGCTGCCTGTTGGCATGATTTTGAAATAAGAACATCTGCTGAACATACTTTATTATGTTATTTTTTTTTTTTGATGATTTTATGATATATATATATATATATATATATATATATATATATATATATATATATATATATAGTATACATCATATTATTTTAAAATTTATTTGAATATGATTTTATATGTTTATTGTTATTTTAGTGTTTATCGTCTCCAATATTTTTAAAGGCCAACATAAATTCAAGTAAAAATGACCTAAGGCAATTTTTATTTTTTCATATAATATTTACAAAACACTGACATATTTTTGAAAATGATTTAACTCAAAACAACTTAAGATGAGCTATCACTGTAATGTAGATAATAGTAACTCCTCATCCCAGAAATTCAGACAAAAAGTAGAATTTATTTACATTTTTCATAACAAAGTTTTTGTATATAAAGGTGATTGTAAGTTGAGTTTTGTGGATATATATTTTCATAGTCTTATCTGAAATGTTTGGAGAAATTGATATGCATCTGATATAGAATAAGTTGATAAATATTAATAAATGTCATTACTCACAGTTTTCAAGAGAAAATGAATATAAACATATTGATTTAGAGATTCTGCTATGTAGTTTATCAGTGAGTCTTTTTATCTTTAACCACTTCATTCTCTTATTTCACGTGCAGGAGTTGTTTGATAAACATTTTGTAGATTGATCTGTTTCATATTCACATATCTTTCTGTTTCCAGGTGTTACAAATTTATAAATTTATTCAAAACAAAAGCAATTGGATGAAAATTTTATTTTATTCCCTCATAATCAGTTTTTTTTATATCTGCAAATTATTTGTGAATTCAATTTTTGTTATCTTTATCCTGAAGGCTACTATTTTGATGCATATATGTTGATTCTCTATTTGTGTGGCTTTTTGACTTGCTTCGGAACATGCTTGCTATTTGAATTATTAAATTTTGAATGTTACTACATATCACCAGGAATTTACTTTCATCCGATGATAAGCTGAAATTAAACCTATTTTTGAAAATTGGCATGAGAAAATTGAGAGATAACTGAATAATTTGATATTCAATATAGGATATCAATTAGCCACGTTTTTTATATATGTATGAAAAAATATTTTGTATATCAAAAAATATATCTTGTATGCCATCAAAAATATGAGTCTTATATACCATAAAAAATGTGGGTCTTATATATGATCCAAAAAGTGGGTCTTGTATTTTTAAAATTCTTTAACAACAAGCAAGGCAATAAAGCCACTAAGACACAAGAGGTTACTGAGTGTTAGAGAATATAAGAAAAAGAATAAGATTATTAAAGAGTGAGAACAACAAAAGAACAGGAATTAAGAAGGCTGAAGATAATAATTGACATTGCATTTAAATTTTTGAAGATCAAAGTTGACTAGAAAGAAAGAGGCCAGAAAAGAGTTCCACAAATTAGAAATGCAATAGAAGAAACTTTTAGCACAAAAATTATGATTGCATCTAACCATTTCAACTGTTAAATGAGGAAACACAGCAACCAATCTAATAGGCCAGTAAAAAAGTGGGATCTTCTATGCCAGTAAAAAAGTGGGATCTTCTATGCCAGTAAACATGTGGGATCATCTATACCATCAGAAATGTGAGATCTTCTATACCAGTAAAAAGTGTGATCTCCTATGCCATCAAATATGTGGGATCTTCTATATCAGTAAACATGTCAGATATTCTAAGACATCAAAAAATTTAGATCTTGTATGCCAGTTAAAAAATGGAACGTTCTATGCCATCTAAAATTTAGGATCTTCTAAACCATCAAAAATGTAGGATCTTCTATACCAGTAATTATGTGGGATCTTCTATGCCATCAAAAAAGTGGGATTTTTTATACTATCAAAAATGTGGGATCCTCTATACCATCAAAAAAGTGGGATTATATAAGCCAACAAAAATGTGGGATTTTCTATACCATCAAAAAGTGGGATTTTCTATGCCATCAAAAATCTGGGGTTTTCTATGCATGTAAAAAGTCGGATCTTCTATGCCAGTAAACATGTGGGATCTTTTCAATAAAAAATTTGAGATCTTCTATGCTTGTAAAATGTGTGATCTGCCAAGCTATAAAAATGTGGGGTCTTCTATGCCTGTAAAAAAGTGGGATCTTCTCTTCAAAAATGTAGGATTTTCTATTCCATCAAAAATGTGGCATCTTCTCTGCCATTAAAAATTTGGGATCTTCTATGCCAATAAAAAATAGGATCTTCTATGCCATCAAAAATGAAGGATCTTCTATGCCATCATGAAAATGGGATCTTCTAAGCCATAATGTGGGGTATTTTATGCCAGTAAATCTGTGGGATCTTCTATGCAATCAAGAATGTGGGATCTTTAATGCCATCAAATATGTGTGATCTGCTATGCCAGTAAAAAAGTGGGATCTTCTATGCCATCAACAAAATGGGATCTTCTAAGCCATAAAGAATGTGGGGTTTTTTATGCCAGTAAATCTGTAGGATTTTCTATGCAATCAAGAATGTGGGATCTTTAATGCCATCAAATATGTGTGATCTTCTCTGCCATTAAAAATTTGGGATCTTCTATGCCAGTAAAAAAGTGGGATCTTGTATGCCATCAAAAATCTGGAATCTTATATGTTACCAGATATGATAATCATATCAATGATGACACAGAACTTGAATTATGGCTGAAGTAGCTGCATGTTTTTTACTGGCATCAGCATTCAGTGTTCAAGTTCATGTGAAAGCCACAATTTCACATGCTGATTTTCACAGCAAAAACTTAACCCCACCCAACATGATCTTTATTCCTGTATTTCCCCAATCTGTCTGTGGGCCTAACAAATTCAAATTCATGTAGACTATAATTTGTAATAATTGTAGACTATAATTTTGTAATACCAAATTAGACTATAATTTGTAATACCAATGAGATGTACACTATAATTTGTAATACCAATGAGAGAGTGTAGACTATAATTTGTAATACCAATGAGAGAGTGTACACTATAATTTGTAATACCAATGAGAGAGTGTAGACTATAATTTGTAATACCAATGAGAGAGTGTACACTATAATTTGTAATACCAATGAGAGAGTGTACACTATAATTTGTAATACCAATGCTTCCAGTTAAGATACATAAAATCTTTCCCTTTAAACCATTTTTCAGAAAAATAGGTTTCTCAAGTTCAGCAGCTCTTCTCGCTCTTTCAAGTATTAATGGAGTTTTCTTTCTTAACCTATTATTTGAAGTAGTGTGAATGAACTATCAACATCTTCATTATGTCATTATTTTCTCTTCATGTTACATTTGCTATCCATTTTAGTTGTTGCTGCTATTGATAGTCCTCAAGTGATGTGTTTTTTTTTATTTGGTACAGTTCTTTTTTTATATATAGATTTTTATTGATTTAGAAATAGGCCAATTCATAATATAAATACAGTTTAAAAATGATCCCTGACTTTTAAAGAGTTAACTGGATTTTATTTTTTTATTTCCAAATTGAAATGTTCTTACACCATTAATATTGACATATTTTTGTACTTTTGTTAGTTTATACAAATGTTTATTTCTTAATTAAAAATGTATATATTTGTTCTTTAATTAAATGGAATCTGTTTAGTAAAAAAGGTAAAAAAATGTTTTACCTGACAATTGCTTAAAATATGTATATATCTGTTTATTCTTTAATAACAAAAATATTTTTTCTAAATAATTTAAAAAAAATATATTTTGCCAAACAATTGCTATTTCTTATTTAAAACATTCTCTTAAAATAAATTGCATAAAAAGTTATATATCTGTTTGTTCTTTATTCAAAATAAATCTTTGTAAAAATAAAAAAAAGTATATTTTCATATGCAGATCTCAATGAGATAAGAATTTCAAACTTGATATTTGTAAACAAACAACTAGTTTCTGATAACTCTGTAAAATACCAGAGATTGATTTTACACTGTATCAATATGATAAACAAGAATCTCCTTCTAAAATGATAACAAACCAATATTTTTTATTCTGAAGAGTGTTCTAGCTTAAGGAAAGTCTAAAGCAGGAGTCAACAACATTTTGGAGAGAGTGGGCCAGAATTCTATAGAGTGTCTTGGAAGAAGGCCATGATATCAAATGTACTATAATAAATTGTCTCAGCCTCAGACCATTCCATCCAGAAGGCTGCCTTGGTCTGAAGGTTTAAAGAAGAAACAACAAAGTTAATGTTATATTATTTAAACAAGGTTCCTTATTTTATTGCAGGAATAACATGATAACAGCTAACACAATCAACAAAAAATGCAAATTACTTACTATAAAAGAAATACAATTAGAAATGGCCACTTATTTAATGAGACACTTGTTTCTGCTTATTGTTCAATAATTCCTCCACATCAGGTGTAATATTTGTTGATGACAGAAGCAAAACATCATCCAGGTGGTCATCACCCAACCTTGTTCTTAAACGACTCTTGGTATATTTCATTTTCGAAAAAGGTTGTTCACAAACATATAAACTTACCATCATTTTTGCATCAAATGAATTAGATAATTAGTGTTCAGGTGTTAAGCTGGTTGACCAGACAAAAATCCTTCATGAGCCAGACAAAAGTCCTTTGCGGGCCAGACAAAAATCCTTCATAGACCAGGGGTTGGCAGCCCCTGGTCTAAAGAAAACTAATCTACAAAAATTATCCCCCACCCAAATTTTCCCTATTTTCTACAAATGGACTAGTCTATTTAAGTAGTACCCCAATTTTTATGGCTTCAAGATACATACACTCCTGGAGAAGGAAAGATGTGGCGGATGTTAATATATTGAAGTTTTATTGGAAATTCTGGCTCTTGATACCATTTAACCCAATACTATCTAAAACATAATACTTGGATAGTAACTGGACTTTATCTAGAAACTATTCTTCTAATGACAAAATTTCAGACACTTAAAGATCAAATTGAACCAATATGGCAGCCTAACACAATTTTCTGATCATGGGACAAATATAGTGTATGTACTATTTTTGTTTATCAACTAAATTCTTCAAAGAATAAAGTATAATTACATTTTATTCAATTATATATTCACCATTATTTGCAGTGACTTAATGTTACTTAACAGTTAGCTCTTCAATACATTTTAGTAAAATTCCAGTTTTGATGTGAAAAAATTTTGACGAATACTTGAATCTGGTTTTTATTAGAGAAGGCTTTTCCCATCAAAGCATTTTGCCATGATCTAAAAAGGTAATTGTTATGTTTTGGGTATCTCTTTGTGTAGTAGTAGTCATAGTACAGTTCTCTGTATCCTGAATATCAACCGGGTTTGCTAGGCATAACCCCCCCCTATGTTCGCCAGTTGTTCTCTATTTATACTTGTCTATCTAATTTGCATATGATACTACAGTAATAATCAGTTGGTCCAGGGTTAGATGAATATGACAGGTGGGGTAAAACAGACCACCCAAATTCCAACATTTTTTTCCAGTTTTATTCTTGCTATATGTGGCCTTACATTGTCATGGAGGATAACAACATTTTCCCTTAAATCCACCATGTAGGCTGCCATTTCCATAAAAAAATTAAGGTATGTTAGTGTACTGTAAAAATATTCTTAACTGCTACATATGATTAGTAGTTAACATGATACATTTATTATTATTACAATTGGTTCGCAAAAAAACGGAAATTATTTATGATTCAACCTTACATGTGTTGATTAAAACTATGATTTTCTATTACTTTATCTACTTATAAAGTTATGAATTCTTATATACAGAACAGGATCAGTTGTGAAGGATGACTTGGGAACCACGGCATGCAGTCCATTCTGCAGGTTAATCACCAAAAAAAGTTGTTTTTCACTGCGTTAAAAAGCAGTGATAAACAACTTACAAAGTAAGTAATTTGGGTTTAATCTTGTCTACAATTAATCAAATTAACAGTTTCTGTTTTAATGAGATGTGGACACTTTTATTTTAATTTTTAAAAATGTTTAAATAAGTTTCTCATCACTTGACAACAGGTGTCAGAAAATGGCATTGATTGATGACTGGAAAAGTGAAAAGTCATAATTTTGATGTAAACTAAATTAATATTGTTTTAATTTAAACTGATTTAGATACCTAAATTTTCTTTCACGATAGAGTTCAACCTTTCTTCCTTAAAATAACACAACATGAAATTTAAATTTAAATACTTTTAATTTAATTTTAAAATTAGATATTGCAGTAAATTTTTTTTCGAAATGTCATTTAACAAAATTTAACATGTTTAATGAAATAACATACAATATTATTGTCATAAGTATTAACTTTAACCCTTGCTGTACTATATATATATATATATATATATATATATATATATATATATATATAGTACAGCAAGAGTTAAAGTTATATATACAAACCCTCATATTTTACTTGTGTTCTTATTTGCTCTTCTATCGTGGGCCACTCTGTCTATTAAAGCCTTCATCAAAGTGCTTCTTTAGTTCTGCTTTTTATTACAATTTAATAAACAGAGTAGATTGAAGGATGGACAAACTTTTGAAACCCAAGAGATTAGACATATCTCCTAACTCACCCTCTTCAGTCATTGGTATTGGACCTTCACTTCATTCCTACAAGGAACTACAGATGATACTGTACATGATGAACAACACAAATTGGATATCTTAATTAATTTCATTTCCTCAGATGTCCATGACCATAATGCCAAGTATGCTACTTTCAAATCTGCTGTAACTCACCTCAAAGAATTATACGTGAAACCCACAAACGGAATCTTCACCAGGCATGTTCTAGCAAAGAAAATGAAGATATTGATTTGTATGTTCAGGGGTTACAACTACTAACTAAAAAATGCAGTTTCAAAGCAGTTAGCTTTACTCAAAACTGAGATAACTGCATTGAGAGATGTGTTCATTACTAGCTTGCACTTTAATTCCATTTAACAGTCTTTTAGTAAACAAAACCCTTGATCTACACATGGCGGTTAGTCAAGCCAGAGCTCTAGCACAGAAGGACTCTGAATTATATTCACATCCATTTTCACCAACTGTGGGAGCCATAGCATCAGAAAACAAAGAATTATTTGTCGACAATGCTTGTGCCTTAACAAGTGCTAAATGTTATTTTTGTGGTGGATCACTTAATAAGTATGCTGTTGGAATTTAATTTGAGAACAACAATTTCACATGTTCACATTCTCGCTATTTTTTCTATTCTCACTCCAACCTCTTTTTAATTTCAAAAACGGCTCCCAAGGCCTTGATTCTTATCAGAGATAAGAATATATTTTCTAACTAAGGAGAGAGCTGGAAAATAAAAAGGAATTCCACCACCATTATTCTTTCCATGGTGCCATAAAGTCTGGGAGAAACCTCACGGCTTCTTCACTTCAACCTGTTTTCAGTACCTTCGAAACCGGCTCCCAGGGCCCTGATTCTTATCAGAGATAAGAATGTGTTTTCTGACCAATAGAGGGGCCAGGAAATTTGTACAATGATTTTGGAGGGAAAAGTCCCCGATCCATCGGAGCTTAACAAAACTCGATAAATTTGGAGAATCTTGCCTATTTCGACAGTGAGATTTCTGCCCACCATCTGTGAGGCCAACATTAGGGGGCTCCAGCACCTCTTTTACTAAAGAAGAACTACTAAAAAGGGCTGTCAAAAACGAACGTTGGTCACTATTCAAGATCAATCCAAAGCTGCATCCCTTCACCACTCCTTCTGACGAGCCCACTGGACTTCTGTCGTTGACCAAAAAACTCACTCAGCTGCAGGATTCCTTCATCTGCAAATAAATTTCCAACTCTACAAGAACTCTGAGTGTATCTACCTGAACATTAACAATAAAATCTAATCACTTAAAGAACTCATTAGGCGCTCAGAGAAATATTTTGAGCAAGCCTTTTTTAAGTTAAGAACATTTTCTCTTTTCCCTTTCTTTCTCTCCTAATTGTCTTTTCATCCCTTTACCTTTTTTTTCTGTATATGTTGTAAATAAACACTTTCTTCTTTTGTTGTTACTCACTGAGCAGGAGTTTTTTCTTTATTCATACACACCTAAAAGAGACGCAATTTTTTTTTGACGCAATTTTTTAAACTTCAACCCTTTGATGCGGGAAAGCTGGGACAAATTTCCTATAATGCCCTACTAGAGAAGCCACATTTCACAAATTCTGAAAAAGGGGCACTTTTCCAAAGTATGTCGGCAGTTGGTACTTTTCGGTGATTGTCCCCTTTCACTTTCACTATTATATTCTATCTCTCATTCTCCTTACTAAAAAGCTACTAAATTCATTGCTTTTACTTGCATCTTTTCTTGTTAAACAAGTGTTTTCTCTACTTACACTCCCTAAATAATATCATTTGTAACAATTATCCTAAGAAATGAAGAAATGGGAAATACAAAAAGTACAAGTACAAAAAGGATAGTGAAAATTATCAATAATTAATTTTATATTACACAAAATTATTTATCCTGGAAAAATGTAAAGCATGCAGTGCATGCATTGCATACATGGACCCTTCACCCCTGAACAGCATCTGTTGAAATCTACCAGTCCCTTAATATGTTAAGACGAAATTTAGAATTTATTATTTCTGCATGACCTACCATACAGATCTACTGAATAGAAATAAAGATCTTTAGCTACAGCTGACAACAAAGTCCAAACAAAATCCACTCACACAAAGTAATTATATGTCCTGATAATAGAACCTGATAATAAAGATATGCATGCTTCACCAACTTTTTCTTGGTCCAAAAAGACTGTTTGAATAGTGCTTTATTTACTATCAGTCATACATGAGGTATACAATGATATTTGCTTTGAGCACTACTGTAACCTTGAAAAGGTTACTGAATGAGGAATAACCAAAACGGAGGTTGGAAATGAAATGGTAATCTTGATAACATCAACAAAATACAATCCTCGTCAGTGGCGTGAAGTAGGTAAACCACTGCTGGTGGTGGACTACTTAGACAGAATATTATGATATCTACCTGCCTCTCTACGAGGTAGGATGCAGCACAAGGCCAAATCTAATGTGGGAAATCTGAGGCCCATGGGCCCAGACAAAAAATTGCCTGTAGACTCTGCATACACAGGATTGGGTATCTACCTCCCCAGATGAAACTTTGCGCTTCAGCATAGACTTGTCCAGGTTCCTCTCTGCCCAAAGACAAAGAGTTATACATGGCAAGAGCTTCCCACACTGCCAGCTTAGAAAGCATATTATAATATTTACCTGCCTCCCTGCGAGGTAGGATGTGGCCCAAGGCTAAATTTGATGTGGAGAAAGCCAAGCCCATGGGCTCGGAAAAGAATTGCCCATAGACACCGCATATGTGGTATCAGGTCTCTGTCTACTTCCCCAGACAAGACTCTGTCCTTAGGCATAGCCCTCATCTGGGTTCTTTGCCCAAACACAGCAAGAGCTTCCTATGCTGCCAGCTCATGCTGCCAGCTTAGACAGCATATTACCCCCACTTACAATAGTGTCCAATGTATTTATGAGGATTGGGACATACCCATTAGTGTTCATAAAACATTGGTATATATACAGTCACTAACTTATGTGAATAGAATTTATCTGTCAGAGAAGTTTATGTATCACAAAAGCATAAAAAATTGAAACATTTTTATGGTAGGTAATTCAAAATTGCTGACAAATTATTGAAGCTAATCCAAGAAGTTGTCATCCAGTATAAATTTTTTTAATTTCAGAAACACATTTTTCAGCATTTGTAAAGAAAAAATTTATATAAATTAAGAAAAAATGCAAATGATTTAAGGTGATAAATGAAATGATAAAATATATATAAAAATATGAAAAAAAGGATAAAAGAAAATAAAAAATATAAAATAAAAGATATAAAAGATATAAAAAATATAAATATAAAATAAAAGTATAAATATAAAATTAAATCTAAATATAAAATATAAAAAATATAAATATAAAAATAAGACTATAAAATATGTAAAAGAAAAAAAAAAAATGATAAAGAAAAGAACAAATAAAGAAATGATATATATAAAAAAAAAATGAAAATTAAGATTTGGCAAAAAGAACTAATTACACAGATTCAAATTATAGTGGATACATTATTAGAACATATTTTATTAATTAATCAGTTCCCAGACAAAATAAAAACCTCTCTTTTATTATTGGAAATTATTAATAAGATATGATATCCCTCCTGAGTAGATACCAACTTAGGATAAAATTTAATTAATTTATAATTTACAGATAAAGATTAAACAAAATACACAGCATTTAAAAACTTACATCAAATTATTACTTTGCAAGGTTTCAACTTTTTAAGCATGTATAGCTATTAAGAGAAATGTTATACTGTTCAAGTAAAATACTGTTTCTCTATAAAGAAATACATAAATAAAAAATGAATTATACTGTCACAGTGTCATGTATGTATAAAGGAATAAATAAAAATGAATTATAGTATCAAAATAATTATAATAAAATAATTATAACAATTATAATTATCATTAATTAACTCATTTTAAACCAATGAGAATCAACCCCAATTTTTCTCCTCTATCTACAAACACAAGCATGTGACATTCTCACTATCAGACAAGCAGTTAACATGGACAGGTCATTAAACAAGCATCAACAAAAATTTTGTTTTTTTTCCTTTTCAGCCCATAATAGTAACATTTATATTTTACAATTCAATAAACCTTTGAGGTAAGAAAACCCCAGACACTTTTTTTTTCCAACTCAATTATCTGGACACTCATTACATTTATAAAATAACATACAAGAAAGACTGTATATACTTTACTTATTTTTCATCTTATCATTCTGTTGGATTCTGATCCATATTTGATCTACATTTGACCACAAATTCACAATTTTACTCAGTATTACTGTTTCTTGTTTCTTCAAAACTACATAACAACTAGATAATAAAGAATAATTGTTTTTGTTGCCGCCACATCTTGCTGTTTCTCATTTTCTACGCATATTTTTTGTATATATAAATGTTAGGGGATTTATAATTATTTATTGTTTTGTGTTATAACCCTG
Source organism: Acanthosepion pharaonis (assembly GCA_903632075.3). Taxonomy (NCBI): domain Eukaryota; kingdom Metazoa; phylum Mollusca; class Cephalopoda; order Sepiida; family Sepiidae; genus Acanthosepion; species Acanthosepion pharaonis. The sequence goes on from CAHIKZ030001584.1 coordinate 223,707, forward strand.
AAAATACTTTAAAATTGGCTGATCAGTTTTCTGCTAAATATTTGCATGCATTTTGTGTTTAATACTACGTTATTGCATCAGATATAAATAAAGGACAACATATCTAGTAGTCAGTCCATGGAGTTCAAGTAGCTGTCAAATGTAGCAATCTGTGTTAAAGTTGGAAGAGGAGTAAGTAATAAAATTTTCCCAGGTCTAGTCTATTTCCTGTTGTACAAAAACAGTTTTTGTAAGAAGAAACTGGAATAAAAAGAAGATAACAAAAACAATTTTTGTAAAACTCCATGGCTGTTTCTAGAATATAAAAGTTTGGATTTACAATTTATCTACTTTCTTCTTTTCCTTTCCTTTTTTTTTGGTAACGAAGTTGAATATTTTACAAGACTAAATCTTTAACCTCCTCAACCTTCCACAATATTAAATAAAATATATAGATCTGCTGGATTTGACCAATTAAAATAGAAATATATGTTAACATATTTTGAACCAATTCAAAGAGATTATTTGAGATAAAAAAAATTCCAAATAAAATAACCGAAAAAATATATCAATTTACATCTATAATGAAATAAGTTTGGAATGAAACTTTCTTGCCAAATTAGTTTAACATAGCCAAAGTTAGACTGCAAGATGAATAAATTTTCTAATCAAAATTCACAACATCCATTCACATTTATAATTATAATAATAATAATGATAATAATAACTTGTAATGAAATCTTCTGTCAAATTAGCTTAACATGCCCAAAATTAGATTGTAAGATAGATAAATTTATGTGTAATCAAAGTTTGCTACCATTGAAAATAAAGAGCAAAACTGAAAAAGAAATGTAAGTTTTAATAACAGCAACTATTTTATGTAGCTTGTTAAACAGAATGCAAATCAAACTTTGTAAAATTTATTGAAAGATCAAGAACTTCAATAATTTCTGTCTAAATTTTTGTGAAAAGGAATTATCATTTGTAACCTCAAGCATTATTTTCTGTTTGTTGATTCAGATAATGTTCAAGGAATTTAAAACTGAACACTTTATTAAATTTACTGAGCTAGATTGTTCTCATTCTACTGTCCATGTCCACATATATAGGGTGTTCCAATAACTTGGACTGATTTTTAAATGTGAATTAATTTTGTCTAATGATTTTTTCTTTTTCTTTCAGATTTAACAACTTAAGTCTTTGGCAATTTCAACCATGGAAAGATTAACAATCAAACAATGTGTTAAAGTTTTATTTCACTTATTATGAAAATGGATGTTCAAACATAAAATGCATTTTCCACACTTTGTTTCATTTCTTTTGGTCAACATAATTGACCAACTAACACTGCAATTGGAAAAATTGTTCATAAATTCAAATAAACGGGTCAGTGGCAGATGGAAAAACACCATTGCATACCCTATATAATGTTTTTTATTTAGCACTGCTTGTTAATTACACCAGTATTAATTAAAAAAGATTTTCCTGATGTCCAAGTGAAATTTTTTAAAATGGTGTTTGGAAATAAACTTTGTTTTCCAACATTTCCATTACATACCTACATAGAATACCAATTGGTGTTGAACAGAAAATTTTCTCTAAAAGAAAATTCCTGATAAAGACAGTATTTTAAATATGCCAAAAATATTGTTTGAACAACATTCAAACAGTTTAAATCAATTTGTCTATTGGTTAGAAATTGTGTACCATGTGAAATATTTGACCAATCAAAGTGAAAAACTAAAAACATTATTTTTCTTGAGTCTACTTTTTAAAAAAATTTGATTTAAAAATATTTTGAGATTTTGAATTTTCAGAGAACAGAGATGCATTTTCCAAACCAAACACAAGAGAAGATGTGCTTATTCCTCCCTGCATGTGCTGAAAGATACATTGAAACATATGCAAGTGACTATTCAATTATCCTAAACAACATACAAGGCCAGTCAGCAACTTCAAACAAATCAGCAACAGCATGGTCAGTTGTCAATTTCAAACTGATCATCAACAACAATAAAGACAGTGAGTCTTCACTAATGATAAAAGTTTTTTTTCAACCACAGCTTTTGACTATGAACAAACTATTCAAAAGTCTTTTCTAAATTACAGATTTTTCTGTGTACCAACTGCCCAAAGACTTTAACTCAGCTAAAGACTTAGTTACTTTTAATCATTGAACTCTTGAAGTCATGGACATATGTTTGTAAATACAAATGATTTATCTAACAGTGTTCTCTTTATTTTTATTTTATCATTATTTGGAATTCAGATGTTTGTTTTTTTTAATATAAAAATCAATGGACATTTTTTTAACATCATGTATTTTTACTATATATATATATATATATATATTATAAAAAAAAGAAAGTTCAAAGATATATAAAAGTGTTCTTCCAAATATTTTTTTTGAACAAAAAACAATCTCAATAATAAATTTACTTTATTTTTTTCATAAGAGAATTTTAAAAATTTCTTTTTTATATTCTATTCTAACATTAATATGAATAAAAAAGTTTCAAGAAAACTTCAATATTTAATTATAAATTGCTTTTTCATTTAGTTCTGTTTCATTTTTATATAAAACATTCAATCTAATTTTTTATATTTAAATTATATAATACCTTCAGATTTTTTAGAAAAATTTGGTTAAATTTTTGTTTGTCATCAGGAACAAAAAATTTTATTTTAAATGGTTAATTTAAAATATATATATATATTAAATATATATATATATATATATATATATATATATATATATATATAAGCGAAAAAACACAAGTGGAAAGAGCTCAATATCAGTGATTTTTGAAAATTTCACCACGTAAATGGATATGAGTTTCATGGTTTTATTTTTCATGTCTGATTTTGCAAAAAATGAAAAAAAAGGGCACAAATCCGGATTTGATATCAAATATTTACTTAAATCAATGTCATATATATATTATATATATATATATATATATATATATGGAAAATAAATGAACGTTTGTCTGTTTTGCAAAAAATGATTTTTTACTCTTTCATTTAAAATGGAATCATAGGTATCTTAAATTCTGTGGATTTATATGCCAACAAATGCAGCAGTTTTGATTACAACTTGTTTTCCTTCAAGTTATTATCGATTACATAATTTCAAATACACACAAAAAGAGAGTAATTCAGTATTCTTCTTTACTATGTTGGGATATAAAATAACACGTTAACTTTAATAAATAAAGAACATTAGTGTTAAAAATCTTATCCTAAGTGTGATATATGTCTTTAAAAATAAAGTTTAATATTATTTAAAATTAAATTAATATATATTCCAATATATATATATATATATATATATATATATATACAATAAACTGGACTCTCCTTTCATTTTTCAATGTATGAATTTTAAGAAGCTCAGAATATTAATACCAACATAAGTCTATTGCATTGGAAATTTGATTATGGTGAATTTTTTAAATTACATTTTTGAAGAATTAAAATGCAGAGAACTGGTCAAGAGTATGCCAGAAGTTCCCCAAATGACCCTCCATTGGTTTTGAATTCAAGTTGTCCTTTCCTAGACCAGTTGACATAAGCTATAGAACCCTGTCTTTCCCTGCTATTTACCCATAGCTGGTGGGGGGGATAAGAAATGGATTCATACCTTTTTCTTTAGTAAATAAGGAATAAGGGAAACAAATTTGACTTGAATTCAAAATGGCAATCTTTTTCCTCAATCAAAGGAAAATCATTACTCCATGTTAATATATATATATATATATGGTGATAGATCTCCTGTCAATTTTGAAAATGAGGATTCAACAATTCATTCAATTTTATGTTTGTAATGTTTTTGTGACCTTCAGTCCTGCTAGTGACCTATATACAAGTCCACATATTGTGCAACAGTGAGGATCTTGAGACATAGCCACAGGAATATTTGCTGATTTCATCTGTTAGCTGGCCAATATGACTGATTTCTGACTTGTTTCTGATACCACTCTGGAAAAAATATTCTAGTCATTTCTATTTTGGGCAGTTTGTTTGACATTAGCATGAGGAAATTGACAGCCGATGAAGGTTACTCGCAAAGTTTTTTTTTTAATTTGAGCCATTTTTTGTAAAAACAGTGAAATGTCCACTGCAATTGGCTATAAATTTTGCCATCCTTTTAAACATTTCAGCCCAGTTGAAGTTGTGCATCAAAAAATATTTCAATTATAATTTGTTGCATTTAATTAAAGAAGATCAAGCATTGACACCTTATAAAAAAAGTATAGTCACAGATGGTATGGACAACCTTTTAAAAATATACATTTTGATTGATATGTGACCTATATCATTAATATATATATATATGGATATATGTATACATGCAATATTTGTGTTATATATATATATATATATAAATATATATATATTTAATATATATATATATATATATATATATATATATATATATATCTTTATTTATAAAGTTATATATATATATATATATATATATATATATATATATATATATATATATATATATAAATAATATTAATTGTACACAGAAACTCACTATGTTCTGATTATTGGGGAAAAATGAAACAATAATCATTGTTGTATTTGTGTGTGACATACATATGAACGTTCAGTCAAACCCAACAAGTAAAAAAGATATTTCTTATACTTTAAATAACACGTTCTTTTTATGGTTTTTTGTCTAAGTTTGTAGTAACATCGTAATACTAGCAGTAGAGCCAGTTTGCCTGGGATGTAACAGTAAGAGATAGATCAAGTATCGACCATCATAAAAGACTGAAAAATAAAATTGACAAAGATTATTGTTTAAGGTTGACGGACACGCATGTCTTAATTTTTTTTGTTTTTTTTTTTTTAAATTGGTCAAACCCAAAAAAAACATTGTTTTCAATCGTTATGAGTCTACCAATTGAATAGAATTTTATTATAAACAATTGTCTTGTAAATGGAATTTTAAAGCATTCTGAATGTAAAATAAAAAAAAAAAGTGTGCAAGACAATAAGAAACACTACCTGCCAAAAAAAAAAGTGGAAGTTTTGTTGAAATCGGTTGAAAATGTAGGAAATCCGATCCCATATATAAATGAAACACACACACACACACAAACAACCTGGGTTTTATAATAAATATAACTCGATATGAGTTGTCCCCCTTTTCATTCTCGTGACAGTGATGCCTCTTAATCGTGTTTTCAAATTGATTTTGTGCAAAACAATTGTTTTTCCAATTTTTGGTGCTGTCAGAACCACCGGCAAGGTAATTTTACGTAGTCCTGTGAAGTTTTGTTGAAATCAGTTGAAAAATGTATGAAATCTGATCCAATATATAAACGAACAGACACACACATACACAATAACACTAAAGTTTTATAATAAGTATGATTTCTGACTCCAAAAGAAAAAGATGATGATTAAATACCAACTGTTATACCTAAAATATTTTTGAAGATTGATATCTGTATGTTGTGTATTGAAAATGAGAAAAATAAATTATCAAAAGCCAGGAATCATTACATGTGTGACTGACTGATAGGCAGAATGGTAATATTAGCTGTTTCCTTATAAGGAAATATTTGGCATTCATTGACTGAGCAGCCAGTACTATTGTCTGTTGAAAGTCTTAAAATCTTTCTCTTAAATCAATTTTTCAGTAAAATAGGAATAAAAATAAAGTAGCTGTTATTGCCCTTTCCAGTATTGATGGGGATTTCTTTCTTAACATTTTATTTGAAGTAGTGTAATGTGGAATATCAAGTCAAATGGTTAATTGCACCAAAATCAAAATTTCTTAATCCTGCTCTTCAGCATAAACAATTGGAAATGTAGGCAAAAAACGGAAGTTAAAATTTAATAAAGGAAATTCATATATTCAAACATGCAAAAACAATGTTTTTGACATCCATGTAAATTTCTTTTTTTTTTTTCACAAAAAAGTTTTATGTTCTGGTTGAATAAAAACTGTAAAATAAATCTTTGAATTAAAAAATATATTGTCTTTTTTTTTTTGTTTTTTCAAATGGTTAACCAATAAGTTTCTTCCAAATAGAATCCTGCAAATAATTACACATTTAAAATTCGGAAAAGTTGTTTATAGCCTAATGAATTTCAAATTGGAAAAAAAAAAACTGTTATTTAAATATACAAAATTTATCTTAAAATATATAAAACAGAAAAAAAATAAATGAATAAAAATTTTTTAAATATTATTTAAATGGAAAAGAGAAATATTTTTAAATCTTGAATTTAAAGTATTTAAAAAAAAAATTTTTTACAAATAAATTTTTTTTTTTTTAAAGAAACTATGGTGAAATGATAAAAAATTAATTGTCAAAAAGATAAAAAAAATATATAAAAAAATTAAAAATTAAACTACAGCAAATTTTCATTTAAAAATAAAAACAAAAAAATAAAATTCTTAAAAGATGAATTTTTTTTCTGAAATAGCCTCTTTGAAAGAAAAAAAGTATAAAACTTTTCAAAATTTTTTTTTTAAAAATTTTAAAAAAAAATTTATCTACCTAATTTAATTTAAAATTGAAATGATGTTATTTCTTAAAAAAAAAAAAAAAAAAAATTTTTTACACTATTTTCATTTTTTTATAAGATTTTTTGTTTTAAATTGTTTTTTTTATTCATTTAAATCATAAATTTGTGTTTTTTCAAATTCAGTTTCTGTTATTTTTTTTAATGAAATTATATAAAATATAGACAATATTTAAAAAAAGTTAATTAAAAAAATTTATACACATAGTAAAAAATAATGTGTGTTTTACTTCATTTAAAGCCGGGCTTTTTCTTATAAAACAAAGAAAACTGTAAAATCATAAGAAATTAAAAAAATTTAAAAATCAATGTCAATTTAATATAAATGAAATATATTTTTTAATATTTTTTTGTTTGCAAAACCGTTTAAAAGGATTTTTCCAAAAAAAAAATCATAAAAAAATGTTTAATAATTTTTTTTTTTTTTTCCTTTAGAAAAAAACTTTTCTTCAAATAAATAAAAAAAAAAATGTCATTTAAAAGTTAAAATTTTTTTAGAAAATATTGATTTCATTATTCCTTCCACAAAAATTTTAATAAAAAAAAATCAACCATTTGAAAAAAAAATTTGTCTATAAATGTTCAAAAATTTATTTTAAAATTTTTGAAATTAAAAATTAAAATTAAAAAAGCAAAAATGCAAATGACTTATGGTTTTAATTGAACAAAATCAATATTAAAAATTGAATTTAAAAAAAAAAAAAAAAAAAAGAAATGACATTTTTTTAAAAAAACAAAATTCAAAAAATAAATTTCAATGTTTAAAAAAAGAAAAAAAAATTTTCCATAAAATGAGTTCAATAAAACAAAATTAACATGCTTTTAAATAAATCAAAGATTTTTTTTTTTTAAAAACTAAAAAGTCAAAAATGAATGCAAATGGTTATTCTGTTTTTCATTTTTTCAAATGGAAAAAAAATAAATACATATAAAAATCAAAAACATTTTATAATGGATGATTAAAAAAATTTATAAAAAAAATTTTTAATTCCAATTTTCAAAACCACAAAGAGAATTGTCTGTTTCAAAAAAGAAAGAATTTTTAATCATTTTTAGAATTAGATCATGAATTTATTTAAAAAAGTGATTATAGTAAGATATAATTTTTTTGAGTTTTTGAATTTAATAAAAAAAAAAAAAAATGTATTAAAGTCCTAAAACCAGACAATTAAAAATTTTTTTAAAAAATCAAATTTTTTCAATTAATTTTATATATTATAACTGTTATTCTGAGTGTGAATTTATTTGAAATTTTAATTTTAAATAAAATATATAAATTTAAAAACAAAATTACATGGATATGATATCTTTTAAAAAATATCATTACTTTTCATTCATTTGTTTCAAAAATGCTAACAAAAATTAAAAATTAATATTTTCTTATTTATAATGTAAAAATATTTTCTTTTTTTTTCAGCCAAAATTGTCTTTTTTTCATCCAAACAAGTTTTTTCTAAAAAATATTTTAAAATATATACATATGAGAATATCTTATAATTAACAAAATGGTTACGCATGTATAACATTTTAATTTAAAAAATAATTTACAAATTTGGAAAAATATTTTATGTTCATTCTTTTTAAAAAAAATTTGAAAATTGTTCTTATTTTCAAATTTCTCAAACTTTTCATATATACATTGTTCATTATATTATTTAAATCTAAATTTTATATATTGAATATAAAATTATGAGTAAGTATTAATAAAGCTGTTTATCATATTTTGATTTTATAAAAAAATTTGTGAAAAAATATTTTATATATTACCATTTTGAAAAAAACCAAATGATTTTTCATATTTATGAAAAAATGATTCTTTTAAAAAATTTTTTTGAAAAGTTTGAATTCACAATTTTATTTATTAAATTTTTGAATAAAAGAAAGGAAAAATTTTAGATTGTTTTACCAATTGAAAAATTTTTATATTATCAAACTATTAATAAAATCAATAGAATATTTTAAAGATGTTTGAAAAATAATAATTTAAAAAAAAGATAAATAAAATAAATTAAAATTTTTCTATATTTTTATGAATAAACTTGAAATTTTTAAAATGTTTTATATAACAAAAAAAAATCATTGGATTCATATTGTTTCTTGTATTACAATCATAACAAATAATTTAATATAAATAAAAAAAGTTTAATATTGTTTTTTGTTTTCATAAACAAAATTTTTTTTTAAAAATACAATGTTTTAGAAATATTGAAATCAAATTAGACTTTTTTTTCAAAATTTTTTCTTTTTTTAATTATAAATTTTGAATTTTAAAAAGAAAAGAAAAATTTAAAAAATCAATTTTATATAATTTAAATATATATAAACCGCACCATTTCTTTTCCTTTTACTTAATTTCTTTTTCACAAAAAATATTTTTTTTTAAAATATTCAAAATAAATAGCAAACAGTCAATTGTTTGAATTTTTTTCAAAAAATCATAATTTAATTTTTATCATTAAGTGTTTTTTTTTTTTTGCCTGGATTGATTTTCAAATTTAACTATACCTTTCTGAGTTTGAATAGAATTTCAATTAATAATAAAAGGAATTTCATATATCCTGAAATGATTGATATTTTACAGATTCTGAAATTTTCCAAAATTTTCCATTTTTGTCAATCAATTTTAACAAGTTAAAAAAATAAAAATTTAAATATTTGAACTATAATGAATAAAGAATTTTAATTCCATTTATTTAAATATTTAGAAATATAAGTTTAGAAAAATATATGAAACATATACAAATTCCAGTTGAAAAGCGTTTTTGTTTAAAATTAACAAAAATTTTCTTAAATTAAATAAACATCACAGGTTGGAAAAAATTCACAGAAAGACTTTATTATACTTAAAAATTAAAACATTTCAAATTTTTGATTGAAACATTTTTGTTTAAAGGTATATCTTGATCAAAAATAAAACGGAATTTTTTTTTGATCACTATTATTAAAATTTTTTTAAACAAGGAATGGTTTTAATTATAGATAGGATATATTGAATAAATATTATAAAAATTCTATTCAAATTTAATATTTAAAAACAATTTGGGATAAATATTATTGGGCAAAAATTTATCATCAAAATCAAATACATTATGTGATTTTATTTAAATTTTAATTTAAATAAAAATCATTTAAAAACTTTGTTCTACATTTAAATAAAATAAAAAATTTGAAAAAAAGAATTTTTGTTTTACTTTAACTTTTATTTATGAATTCAAAAAAAATTTTTTTTCAAACTAATATAAAAAACCAAGTTTATCAATTAACATAAGTTTTAACAAAAAAGAGGAAGATAAGATAACAAAAATTGTCAAAAAGAAAAAGAAAAAAAGAAAAATAAACCAAAGAGAATTTGAAAAACAATCCAGAAACATTTTTTTTTAATGAACATTTTTAAGTGAACTGAAGATTAGTAAAAACCAGTTTAGAAAATAAATATGAATATAAATTGAATTATATATGGGAAAATGCAAAATATTTTAAAGTTTTAAGCTTATTAAAAGTTAAAATAAAAAAAAAAAATTTAATGAAATTCGATGAAATTATATAAAAAATAAATGCGTACATAAAAATTTCAACATATCGTATATTTTTATATTTATATATTTTTATATATATTATATATATATTTATATATAAAAATATATATATATAAAATTTCTTTAAATAAAAATATTAAAAAAAAAATGCATATTTTTTTATAACAAATATTTAATTTTATATAAAATTATATCATTATATTTATCTATAAAAATTTGATTCTGATAAAAAGAATGCAAAGAATATCATTAATTTATATAAATTTTATTTTTTTTATGTTTATGTTTATTTTTAATCATTGAAAAATTTATTACAAATTAAATAAATTTGATACATTTATAAAAAAATTTTATTTTTGAAATTGAAATGAATTAAAAAATAGTCTTAATGCATATTCCTAAATAAAAAAAATAAAAAAAATATTATTTATATATATATATATATATTATAAATTAAATTTTTATCATATTTTCAATTTTATATATATATATATATATATATATATATATATATATATATATATATATATATATATATATATATATATATATATATATAATATAATGAAAAAAAAAAAAAAAAATTAAAATCTTTAGACACACTGGGTTGTAGATTAATATTCTTTCGTTTTTTTTATTATTATTATTATTATTCCATTTAGATTCCTCGACTAGTTTCGACCGGAAAAAATGGCCATCATCAGGAGGAAGAAATATTTCTGCTTGCTGGTAGCATGAAACTACAGAAATGAATGTCTTTTGTTGGAGAAAATGAACTTTTGTCTGTAGTTTTCATTTTTTTTTTTTTATTTTTTTATCTTTTTAACATGAATCTTTTAACATTCCTTGTGTTGGTCAAACAGTCTCTTTTAAGTTGTTATTTGAGATAAGAACTGGATGGATACATTTTATCTGAATTCTCTGGTCAGTTTGACAGTTTTATTGGACCTGGTGAGGGGATGTGTCTCTGTTTAGTGTTTGTGTGTGTGTTTATTTGGTTCTTAGGGAGTGAGTGAGTATGATATGTGTAAGCGTGTGTATTGCTGTAGGTGTGTGTTATCATTTGGCTCATTAGGGAGTGAGTGAGTATGGTGTGTGTACGTGTGTATATTCGTGTGGGTGTGTGTATAAGTGTGAGGCCTCCACACCTCCGTAAGCATGTCTGTCTTGTGTGGGTGAGAAATGTGGGTAGGTTTTGATTTGTTTATTATTAATACTATATATGTTGTTAAATTTATGATTTAGCCTGGCTGGATATTTTGTTTTTAGACGTTGTATCCACTTATTTTCATGGGACTCTAAAATCTTTCTAATGTTATCTGCTCTGAACTTTTCTATTCTCTCAATTATAGTGAATTTGGCATGGGTTTTGAAATCGTGTTTTTCTAGGCGGAAATGTTGTTCTACAGGTAATAATTTTTCATGGGGAGTCGATTTAATTCGATTACGATAATTATTAATTCTGTAGTGAAAGGGCCATTCAGATTTTCCTACATATTGTTTCTGGCATAGTGTGCATTCTAGGAGGTAAATTATGTTTTGACTTCTACAGTTAGAATCGTGGTAGATTTTGAAAGTAGATTTAGTGATTGAGCTAGTGAATGAATTCGTGTTTTTTAATATGGTTGCAACATAAACTTCTTTTGTTGTTGTTACATGGTAAAAAAAATCCTGTTGTTTTTGTTCTTCAGTTTCTTACGGATTACCTTGTCCCCTGAAATGTGGTTACTACCTATGATTTCTTTTAGGTTCTTAGGTCCACGATATGTCAGAAGGCCGGGTTCCTTAAACAGTTTTTTAGGTCTGGTTTGAGATGTAGTATTTCCCAGCGACGTTTGATTATTTGGGATAGTGGAGGCAGAGTGGGATTGAAAGTGGTTACTAGAGGGATGCGGCTAGATTTATTTTTAATCTTGTACATTAGGGTGTCTTCTCTAGGTGTGGAAATTGCTTTATTTATTTGTTCCCTGATTAGGTGTTGTTTATAGCCACGTGTTGTGAATTGATGCTCCAGATTTTCAATGTGTTTATTTAATTCTTCATTGTTGGAACATATCCTTCTGAGTCTAAGTGCTTGTGAATAGGGAAGGTTCTCTTTCAGGTGTTTAGGGTGGGAAGACTTAAAGTGCAGATAGTTGTGGGTGTCGGTGATTTTAATGTGTAGTGTCGTTTGTAGTTTCCTGTTTTCATCTATGTAAATGCGGGTGTCTAAAAATGTTACTGATGTTGTGGATTTTTCATATTCAAACTTAATTGAGTCGTGCACTGTGTTTAGGGTCATAAGGAATTGGGTAAGTTTGTCATCACTACCCGTGTATACAAAGAATATATCATCGATATATCTTGCATAGAATACGCAGTCGCTACCAATGATTGGATAGATATGGGTTTCCTCAAATTTTCCCATGAATATTGTAGCATATGATGGAGCTGCAATGGTGCCCATGGCACAACCTCTTATTTGAAGGTAGTGTGCTCCATTGAAGTTGAAAGTATTCAATGTAAGGACATGCTCCATGAGTTTTATGATGACTTCTGTGGGGGGGTCCTGTTTTCTTCTTTTAGTAAGTGCTTCCTGAAGGGCGGCCAGCCCTTCGATGTTTTTAATGTTTGAATATAGTGACCTAACGTCCATAGTCACTAGAATAGCATTCTCTGGTACTGTTTGTATGTGATTAATTTTGTTCAGTAGATCTGTTGTGTCTCTGATGTAGGATTTTACTTCCTTAGCTAGCGGTTGTATGTAATGGTCTATGTATTTGGAAATTTTTGTCGTGTGGCAGTTGAACGATGAAATAACCGGCCTTCCTGGATTGTTGCTTTTTGTGTATTTTAGGAAGGAGATAGAAGCGGGCAGGTGTAATGTTTGTGGGTGTAAAGTGTTGTGCATGTTTCCTTGTCGATTAGATTGTTGCGAAGCATTAAGTTTAGTGAGCTAGTTAATTTTTTTTGGTATTCTGGAAGGGATCTGTAGGTATTTTTTTTGTAGGATTCTTTGTCGGCTAGCTGTTTGTTGGCCTCTTTAACGTATTCTTCGATTCCCCAGATCACTGTCGCACCCCCTTTTTGTCAGCCTGTGTTATGATTACGTCATATATATATATATATATATATATATATATATATATATATATATATATATATATATATATATATATATTAATTAAATAATTAAGAAAGAGAACAAAAAAAGTCCATGTCTATAATTTTTTTTTTCCCAGAAAATATATTTTTCTGGTTCTTCACGTCACATCTCTAGTTACAAATGAATTTGATTTCTTTTATTTTTAATACAAGTTTTTTGATGTAGTGTTTTAGATCATATATATATATATATATATATATATATATATATATATATATATATATATATATATTGAGTCACATTTTTAGATTATATATATATTATTATGCGATATATTTTAATTCTACATACATACATATATATATATATATATATATATATATATATATATATATTCCCTCTCTCCAGTTTTCTGTTCATAGGTGACAAGATTGTCCAGCATTGACTGCTATACAAGACGATTGATATTACATATAACCTCAACACTCTTTTCTACTAACGAAGTTTAAATTAGAAACATAATGGCTTCAACGAGCTAACACACACACACACATATATATTAAAGAAAATAGTACGGCCTTGAGGTATAATATAAAATGACCTAGCTAAAGGACTGATTTAAATGAGATTGTTTCATATAAAGTGACTCTCTGTCAAACTGTACATATTTTCGTATATATATATATATCTCTCTCTCTCTCTATATATATATATATATATATATATATATATATATATATATATATATATGGGAATTAACATGGAGAATTTTAACACTTAACTGAGTGATGTTGGTTCAGTCATGCCGACTTTGAAGTTACGTGAGCTCATTGCGGTAATGCATTTTCTAATTTCAGGTGAGTAAATTTCTTTTTCACTATTAGCAATTTTGTCACCATGTGTCCCGCCATTCATTCGCAAAACCCCGTCACATTGATGGTCCGATACCTTGCTCTGTTTAATTATGCTGTCAATATAACCCGTGCTTTTGAACTTCTTCATTCCTCATGATGTGTCCCTAAAATTTCAGCTCCTTCTGAGTATGTGTCTCTCCGTGACCAATTTTACCTTAATACTTTTCGTTACGGGCGAACTGCGTACATGTAAATCTCAACATCCTTCTGCAGAATAAGATTTATACTCCCTCCAGTTTTGTATTCATAGGTAACAAGATCTCCCAGCATTCACTGCTATACGAAACGATTGATATTGCAACAACATTCAACACTCTTTTTCTACTATCGAAATTTAAATTAGAAACATAATTTTTGCAACGAGCTAACATATAAAAGGGCCTATTAAGAAAATAAGCACGGTCTTGAGGCAAAAAAAGGACTGATATTTGACGTAGTGAGATTGTTTCATATAAAGTGACTCTCTGTCAATCTCTACGTAGTATAATTAATTACCGATCTGGGCAAATCTCAGACCTTTTGCAAAGACAGGCCAAAACAATGACCAAGTTAGGCTTTTTTTTAAAATAAAAGTATTCATCTCAGTATTAATAACGCCCCATTGTGCGATAATGGCATTCCCTGCTGTCTATAGGTCAACTTACATCTATAAGGATTGGTTTTATATAGACTGCATTAAGGAAACGAATTTACGTGAACGTCAGATCAGACTTCGAGTTATATAATCATTCATGGATGCCTAGGAGATGGAAAAATATAATCCGCTAAATAGACTTTCTCAGGATAAAGGGCTTTATGTTTGGCAACCAAGGCCTACTTAACGAGAATTTATGCTGATTTTTGCCTGCCTTTTTTTTCTCAGAAAGACATCATTCAATTATTTGAATTCGTCTATGCACTGATACTATATATATATATATATATATATATATATATATATATATATATATATATATATATATATATATATATATATATATATATATATCCGTTCATATCTATATATCTATCTACCCAAATAGCAAGATCTATCTCATTTTGTTCATATCTATCTATCTATCTATCTATCTATCTATCTATCTATCTATCTATCTATCTATCTATCTTTGTCTGTCTGATAATATCTATATATCTATCTAGCCAGATAGCACTTTTTTATGTCTTTTAATCTAATAGTCATGGGTTGTTCATTATCTATCTACCTATCTATTTACCTATCTATTTTGGTCATAACAAGTCACTTATTGTCTTTTTCTCGAGAGAACCATGGCGTTTTTTTACAGAGTCGACAGCTATCTATCTATCTATCTATCTATCTATCTATCTCTCTCTCTCTCTCTCTAATATATATATATATATATATATATATATATATATATATATATACCTGTCTTTTCATATCTGTCTATCCCAGTTTGCTTCTATCTATCTATCTATCTATCTATCTATCTATCTATCAATCTATCTATTCTGGCCTCTTCGTAGTTATGTGTGAATCTATCTCTCTACAAAACTGTCTGTTTATTGACTTTTTTTTCTTTTAAATCTATTCGCCAATAACATCTGAATACTACAAAAATACGTCAGTCGTTTTTTAATGAAAACTGTATAAAAGAGATTTGTTGTCAAAATATACAATTATTAAATTACATGACTTGGCACCCTACAGGGAAAATAACTCAACAAAATTCAGTAAAAATTTGTTTTACGACAAGCACAGACAGACGATTACGAAAGTTTTTACAATTTATACCATGGAAATATTCTACTTCCCAACACAGTGATAAATATATAAACCTATCAATTCATAAACTAACAGATGACCAGAAGGAATTCATAAATCTCGGACAAAATTGCCATCTCGAGCAAAAAATCTGAACTTCTCGCAAAGAAGATAGAAATCTAAGACGTACACCATTTTCATTATCCCAACTGGAAACTAATTAATTAATAAAGCCCCGTCGAAAGCTCAGAGATCTTCTCAAGGCAGAAGGTCTAAAAGATTGCAATCCTCGCAATAATTATAACAAATTTCTAACAAAAAACTCAAAACTGCCGGAAAGAATAAAAAAAATACAACTTTAATATCATATAAGACGTGCTGGTAAAGCCAGTAGATACGTAATTTGGAACAAATTGGGCTTTTTATTAAAAAAAAATTCATCATTGATGATAGGTGTATATTTACAAAATTATATAAAAGCACTATGGAGACTCATCAACAAACTTATTACATCAAACAATGTCGATATAGAATCCTTGAATATCAACAAAATTATTGAGGATTATCAACCAGGATACCTATATGGAGATTATCCATAAGGTCCTAACAACTATTTACTAATTTTTCAAAATTCCTCAATGATATCATTGCTCCATATTTTTCTAACAATTATAGCATCAAATCAAGTCATGATTTTCTCCAAATCCTTAAAACTACACAACGAGACCAAAACATTCTAGCCTCACTTGACGTAGAAAATTTATTTACAAACGTTCCTGTCGATGAAAAACATATATATATAATTCTTAACTCTGTTTATAAAAAATTCCATCTCCATCCATTAAACCTAGCATTCTCAGAAAATTATTGCATGCTGGCACGACTAAAGTTCCATTCCATGACGATAATGGCAAAATCTACACTAATGGAATATGTACGGAAAATCCACTCTGTCCCTGCTTTTCTAACTCTAATACGTTCCACGTAGATAACAAGATATTTAAAAACGTTATTAAACCAAAAATATGTGATAGGTATGTAGATAATAGTTCTATTTTAGGTGAGAAAAAACTGGAATTGATAATTTCAAAGCTACATTCTAAAAATGACTTCGTCCTCAACTTTACCTATGAAAAATAAACTCCCATTCTTGGACGTTTTTTGGGAAGTCTACTAATAATATATGTAAAAAAAAAACACAAACAAAAATACCTGACAACTTAATTTTACTGGTCGATGTCCTCTCAGATAGAAAATCCTCAAAAAAAAAAAAAGAATATTTTTTTATCCTCTTGCCCTGTTTTCTTTAAAAATCATGACGTGAATCAAACGTTAGTTAATAACGGTTTCCGAACAATCTTATAGATAACCATATTAAACTTTTCTTTCTAAGTTAACCTATAGCAACACGGAATATAGAGAAAAATTATAACATTAACATTTTTTATAAAAATCAAATGCATGGTTGCAATAAGCAACATGAATCTTCCTTTAGAAACATTATAAAGGAAAATACAACTCCAGTCGACAAAAACAAGTAAATTAAATTAATTATCTACTATAAAGATATGAAAACTGATAACCTCAAACAATAATAACTCACTAGGAAGATCAGAATTACAGAGAACCATTATTAGATTTCTTAAATACACATAGAGACCTACCAAACTCTATCCGTAATGTACCCGTTGATAATAAAGATATAATAGCCTCATCTAAATGTATGTTATGTTCAATTTGTTCAAACTAAATGTGGGAAAATGTACTTCAAGTCTAGAACTGTTGGATAAAACTGTTAATTTATGGAGGTGAGACATGCCATTATCAGCAACCATTGATCTCTTAAACATGATGAGACCTGGCTGTAAATCTAGTACTTTTATATGGTTATTCATAGAGTCTGGGTGCCATATCTTTGATGTTACTCCTGTAACATGACAAGTAAGAATATTGAGTTATACCAGTGCATGAAATGGTTAGTGACTTGGGGATTGAGGCTTAAGAATGGTTGGAGCAATAACATTGTAGATATCTGAAGGGAGAAAAAATATTAAATAGTGGTTAATCAGATTTAACCAGTCTAATGAAAAAAGTTTTGATTTGAAATATTAATTTAAACCCCTAAAATATTTATAAGGAAATTTTGGAATAGTTTTAGCTCAAAATTAAGGCAAAGTGGAAATTCTGTATAACTGATACTCCTGGACCAACTCCTTAACCTCAAGAATGTTTAGGCTTTGTTTGTTTAGCAAACTTTAGGCTGTTTATATATACATTCATAATTTTAAATGTTGATTCAAAAAAAATTTTAAACTTATGAATAACAAATAGAAAAGCACTTTATGGTTCATTTCTGTTTTTAAAACAGGGGTTCTTTATTTGAGATTAATTCAATCATGTCCAGAATATAAATTGAATGCCTCTATATTTAAAATCACCAAAATAATCAATGTTTGAATATTTTAAATCATAGTTTTATTTTCTGAATTATGTGGATGCAAAACGAAATGCTTTTATTAAATCTGGTCCACTAAATCAGATGTCTCTCAGTGCCTTAAGTTTAGAAAAAAAACAGTTGGATGAATTACCTTTTGAACAAATTTTTTACATTTCATCCATAATTAAATACACTGTGTAGCAATTTTCAACAACAGTATTTCCATATTTGTATATTTTTGAATTTTTTATTTGTTTACCACAAAATAATTTGTTCCTCTTCTGAATCACCATCATTATAAAATACAACTTGTCATTTCGAAGCAAACATATATAAACTTTTAAGGTATGTTAAATTTATGAAAGAACAATAATAGTGGCCCGTGAAGTTTCAATATTGTGTGTAGAAATATTTCTTATTTCATTGACGGTATATTAAATATTTGTGTCTGAAATATATATTTTATAAGGTGTTTAATGTTTTTAATATTTATAAATATATCAAATATATATGTATTTGTATAAAAATATTCATGTAATTTCTCGGTATTTAACGTATATATATAAATATTATCTGAATGCAAAAATATACAATGTTTGTTTACTGAAAATATATCCAAAGAAGGAGAAATTTCTGTTTTTTCAATAATATATAACACTTATGTTTTATGCTCATCTAAAAAAAAAAAGAATAAATATGTGTATTGAATCAATAAAATTAAAAAAATTTTGATATTCTTTTAAAATTGTTTGAAATATAAATTTTGATATTAAATTTCATGTTCGATAACAGAAAAGTTTTAAAATTCTTTTTCTTTCATAAATAAAACTAATACGATTTTTTTCAATTGCGAATTTTGTTATTAAAATAACATTTTTCAGGTTAATTGAAAGAAATAAAAATGCACAAATGTTTGGAAAATTATGGCTATAAGGGATATATAAATTTCTTTGTTTTAACTAAATGCAATGTCCTGATAATAATATGTAAGTTTGTGTATACCCCATATATATATATTATTGATTACAGTGGATATTATTAGTGATTTATTATATTAATGTTTATGTAAAAATTTGAAATATATTTATCAAAAGTGTGTGTTTAAATGCTTATTTATATATTTGTTCATTGTTTAAATAAATATAACGATATATGATAAGACCGTTGGGTTGGGTCTTTGAATCTTAATTTTGACAATTTGAAACCATATGTGAAATAAAAGGTCATAAGAAAAAATTGTTAATTTAGATTTGAATTGATCTCATATATTTGAAATTATATAAAGGGATATATATTGGGTTTACCTAAGTAATTCTTAATATTTCACAAATTATCTATTTGCGAGTCAAGAGAAATTTACGTAGTTCTAAATTATATGCTGACTGTATATATATATATATATTCAGTTGGATTGGGGCAAAAGACTACAGAGAAAATTTGAGCTCTCAAATTTTCTTTCTGAAAAGGTTCTCGGTCTTTCAAACCATAACATAGCATATCGTTTGTGCTTACAATAAAAATCAGCAAGGACTTATGAATTTTTTTTTTTTATTTTCTTATTTGAAATGATCACTAATATTTTTTCTAATTACAGTCAGTTAACATCCTAGAATTTTGATTATTTTATGTCTGAAATTCTGTCACCCATTAATGAGAAAATTTTAATTTTATGGAATCAACATTCAACCCATCTTTTATGGAATAAACTGTTTTTTTAAAAATGACATTTTAGTAAATGCATTGTACATACTGTTTTTTTACGTTTATATTACAGAAAAATAATTTTATATAAATATATTTTCTCAGGCCACCATTGAATCGAATATTATATATATCTATAAATAGAAATTATACTCTAGACCCCAACCTTTGATATGTTTGAAATATAAAAATTTTCATTCTCTTTTAAAATATGAATGAAGGAGCTTTTTTTATTTTGTTTTGGGTTCCAAATGCCTGTATATAAGGATTGATTCAAATCTCCTCCCCTAATTTTCTAAATCTCTTTGAAAATTTGCAGCAGCCATCATACAGTTCCAACAAATACTCAATCATTATCAATTTATTTATTTATTTTTTTTTTTTTTATACTATGTCCTAAAACTCCACTTCCAACTCAACTTTGTGCCAGAAGTTTTAAGTTTGTTCAGATTAAATAGCCATATCCATTTAATGCACAACAGATTTTTACAATGTCTTGCAGTAGCCATACTTGACATTGGGGTGTCAACCATTGTGTATAAACATGCACATTCTGTTTTAGTAAGAAATAATGTTATATTAAAAGTCCATTAATTGCTTAAGCATTACTTTATTTACATTTTGGGTACAAAAATAAAATGAGCAGATAGACTTCAAAAGGTCCTAATGATGTATATTTCCTTAAAAGGGCAGAATTGAACATTGTTTTAATGTTAAAAAAAAAAGTTATGTGGGAGAAATAGTGCTCAATATCAGTGTTTTATAGGTGAGACTCAACATAGAAATCAACTGTTAGTGGTGACTGTCAGTTTCAAACATCAAGAAATTGTGCAGTTTTCATCTTGTTTTACATTTGTGTGTGTGTGTGTGTGAGAGAAAAAAGTTGGCTGTTTACCATGAGGACTCCAATCCCATCGCCATCATGAAGACATTTATCTCTGACATTTACCTTCCTTAGGAGTGGTGGTGACTTATTTTTGATTCATCCTCTATGCAAGTTTCTAACTAGAGCCAACACTTGGATTCGCGTTTTAAGTTTAAATACTTTCCATTCTTATATATATCTTCATTCAAACAAGTTGTGTTGAATAATCTGGACATGTCTTTATTTTTTTGTGACCCTCTCCAGTTTTCTAACCGACTTAATGTTGATATTAAATTCATTAAGGAAAGTGCATCATGAGCTGCTGGATCATGTTTAAAATTTGAAGATATGCTGCCTAAATATATTTTAAATTGCATGATCCAGCAGCTTCATTTGTAATTTCATTTGTGAATTTAATATCAATATTAAGTTGTTTAGAATCCTGGAGAGGATCACTATATATAGATAGTCTGTTTGAGAAAATGTCAAACTGGAAAGGTTTTTGTGACACATTTTATCAGACTGGGCTTTGATGACATTGCCACGTCTACACATTTAAAAAAACAACCGGTGCAGGTAGTTAATCTTCGAAATTTTTTTTTTTTTTTTCAATCTAACCAAAATCATATGTATTCTTTTTCTCTCCACCACCTTTGTTCCTTATTATTCCACACTGTGACGATATAAAAATCTACCAAGAATGATGATATGTTGTAAGAGCCTGGACGCAAATTTATTGTGGCTGAATTAGTGATCAAGACACTTTCCAGATATTTTCTACTCAGTAGATTATTTTCTCTTTTAATCAAAGTGGCTTTCCCTATGTTGAAACTATAGTCCATTTTGTTACAGTGAAAAAAACAATGCATTTTGTGTTATTTAAAATGTCCTTTTGTGTTCATATAGTCTCTTGTTTAAACTTTTAGAAGTTTCTCCAATGTATTCATTCTAGCAGTTCCTGCATTTGATTTAGAGTAAATTCAAGTTTTGACTGTTTTTTTTTTTTTTTTTATTAAGTCTTTCATTGTCTTGGATGTAGTTGTGACAAATTTTATGTTGAGTTTAGATAAATTCTTTTCAGTTGTAGTTAGTGGGTAGAATAATAGTTCTTCAACGTTTCGTGAGTGCATTGAAGTTGACATGACTGAAATAACATCACTCAGTTAGGTGATAAGTTTCTCCACATTAATTATAAATATATATATATATATATATATATATATATATATATACACAAAATGTCAACAACTGTGTTTTAATATTTGAGGATTTTTTTAAATTTTTTTGCTTTGTAATTGTTTTTAGTTGAATATGAATAATAGTTTATATAAGCAATTCATGTTAACCAAGGTAAACTGGGTTATTTAGTTGTTTGAAATATTCTTAATCTTTCAAGATCAGGGGTCTTGTGCCTAATTAAAATGTTCAAATATTTTTGTTTTTTTTCCATTTTTCAAAATGAAAGGTTTAGATAAACAGTTGGAATTCGCTTCTATCTGATTTTAAATCTTTTGATTTCAATTGTTTCATTTTGAAATTAATAACATACTTTGTAGCAAACCTTTGCACTTTATAACCCTTAGGATTTCTGTTTTATTGAGTGAATGAGTGTCTTAGTAATTTATTTTGTTAGCTATTCTTAAAAATTCTCCATAAACTGAATTTTCTTTAAGATGACTCTTTTTCTTGTGAGCAGGTGGAGACACTGAATTTGCTGCCATGATTCAAATTTTAAACAGTCAAATTGATTTATTAACAAACATGGCTACTTGGAAGTGAAAAGAAAACAAAGAACCATTTTATTTAAGAGTTTTTTTTTTTTTTTTTTTTAGAATGAGGCTTAATGTTTAAAAAAATACAACCCACCCCCTGCTGTTTGATGTTCTATTTTCACAATAAAAACTAATAGATACTGGTATTTTTCTTCAGGATAAGGAAAGAGTTGTAACTGTTTCCCAGTTATTTTAGTTGGGATACTAACTCATGAAGTGTTCTCTTTCTATGATTTTTGTACAGGATGTTCATTGTTGTTGTTTTTTTTTTTTTTGTTTTTTTTTAAAAAAAATGGAAGTTCTACATTTGATTCCTTTAGACAAGGTACCTTCACTAATTCTATGAAAAAAAAGGCCCCAAAATTGATAGTTTTGTCGTTTAAATGTTTGTTTTTATTAATAGGAAAGACCAAAATATTTTAATTTTTTTAATCCTTACTAGCATGTTAAAAAATTTAGTTTTTTCTTGTCAGTGAGAAGCCAGAGATTAGTATAGAAATTTTTTTCTTTTCTTTTTAAAAAATCTTTTAAAAAAAATTTTATTTTCTTTTTTTTTTTTTTTTTTTTTTGTTAATCCTCACTTAATTTTATGGAAATTTGAGAAATTAAATTTCACCCATTTCATATTTATATTACTTAAAAGGACTCTTTGGAGCATTTAGAACTTTTTTTCGTTGTTAAACAAACACGACTTACTGATAATCTGCTTTGAACCATAAAATAAAAAATGCAACAAAACCATGACATTTAATTAGAAAAGCTTTTAATTGTTTTTTTAAGGACACTATTGTCTTTTAAAAAAAAAATTTTTTTTCCAGTGAAGAATGTAAAAAAAAAAAGCATTCTTGAAGATTTCATTTTAGCTTAAAAAAAAAAACTAAAATAACTGGTGTATTTCAGATAGAAATTATAGATTGGAATGTCAAATTTAATTTTGATTTCTTAAAATTTTCCATTTTCTTAATTTTAAGAAATTCAAACAAAAAACAATTTTTTTTTTTTTTTTTTTTTTTTTTTTTTAAAATCTTCCACACTCACATATATATATGCATGCATATTTCTGACATGCAATTTGAGTAAAATTAGAAAATTTAAAGTTGAATTAATCCGATTTGATATAAATATTACTTTATAGCATAAAAAAAGGTAATACACAACCATTTCTTATTGATCGGCCCTGTTTATCTGAAGTGATAATGGCTAATATAGCTGACTAGAATTGACATAAAATTTATGAAATCTAAGTGAACACATTTTTAGGTTTTTAACTAACTAGTAATTTTTTCAAATGAACATATTTTCCACAATTATCTAATAATTTATTGACTTATTTACCTTTCAAAGATGCTTTTATGCAAAAATTTAAAAAAAAATTTAAAATACTATAACATTTTTTTAAATTAATTTCTCCATAAAGAGACAAAGGGAACAAATTAAAAAAAAAAAAAAAAACTATTTTAAAAATAGAATAGGGTAACTACATTTACTTTTAATTTTGGATTTGTTAATTTTGTTTTCACTTAATTGCTATATCACACCCAGGAAATAGCCCAATACAGAATTTTACATGATTTTAAACTATTATAAATTATTATAATTAAAATTATAAAAAATACCATGTGGTCTTGTGCCAGACTAATCTCAGCTGTCTATGTTGATAGAAAGCTTTGTGAATTTTAAGAAAATCGAGCCACTTTTCAAAGTTGACTCATATTTTGTATTTTAGCAAGATAAGACTTATAGTACCAACCATCCCGTCATAGCAGCAAATTTTCTTAGCGTGAATTTTATCCTTGCATCTTTAAAATGGGTTTAATCTATACAAAAACAAAAAAAACATTCATCAAAGTTATTTAGGTTATTAACTCTTGTATCTTTCTGCCTGGTTGACCTGAGGCATTTCTCTTGCCTGAATTTGTACACAAACACACACACACACACACACACACACACACACAGCTTTTTTTTTTTTTTTTTTTTTTTTGTTAAGATTAAGAAAATAGTAAAAACCAACAAAATAACCTAAAAAATGAAACATTTCATTTTGCCAAAATATCAAGATAATTAATCTTCTTTATTTAATGTACAAATTTCAACATTGGCTTACTCTTTGTTTACTGTAGAAATGAAATAGTGAAAAAGAAATGAAAATTGGACCTGGTTCTTTCTGAGAAACATCAGCAATGAGAAACAAAAATTTGTTGATTTATGTTTTGACTTTGTGAGACAGAAGCAGACAGAATGGTGAGGGAGGGAAGGAGTTCTCATCTAGTATGGAGGAATAAATTTATCATCACATGCTAGATGTTTAGAGAGGCCATTTGCTTCTGGTCATAAGTACAACCAACTTCTTTATATGGCCTAATTTTCGATGCAGAAATTCAAATCGATTCTTGGTCTGAATAAATTTGGTGTCCTTTTTTGTCTGATGATATTCGTTAACAATTTTTCTTTCCAGTTTCTGCAAAAAGAAAAGGTTACAACATTTAATTGCATGTTTTGAAGATGTATTTCAAGAATAAAGACTGATATGGAGCCATAAATTTAAGAAGAAGCAACTGTTATTTCAAAAGAAAATTGCAATGAAGGTCATTTTCATGAATTCATTTTTTGGTGCTGTTCTTCAAAAATTGCTAGAAGCATTTTTGTATAAGTTAAAAACAAATGAAGGCCTTGAAAGAAGGAAAGGAAAGCTTAGGACAATAAGTGCAAAGACATGCAGTAAGTTATTGAAATTGAAACTTAATGAAAACAAGGTGGGCCATAAATAAAGACCTTAGACTAATCTTAGACACAAGATCAAAATACTGAGGGTACCTCATGAAGAGAGAATGCTAATGCATTACATAATTGATCTGTGAAATGAGCTTGTTAACCATCATTTGATAGAAGGTGCTGATTTAAAGTATGTAATATTCACATATTCTCATATAACATTCTAATATCCATTTTGCAGCCTTCAAGTATACAATTCATCTGGGATTTAATTTTTTTTTTAAAAGTAAAAAGTCAAAGGCAGTCAATGTAAGATTTTTCATGTGACCATATTTAATTATGAAGAAACAAAATGTTTAAGACTTCACTTTCAATGATGCAAACTGTAAAACCAGAATACTATAGAGAATGAACATATAGTAGAATTGTGAATTATTTATATCTGAATCTAGATAAATTGTCTTGCACCAACAAAAATATAGCCTTGTCAAAACTGAGTGAAAACAATATTGAAATTTAACTCAAGGTATGATTGAAGAAAAAAAGGACAAAGTTGTAATTTCAAATAAAGTTGCAATGATACAAAATCTTCAACTTTAAAGACAATGTGAAGTGAAATGGACAGTTCTTATGAAAAATACTATGGTTTGTTGGTCAGGTCTGGAGAAATGTTATGCTGTGACTATGTATGCATGTGTAGGTAGATTGCAAAGTGAACACTAGACACTTTTTGGACAGTGTGTATAAAAGTAAATGGCATCAGAGAGGCTTGACTTGAAAGTGACAGACATTCTTCTATAAGGATTATATTAGAAGCTACTTTATTAAGAGTTAAAATGTTGAAATAAAGTGTTCTTTTTGGTCAATAAATCTAGTAAAGGTGTTTCTTTTCAAATTACAGCAAGTTATCCGGTGTTGCCAGTTGGAACTATTTAATGTTAGATTTTAATTCAAAAGAAGCTTTCCTTATTAACTCTTAAATAATTGCTTACTAGATTTTAATTTACTTCCAGTTACAAAAGATAAATCAATATTGTGCTAGCTATAAAAAAACAAGTTTAATAGTTTGAATAACTTTCAGAACATTGATGACTTTTTCAAAGCACACAATCAAGTTTAATAAGCAATGATATATCTATGCAAACATAAAAAACAAATTAAATTAGGCATGTCCATGAGATCGATAAAAAATAGCATACCATGAATAAAAAAGGCCTTAAATTTGATTAAAATAATTTTTATCGTCTAAATGTTAATATCAAGAGGAATGATCAAAGTATTTTTGAATATTTTTTTACATTTTTTAATAATTTCTAGCACGTCCTATTTTTTTTCGTTAAAAATCTTCAATTTTTTTTGAATGAAAAAATTGACAAAAAAAATCGATAATCTTTTTTTTTTTTTTTGAATGTTGCCGTTTAAAATTTATTTAAAAAATCAATTATGATTTTTTTTTTTTTTTAACTAATTTTAAAAAAAATTAGAAATTATAAAGTTTATTTAATATATTTTGAAACAAAGATTGCTTATTTTCTGTGATGAAAACATGTTTTTTCAAATGGGAGAAAGCCAGTCTGAACTACGGTGTTGATTGACAAATGACATGTGCGTGTTTTTTCATCACGCACTGACATATTACGTCGGAAATTTATAGTACGGAAGGTCATAAGTGACAATTTATCTTTACGTTAACAACTTATTTACCTTGTTATTTTTAAGTAGGCATAACATGAAAAACGGCCTTAAACTTGACGAAATAAAGAATTTTATTACCAAATGTTTATGTTACTATTAAGGGGAAAAAAACAAAGTAATTTTCATTATTTTTAAAATTTTTCTGTCTTTATTAGAAATTTTTAGCCTTTGATTGAAAAATCTTGTTTTTTTCGTCATCACCGGAACTTTAGTAAATAACATGGCAAATTTTTTGTTCATTTTTTCTTATGATAAACATTAATTTTGAAAATCTTGTTAAAAAATAGATATAATTGTCAGATTTTAATGAAACTTTCAGGAATGATGGAAATTATTATAATATTTTTTTTAAAGTAATTTTATATAAATGTAAAGGCCGTTAACAGTGCCGTACAAATTTCAATTGATGTTTTATTGGATCATGTTTCTTCCGGCCTCCATTACATTTGATTTAACATTTTTTTTCGGACACATAGGGTAAAGAACAGTAAGGTTATTCTCATTGCTGGTTTTTTTGATTGTAAAAAACCTTGTGCTATTTATAATCTGTACAGATACAGGTACCTAAAAAAACATTATATATAGGATTCGCCAGTACCGCTAATTTTAGAATATTTAACAACATTTAGTAACTTTATGTAAAAATAATAAAATAATTTATTAAATAACAATTCATTTAAAAATTCATTTTTCATCAAAAAAGTTTTTTGCCTTCAGACAATATTATGCATATTCATAAAAACAAATAAAAGCAACTAAAAGCATTTAAAATTAAATAGTATCTTTGTTTTATTGGGTTTTTGTAACGTTATAATTTAGAGCTGATTTTAGGTTTATATGGTCGGATTTTAAAAAAAAAAAATCCTGATTTACTTTCCTCAAACCCTTGTGTTTTTAACTAATATAATGACTTGTGTGCTTTGACCATAAATTTTAGAGTTTTTATTAATTTATTTATGGGGTGTAATATATATATATAAAAAAAAATATTTTTATAATTTTTTTAAAAATAAAATAACATCTAATAATTTCCATGATTCCTGAATAGTTTCTGAAAGTTTCATTAAAATCTGACAATTATTTCTATTTTTGCAAGATTTTCAAAATTAATGTGTGTCATGTAAAAAAAATGCACAAAAAATTTGCTTATGTTATTTTTTTTAGAGACTTCTTCGGCGATGATGAGAAACAAGTTTTTCAATCGAAAGTTAGAATGTTGTAATAAAGACAGAAAATTTTTAAAAATAATTAAAATTACTTTGTTCTTTACTCTTAATAGTAACAAACATTTTGGCGATAAAATTTTGTTTTCGTCAAGTTTGACGTCTTTTTCATCAGACTATGCGCGCTTTTTTTTAGCTTATCTCATAGAGATACCTAAATTAAATCATTCAAGTAATGTAATTTTTTTCAGGTAATTTAAAGTGTACAATATTAAAATTCATCTCCAAGCAAAAAATTTGTTTGTAATTTTAGGAAATTTATAGACTTAGAATTAAGTTTACTTAAGAGAATAGATGATTTACAGGATAATGTCCAGTTTTTCTTGTACTGCTATGACTAAAGCCTCACTTTGAAAACAAACCATCATCAACTCAAAGCTAAATTAATGAAAGACATTCCAGAAAAGAGCAAAAATATTACATAAGATAGATTAATACTCACCTCATAAGCAGGAGAACCTTTATTTAAATTCTTCATTTGGTTATCCCAGTCAAGAAATTTCTGTGAAACTTTATTAATTTCTTGATAAAGTTTTTGATATTCAAAATACTCAGTGTTGAAGTCATTTTTATACTCTTGACGTTGAGAATCACCGCATATCACAGAATATTTACTGAAAATTAGAAGGGAGAAAAATTCTTTAATATTGAAAGCAAAGTTTCTAAATATATTATGAGGAGGTACTGAGAAGCCATTAAAAAACAAAAAAAAAATTTTGTAGTGGCTCGAGCTGAGAACTTAGTGTTCCCTCATTCAAGTCAGTGAGAATTGTTGATTGTATCGAAAGTAACAAAAAAAAGGTTTTTTTTTTTTTTTTTTTTAAGTAAAAATAGTTTAGAAAATTCAACATTAATTTTATTGAATATGTGTTATTTTGTTCCACTATTTCTTACCATCTTTCAGGCAATTTCATTAATGAATATTTCTAGAACTTTTATTTTTTTCTTCAAAGAACTGCTTTAGGTGACTTTTACAGCCTTGATTTTTCCAAGCCAAATATATTATCTAAGGAAATGAAATGGCCAGGAGATGAGAACAATAGTTCAAAATAATATAAGAATAAAATCTTTTTCCTTAAACATTGAATGTTGTATTGGTAGCTATATGATTTCTTTCATAACCTTCATGAGATGAAGAGATATTCTTTTTCCTTGTAAGTCAATTTAATGACCAGAGTTTTTTTAGGATTCTTGTCTCTAGCCCATAAAGAAAAGGTTAATTTAATGACCAAAAGATTTTCAGGAATCCTGTCTCAGCCTGCCTTTGAATTGGCAAACATAAAATTTTGTTAGTGATTTTAGATAGCAGTCAGTGAGATGGTCATTTGGGGGACTAAGTGTGTAGGGTTCCTTTTTTTATTGATTGAAGAAAGATGAGACTCAGTTTCTCTACAAAGCCAAAGAGATGGTTTGAATGTGGATTAAGTGAGAAATGAGTTTTTTTGTTTGTTTTTGAATTGATTCCACAGTATCTTAAATCTGAAAAACATTTGCAATTATTCTTTGTTGACATCTATTTGGCCCTAATATTGTAAACAACCCTGTAGAACATGGTGGAGCTTGGTGTTATTCACATACAATGACCTTAGATGTAAACAACTTTGGGTGACATGTGGAATCACATTGTCAAATAGAACTGAAAATCTCCAGACCAGTGATGTAATCCAAGATGTCATTTTGTCTTAGTGACTATTATAACAATATGGGTTTGAGACACTGGAATAAATCTTTCTTTTGGTACTCTTTGCCAGATCCAACTTTTGACAGTAGTCATGATGTATAATGTAATTTTTCTTTTCAAAGATTTAAAACCCATTGGATCATTCTTTGATTAAACAAAATGGGCTTGGGAAATTTATTAATTCTTATTACAACTGCAAAAAATTATATATACTCTGATATTTTATTCAGATTAAAGTCACAGAAATGAAGGCAAGGTTGGCCTCCAGATTTTTTATACATTAATCTTCCAAGTTCTGAGATT
The DNA here is from genome assembly GCA_903632075.3 of Acanthosepion pharaonis. Taxonomy (NCBI): domain Eukaryota; kingdom Metazoa; phylum Mollusca; class Cephalopoda; order Sepiida; family Sepiidae; genus Acanthosepion; species Acanthosepion pharaonis. Next base: position 253,885 of record CAHIKZ030001584.1, read on the forward strand.
TTTACCTTAGCTTCAACATTGACTATTGTTCCTTGTAATTAAAACAGTATGACCATGAGGGTCGTTCAAAAAGTTCTTCCGTGCCTGGAATGTCGAAGAAGGATTTTGAGATGGGGTAGACTGTTTTTCACTATTTTCATTTTAATGGACTCTGACATCAATGAAACTTGGTCCAATGATAGTTAAATATTGAACTCATCATGGAAGGGTCCTGGTATCCTGATATTCCAGGGTTGATAAGGCAGCCAAAAGAATCTTTCAGAGGAACATATATAATTCAAAAATCATCCATTAAACATGAAAGTGAGGAATTAAGTCAATGGCAAAATCATGGAATGTAGCACAAACATTTAAACTATATCAAATTTTCTTGCATTACCAGGCAATCCAAAAGATGATGTCTACTTACATGTATCAAAACTTGTAGAACTCCTTCTGGTTCCATGCTTTCCACAACTTTTATTCCAAAATTTAAAATAATGCCAATCATATCTACTGTCCTCCTGAAAAAATTTTTCTCTTTCCTGCTCATTATTAATGTTTTTGTTGAGAATTTTTCCATAACCCAAAAAAACCACCTATCTGAAAATATTAGTGCAATGTACCTTTATGGGATGATACTGATCAAAAACAAAGCCATTCTAGAATTCTTAAAACAACAAAATACATGGTAAACCAGCTTTTTTGTACATACAAATATTTGTGTGGGTATAAAATAATTAATAAAGGTGGTGATACATGTTTTATGTTCTTTATATAATGAAGACTTGTAAAAAGAAATTGTAGGGTATCATATGGATTAATGCCACAAAGGATTACATGTTGGTCACTTGATAATATTTTAAACGGATTTGGAAGCTGTGACAATTTGTTATGTGTGCATTGTTGTGTATAATTTTTTTTTATATAAAACATTATTTTTATATTTTCATAGCATTTTGTTTTTGTTTGGGGCTTCACTATTTACCCATAGGTGGGTTACAATTCAAACTGCTCTGTGTCAGAGTGGACCTAGGAACAACTTCAATTAAGAGGTAACAATGAGTAGTTAAAACTGCATTATCCTGGAGCAAGAGCACACTTGTCTGCATGATGACTTGTTTCCTCATACAATTGTCTTCCAGTGTTTCATGCTGTGGATTAAATAATTTCCTCCTTTTCCAGGTGAGATCTATCAATTGAACACAAGTCCAAACACATTGGGAAAATCTATTGATGATACCAGAACTTACTGACATTAACATTTAATTTAGGGAATGATTTAAAAAAAAAAGAATCAGGCTGTTTTATTGGTGAAAAAGGTGTATTAATACAGGTGATTTTTATATAAAAAATTTTATATTAAGATATTATTGGTAATCTGATGTTCCATTTTTCAGATGTCATTTTAAATTAAAAAGCAGTACCGATGAATTTGACTATAGCTTGTTTAATAAAGTGATAGTTAAAATAGGTTGCTGAGCTATCCAGAAATGACCATGTTGTAAAGCTGTTTCTTAGTGGAGGGAAGTGGCAATTCTTGGAGTTTGAGTGAAGTGTTCATCAACAAATTTTGTAATATTTATTTTGAAATTTATTTTTTTTTTATAGCACAGTCATTCATCAATATTTGTTTCCAAGGATGTGTTGATATCTGTTCTTGAGAGGGGTATCATGTTCATGTTTTTATTAATGACTATTTTTTCAACATGAGTGGTTATTTCGAAAAGAGGTTAAGTCTAAATATTTAGGAATGTATATTTATTTGACATCCATTCAGTGCATATATTGTTTTATCAGCAACCACAAAAAACCGACCTCTGAAATAAATGGCAGAAACGGGATCATTAGTAGCTCGAGGAAAAGTAATGTATCTCAATTGTATTGATGATAGTTTGGCTGATAAGAAAACAGTTGGTTTACATTGGAATTTGCTTCAACTCCATCTATGGTTGCATTAAATGCATCTGTAATTAGCAGGATTTTCATCCATTGATGTCAATGAAGTTTTATAAAGTTAAAAGAAAACCATAAAACATTGACAGTAAAATTTGTTCAAGGATAAAGCTTTTCTTGTTCTTCTGAAGTGTCAATGATCAGTTTGGTATAAATGAGAAGCAAAAAATTAACTAGGTTGATAAAAAAAAAATAAAAAATTTGCTGAACAGATAGAAATAGAAAAATCTATTTGACCTTTGATCATTATCAAAGGTGAGATTTTGTTAGAGAAATATTTAAAAAGGAAATTAAAAAAAAGCTGGAATATACACAATTATTTATTTGAGACCAAATGAATTTTAAAGAATTTGGAGAGGTTATTCATGTTTGTCAATAAAATGAAATAAAGCTGCTGTTGATGTATAATATATGGAGTAAAACCCACATAGGTTGTAGTTCAATAAGGTGTTAAAAGTTTGGTAATGTTTTTAAACAAAATGACATTCTCAAGAATTCATAAGGTTTAAATTGTATTATCAGTCATTTTGGGGCCATATCATCAGTGACTCTGGTAAGGTCAATTTTTGAGAATGTACATACACCCTGCAGTCCTTAGGAAAATTGTGAATATGAGGGACTGGATATCAGTCAGGAACAGTTGAATTTAGCTTCCTGTAATTGATGCATATTCTGAAGTTGCAAATGTCTGATTTGAAGATTGTTTGAAAATGAGTCAGATGGAGTAGCTGAGGGATTAATTATCACATAGAATTTGGTTTTTAGTTTCTGTTTTTGGAAAAGTCCTATTTGTGTAGGTAGCAATTTGGCAAGATTTTTTAAATCAGTTTTTTTATAATTTTTATGTTGGACATCTGTTAGAAAATTATTCTTGTAATTTGGGGAGAGATCCCCAGAACCATTGTATCACAGAATCCAGAGGGGGGATTAAAACCAGACTTTTCCTATTTTGTCCTGTTGACACATTTCTGTCAGTGCATATTGGCTTGTTTATATAAGAAAATTTTTTTGCCATTGATTTATTGCATGTTTTTAAATAAGATAACAAGGACCTTTTAAAAAAAAAAAAAAAAAAAAAAAAAGAAAAAAAAAAGATGATGGTCACATGGAATGTGTTCATCCAAATGAAGACAACCAGATGTAAATATGGGGATGGATAGATAGACAGATACTAAGTTTATAATACATGTTTGTCTGTGAAAATTCATCTGTCATAGGGTTTTGGAGATCTGTTCATAATCATCAATAAATTTGCAAAATACATTACCAAGGGGATTGATAAATATACCTCATTTTGATCACCAGCCCACACTGAAAATTTGCCCTCCTTTGATTTAAATTTTAACAAGGGAATGACATCTAAAATATAGGAGAATAAAGCCAGAAGATGGAGGTCACATTGGCCAAGATCATTGAGTAATATCGAAATGCATCTTTTTTTTCTCCACAAATTATAACAATGATTTAAATTCAACCATTTTCTTACAAAAATAAATGTGACACACAGCAAGGAATGAGTAATTTGTCTTTTAAATAAAAATCGTGAGAATTCTTTAGAAATTCCAAACCATAAATCTTGTCATACTGTCTGACAGACAAGTGAGTATATTGTGGGGAGGTTCAGTCTTACTAAATTCGACTTGGTTTATTTTCAGGTTTAAATCATCATAGAGCATTCTCCAAACTAATTTTATAGCTTCTAATTATTTTTTAATTTGTTCTTGCTTCCCTTCGTCTTTGGCATTTAATTCCTGCTTCAAAATCATCAAATACATGTATATTAACCATATCTAGGCAGACTGGTCAAATGTTTGTTTATAACCAATTTTAATGATGCCAACTGGCCATTAAAACAGATGCTATTAAAGCAATATAGTATGGCAGCGTCCAGGTAACCGTGGCATACTTCAAAATTAGCAATTTTGTCATTTTTCATCAATAAATGATCGAATTTCATATACGATAAACAGACTAACTTATTAAATGTCCAGGAGGTGTTGCATACCATTCTTAAGTAATTAAACGTTTGAGAGACTTATTTGATTTTAATGAGGATTGATTTTGACAACAGGCCAAGTGCACGTATTTACCATACATTTTGCATTTGGTTTCCAGGGAAATGACCAAAAATACTTCAACTATATAATCTAACCATAATTGATAATTTATTGAAGGAGCATAAAGATAAGTCATTTAAATAAGATTTGTGATCCATCATAGAAATTTGAAAGTTAGAAATAAATCCTGCCTGGAAAGGATTAATAAGTTGTAAATACTGTATAATTTTTTTTTTTTTTATATACAATAATCTGTCATACTGGCAATACATTTTTTTTTTTTTAGATCAAGACGCACAAACTGTAGTCATTTGCTGAAAGACAGCGTGAATCTGGAAAGAATGATAAATATTCAAGTGATTTATTCATTAACCCCCCCCAAAAGAAAACCCCAACTTTCTGCTGCAAAATGTAAACTGACAAATATTTGTATGATATCAATAACGTTGCCTTTATTCACACAAATAAGATATACTGAGTCAAACATGAGTTGGAGGTAATATTCCCCACCAGATATGCCACTGTTTACAATTGTCAGAGGTTAAGTGGCAAAAGGCTTTAACTTTTAGCCCGGGCTGCAGTTCTTGGCCATCATGAGAGATTAGAGAGGCGCAATGAAGAGAAAAAGGATTCTCCAGAGAGATGGACATAGGACCTAGCAATTTTATTGTCACAAGCTAGAAACACAGGTCAAATGGGACCAAGCATGCAAGTGCAAATAAATCGATGGAATTGCTGAGAATGGCAATAGTTAAGAAATAAATCTAGAAAAAAAAAATATGAATAGATTTACAAATTTTATTTTTTAGATGTTAATTATTTTAAATGAATAAAATCAAGACATATGTATATATTATCTATCTGCTGAAAGAAAAGAATGGGAGGGGAATTGAGAACAAAATTAAAAAGGAAAAGATATTTACCAAGAGGAAAGAAAAATGATTTTGAGACTAAGAAATAATCATCCTAGACATTTTTTTTTTTTGCTTATATTGTCCATCTCCCTGAACAGTGTGTGCTAGTCAAGAGAAGGCCAAATCATTTCCTTATTAAGAAACACTAGGTCAACTCGATGAGAATTAAACAGTTGGCTTGAGATGTGACACTGAATTGTGTTGTGTGTTTTTTATCTTAAATTTTTCTTTTTTTTTTTGCAGTGTTTTTGTCTTTTTTTAATTATTGACAGTATTTTTCAGGTTTTTATTTTTTTTTTTTTTTATTGTTCGACGTTCTGGCGACTGGCATGACGACGACATGTTCGGCACTTGCCCCGACAGTCATAATCTTCACCTCTTGCTGTTGCTGTGTCCCATTCCACGCATTGGCATTTTGAAGTTGGCAGCTGCTTGGTATTGCAGCTGGTAAGCCAATGGGTGGATCTTGAAACCATACAACCTGGTAAAGAAAGAAATTGATGAATATATTGATGAGAAAAGATGGCTGAGAGATTAAAAAAAAACAAAAAAAACTGTTCTTGAATTTGATCCATTTGAAAAAAAAGTAAACAAAATATCTTTCCAAGAACAAACAATATCACTACAAGATGCATGTAACTGAATGTAACAAATCAGACTAGGGTTTGAACTTGGCTCCCTGATGTCTCATTTCAAGCCGGTATCCATTACACCATTCACACATCCATGTTCATTACAAGAATTTACCGAAGAGATCAAGGTCAAATTTAATGCTTTCTTTGAGGCTTTATCACTTTACAAGTCATTCCTGTATACAGCAATAGTTAAACAGAAATATTTGAGTAATTAAATAGTTTACTTTAAAACTAAACTGTGAATGCCAATTTACTGGAAGCCACATAAAATTATAGCCCTTAATTAGAAGTCCAACATTTAAAAGATAGAAAATAGATCATTACCTAGGAATAAATTGGTTTGCAGGACGTTTTGGTCTATATTCTGGGTGGACCATGAAAAGCATATGAGGAAAACCTGTTCCAAAGTATGCTCCATCAGTATGATGATGACGTGTTGATTTTGGTGAGTAAACATCTTGACATTTGGGACAATAAAGTTTCACCATAGCTTCACCAGGAACATCAGACAAACCTAAAACAGAATTGCACAAGATCAACTACAAAGTTTTTTTTAAAAAGACTTAAAACTAGTCTATATTTATAATTCAATAAGAATTTGTTTATTGCAAGGTTATTCTTTTTGTAAGTTAAACTGGTTTCTGAATAATAATAATAATAATAAAAAAAGAAATTAAAACAACACTTGCCTGACTAAATTACTTAAATAGTAGATTAATGGAATGAAAAGTTAATAGATTCAAGCAGAAACGAGCTGTTACACACAAACCAACTAACTTTTACTTTTGTCCAGATAATCAGTCTTTCCAAAAATATTTTGAATTTTAAGTTTTAATGATAAATCCATAGCCAAGTAAAGTGCATAATATTAATTAAAAAAATAAAGAAAAATGTAGTTTGCAGGTCTGGAGAAAATATCCTAACAGGTCTTACCAATGGGCAGCATTGGTTGGTTCTCACAGTATACTCTTGGACAATAACCAAAATCCCCTTGTTGCCATTTTTCTATCTGTAAAGAGAAAAAAAAAAAAAAAATTGAAGCATTTCCCAAAAACCTTTTAAAAGGTGATAAAAATAGATGGTTTTAATGTTTAAAAGTTGTGTGAAATGATTAAAAAATTAGAATTCATATTAAATAGAATCAATATAGGATAAAATTTACTGACAATATTAATGGTTTCAAATTCAAATGCATAAAAAAAAAAAAAAAAAAAAAAAAAACTGGTTTGAGGAAAATTTAATTTAGGAATTATTGTAATGATCCATATTTCTTATATTTTCCATTCTATACAAAGTTAGAAATTGTCTAATCTGTCTTAATATTCAAATAATACAAAGGAAATGAAATATCTGGTAATTTATGTATATTAAAAATAATATAAATGCTCTAAAGAGAATAAGTATTGAATGAAATGAAGTGGGGAGATAAAAGTATGAAGAAAAATCAGCTTTTGATTTATTTAAAAAAAAAAAAGAAAATAAAAAAGTACACTAGGTAAGTCAAAGTTATCTAATCTACTTTAATCTACATAATTCTATGAAAAGAAATTCATTATATACTCCTTGCTCACACACTCAAGCTTTAAGATGAATTATGGCAAAAAATAGCACATTTTTTTTCCTTTTTAACTATCTGAAAACATGAAATTAATCTCATCCCAATGAACTAGAATTCCAATTTAAACATGCTAAAATTTTGGTTGAAACAAATTTAAAACCAGGAAAATTATGCTGCTCCCCTGTTTTAGTGTTAATGAAAATTTAAAAATAAAAACCTTATACAAGCAATCAGGTTTGAAGAGTTACTTCCACTCCAAAAACTCTATAAAGGGAAAAATACAATTTTAAAATGATTCTTTTCATCACCCTTATAAAAAGCAAACCTTAAGAGTAGGACTTGTAAGGAAACAGTGATCACATAGGTTTTAACTGACACAAGGTAATGAATAAAAACACTATCTTAAAAATAAAGCTAAAGATCATATGTCAAAAAAGCAAAGCAGCAAGCTTGACAAAAAAAAAAAAAAAAAAAAAAAAAATCACTGATGCAAAGACTGCTGGAACATAGTCTTACCATTTGAGCTATACCCCTGTTAGTCATTATGTACCGAGCATGTATTAAGCCATATAGCATCTCAGCAGCTTGTTCTATCAGATCACTCTGATTTGGATTGTCCTCCAGTTCATCATCTGCACAAAGATAAATAAATAATTGATATAAATATATATGAATTGACGTAAGTGAATGTTCTGATCAGTTTGACAACATTTACCATCTGTATTTTGGTTAAAGTAATTTTGTGTTATTGGGAAAAATTAAAACAACTTTAATTTTGATTTGTGGATTCTACAGACATAATCTAAGATTATATAAAGCAATTAAACATAAAATAATTTTTTATATGTGACTCCATAGAAAGAAAAAAATTCTATAGAAAGTGTTTAGAAGAGAAACAAAAATGAAAGATTAATGTTAGGCTTCATAGCTTAAACAGACAAATATGAAATAAACGAAATTTGACAATGTAAAATGAAGTGACAAACAGCCAAAGATCATACACACCACATTATCTGAATATTGTGAAAAGGAAATACATACACACACACACACAAAATGTCATGTTTTCTTCTTTTATCTATTTGAAACCATGAGTCATATAATGCTGTCTTACATCAGAAAAATTTAAATCTTGATATTGTTACATAAAGTTATAGTTTTCAGTGTTTTATTACTAACAAAAAAGCAGGACACAATGATGAAATATTAGTCAACTTATCAATTCCATATATCAAAGCATTGTAGTTGAACAGACATGCTTTTACTATCTACTACTACTTTGGTTAATCAGCTCTGCAAATCTATTGCATGTTATCCTTAGCATAATTGAAGATCATATAGCCAAAGCAGCCATTACTTAAAAGCAGTTTCACACATTTTTATTATACCATTAATTGCAAATGACAGGAATTGCCACCATTGTTGTCCTATAGTTCAACTACAAAGGACAAACTTTATTCCCAGTTAATGGGTTCATAAAAAAGGGTTTTCAAAAACTGTAAAGCTCATTAAAAACAAAAAAAACAAAAAAACAACCAGAATAAAAAACTGATATTCAATTTTAAGTAAATATAAATTCCTCAAAAAGATCCTTTTGAATTAATATATTTATTGGAAATTTCCTAAATTGTAGAAAAAAAGTTAGAACTATTTTTTTTTTTTAAATAATATCTTAACATATTTAGTTAGCAATGAAAATCTAGTCAAAGAATTTGTGTGACTGAATTTGATACAAAATTCAATATTTTCAAGCAAGATTTTTGTATTTGTGAAATATAATCAGAAGAAAGAGAAATTGAAAGCCTTATTGAAAGTTTATTTTTAAAATGTTTGTTCATCTAATCAATGTTAGATAAGCAAAAATATAAAGGTAAACTAAAAGGTGTGCTGAGAGATTGGTGAGATTGAATATTAGAAAGACCTGGTGGAAATAGAATAAATCTCACATGTATCAGTCCATATAACATCTTAGCAGTTTAAGCAGATCAGAGCCAGGAAGATGATCAAGTCCAAAGTCCAATACAAAGAAAAATACTGAATATGACAACTACTTTCCCACAACTGTTAATAGAAGACAATTAGCAAAAATGCACCTCAATCTCCAAAAAACAAAGACGTCTCTGTAAAAATTATAAAAAGCAAACATTCAAAAACTTTAAAAATTGATATAGAATCTTTGATGTTAAATATTTCTATATTCATTACTTGACTGCAAATTCATGTAGAGAATCAATTCTTTCAAGATATTGAAAAAAAAAGCAATCTATCTTTTCAATGTTGGCTATTTGTGTTATTTCAACAGCCACTGCTTATTGTCATAATTGCATTAAACCTTGGTTTTGCTTGCTGCTAAAGACAAATCTGTATGAAAATTTGACATACCAGCTTAATTAGGTTAACATAAAACTTTGTATTAAATCATTCAATGTTAACTGGTCAGTTTTCAGACTATTCTATACTGCATATAGTCATTTTTGTAATTGTAAACAGTAACAGCACAAAAAAATTAAAGTGTATGTACATATTACATGCAAACAATTCAAGTATTAATTTTTTTACTAGAATTTATTTTATTTTTCATTGCAACTATTCAAACACTCACTCATTCTATGATTTCTTCCTAAAGAAACATTTGCTCAAATTAAAAATGGCTGGTAGCACTTTATCTAATAAAATTGAAGATAACATTACTGCCTATACAAGTTTATATAAAGGCAGTGCCAGGTAGTTGAGGAAAATAAAGTAAATCTATATGGCTGTGAATTGATCATCTGCAACTATGGGCCAAGTGGTAGAACAGCTGTCACGGTAAAAGAATTCCCAAGAAGAAGAAGAAAAAATAAAAAATAATAGAGGATTGACTTTATGCCTTAATGAGAGGGTATTCTTTATTTTTTAACTGTTTACTCACAGTCATAGAATGACAGAATGAGTTGCAGCAAATGAAAAATAACTGAGATCAAAGAAAAACTATTAAAAAATTAATAATGCTTGACAATGCCTCATCTAATAAAATTCAAGATAATGTTACTAGCAACACACTCAGTTTTAATTATTTAATGAAAGCAAGTGGTTGAGGGAAACAAATCTTATTAGAAGGCCACATGTGACCATTAAGATGACAAATTATGGTGTTTCAAATACATTGTACTGGATTTTAAATGTTCTGGTCCCTATATGATGCTCATCACACAAATTATAGGTCTTAAATGATTTTTGCCCTCGGACATCAAGCAAAATGAAAAAATACCAGATTTGCTTTTAGATTACAGAAAATTCTGGTGTTTTCATGCTTGAATTTTTTCTCTCTAATATTTTGACAAAAATCCAGTGATGTATTAAAATTTTCTCCAAATTCTAGATTGCAAAAGCAAAATTATTGAAAATAACTGATGTAAAAAATGTCCTGAATATTAAAATAAAGAACAATGATTCAGTTGGATGTTTTTTTTTTATTTACACACACGTAAAGTTTAGTGGTATCACTACTAAGTGACCATATCCAAAGAAAACACTATTGAAAAAGATTTTCAAATGTTAATAAAATAAAATTTTATCAACATTTATACCATTGTAAGAGAAAAAGATTGAACATAAATGTTAAAAACATTTACATGACTAGCTTTAGGAAATAAACGTAAAAACTATTTGTTTCAGTTTTCAAAAAGAAAACTTTGTGGTAAAATTAAGTTAACAAAAATAGTTACCGACTTCATCTTAATGTTATATTTTAAGTTGTAAACAAGAAAAATTAAGCGTTTTTTGTTTATAAATTTGTTTTTAATCTAGGGAATATTTCACTTTTAAAATTTGTATATTTTCAGATATGCAAGTCTCTAGTGTAAAATTGTTTTCTACAAATAAAATTATGTTTCCATCTAGCAAATACACCTAAAATTAGATATTAAAAAAAAAAATTAAGTTTTAATCTCAGTTTTAAAATGTGTATATTATCAAAATGGCAAGTCATTTTTTTAAAACCCAAAGTAAAAATTATTCTTTTTTTAGCCACTAGTCAGTGTCAGACAGTAGTTTCAATAATTTGAAAGTTTTTTTACCACACATTCATTACTATCAGTTTTTTTTTTTTTTGTTTATAATTTTTGAAGGAAAAATGAACATCTTCCTGGTTGTAGTTTAAGGTGTCTTCTAATTGAGTGTACAATTTCAATAATATTGATAAGATTGGTCACATTGATTTTGCGAAACAAAGTAACGTGTAAAATTTAGTCTCCGGGTTGGCATCATATTTTGTATTTTCGGCTGTTCAAAGCAAAATACTGTTTTAACTCACCGTAAAAAAAATAATTCAATGAATATTACATATTTAGAAAGATTGTTTTATTTTCTTTCCAGCCACATGATTATTTTTAAGATTGGACCATAAATACACAAGATATTGTGAGTTGAATGAACTAAGTTGCAAATTTATCAATTTCAAACAAAATCAGATATCAACTGGAAATATTATCATTACACAAGAAAACTAATGGCTTCTTTAGTAAGCAAAAATACTAAATAAAAACCAAATCAAAAACTGCAGTATCAAAGGGGGGAGAAGAAAAAAAGAAGAAAAAAAGGAAATCAATAAGGAAACAAATTGCCAAACCAACCAACCAACTCTAACCAAGAGATTTGTAGAGGTCTTTTACTTATTGCAATAAAACAATTAGTTGATAAACTTAAATGATCCACAACCTATTGAAAGGGCAATAATTTTGAGGAACAATACATTGTTTCGAACAATTCAATAATTACAGAATTGTTATCCATGAGGTGATTAAGATGCATCAGGCAAGTGAAGATTAAGTCAAATGAAAATCTGATAGTAAAGCAAAATCAGGTTTGACTAGAAATAAAAAAAAACTATTCAAAAGACAATTGCAAGACACTAATAGGAAAAAAAATAGCTACATTGTAGTGTGTTACATTTTCATGAACAACTTAAAGCTGTTAACAATACAATCTTCAGACACTTCATCTGATAAACTAAGCAGAAGTCTATTAAACATAAGAGATACAATATTTGACACAAAGCAATTGTTTTGAGAGAGAAAAGGTTTCACAGAACAAAAAGCAATTTCTATTTCCAATCATTTGTTTGTTTGTAAAATTGAGAAAAGAAAAGAAAAAAAAAAAAAGAGGAGGAGAAAAAAATGGAGAATATATTCAAGATTAAAAGTAAAGACTTTATATACCACTCATAAATGGCTACTTTTTAAATTTGTATTATGCAGTCCGATACAAATCGGTTGTTTGTCATAAATAAAATAATGGCATAGTTACCTGGTTCCAGGTCTAAGATCATGTCAAGTGCTTGTCTGTAGTGGGGAACTTGTTCATTGAGACCAGTTAAATTAAATTTGTCTTGAATGTAATCTTCATCAACCTAGAGTTAAAAAAAAAAAATTATGAACCAAAATTGAAGGAATTGACAAAAAATCCATTTTCAATTCAGGCCCCTCTTTTCTGACCTTATTCTATTTTTCCATCAAAGAATGTCAGTTGTTAATTTCATCTTACAAAATTATTTCCAATGCTACATAATTAAACACAGCAAACATGAGCAATCATTTTCAATATGTACAAACTTTGAAATTTAAGAAAAATGATTTTTAGTTGGGAGAGATGCTGAAGATATTTTGGCTAAAATAAGAAACCCTCCTCAACCCCCAAATCTGACATTGATCTATTTACTCATTAAATTTCTAACTGAATTTAATATCAAATCAATTACCTATAAAAAGGCTGCAACAAAACAAAAGAAATACATGTTCAGTTCCATTCTTACTCACCTCACAAAAAAACTCATTTCCTCTCAGACCACAAAACCAAGAAATCCAGGAAACCTCTTCAGAACTACTCATCTTTCAGCCTACAAGAGAAGAAAAATTCTGAAATACCCTTACAAACCAAAAAGGATCATTTCAAACCTGTATAATAGGTTGTATTTCTAAATAGCTAATTTATTACAGATTCTTCATTTTATACTATATCAGACCTAGCTGCTTAATCTGTATTAAGAAAAAAAATAAAAGAAATGTAATGAGTAAGACTGTGTGTGTGTAATATATATATATATATATATATATATATATAGCTACTTTTGCAGTTTAAAAAAAATTTGGAGTGGCAAACAAGGTAAAAAAACAAAAAAAACAAAAAAACAAACAAAAAACCCAAAACTGAAAACACACACATACACAGATGAAAAAAAGGGAATAAGTCATACAACTGCTGGAAATATTAATCTTTTATTGAAAAAGTTTAAATCATTTTTTGAAGAATCTTTTCAGCTTTATTTTTTTTTTTTTTAATAGGTTACATGTATCAGGATTAGATGAAGAATCCTTATGAAAAATAATGTTTTTATGAAATCTTTTGACAAAGAAATATTCTTAAAAAGAAAGCAGGAAAAATTATGAAGAAATAAAGTTGATCATTGCTTTCCATGAAAATAATGAAATTTTGAATTTAGTAACAAGTAAAAGCTGCAACTCTTTCCAGAGAAAACTATTTTAAAATGAAAAGCTGAGGGGAAAAAAAAAAAACAAAACAAAAAACCTGTCAATAAATTTTTAATTGACATAATAGATTGCTATTTGAAGTTAAATACACCTCCAATATCAAATGCCATTTCTAAAGGTAAATATTTGGGGATGCAACAATACCTTATTCTAAAAACAGTTTGTACACACTAAACTTAATATATAAACATTATGATGCAATGTTTATTAGCACATCATCACTTGAGCTTCACTTATTTGCTAAATTAGTAACACAAAACTTTTAAGGAATGTGACTGATGACCACAACACAATCAGAGCAAGTAATACAAATGCAGAAAATTCCATACCTTTTTTCATAGATTTCACAAAGGCATCTGATATGATACATGAAAATATTAAAATAGCTTGATTTACATGAGAAAGATAAGAATAATCCATAGCCTCTACCGAGAAAAAAATATCTTGCATGCAGACAGAGAATGAGTTTAAAGAATACATGAAAATAAAAAGAGCAACACAACAAAGATTTTTTTTCACTGGTTGGTTGGTTTTTGTTTAGCAGCATACCAACCTCTATTAGTTATTTAATACTGAAATCTAAATATTTTGTATGCAATTTTATTTATTTTTTCGATAATAATGGTTTTAGTGATACAAGTCTTACAAATTAACTTATAGCTGGGGGAAGAAGTGGATTCATACCTTTCCCAATGGCATTTGCACACAAGAGAATATAACAAACCCAATTGGAATTGGAACCCAGCTCTCCAATTAACAATTTTGAGACATTATCCATTACAACACTTATACATCCAAGCGGTCACCCGTCTAGGTACTAACCAGGATTAACATTGCTTAACTTTGGTGGTCGTAGTTTTCTCATTGGGTTTATACAGCTGCACAAGGAGCCAATTATAAGAGAACAAGACCTAGCAGTATTTTTTGTTTTTGTTATTGGTGGACTGGACTAGCAATTTAAGAGACATGCATGACACTGTTGAAGGCAGACTCGGTCAGAATGAAAGTCCAAAGAACTCTTAGAGTAAGTAATAAAAGAAAGGACGAATCACTAAATGTAAGAAAACGATACCTGAGGGTCAGCAAAAGAAACAATCCAAAATATGAGCTATATATTAGAGATATCAAATTCAACCAGGTGCAGCAAATTATCCAGATAGTTTGACTCAAAGGCATATAGTAATAGTGAAAGATGCTTGTAAGTGTTGAAAAATATCCCCCAAAATATGTTTCTACTGATGAATGCCAAGAATACCATAGACACAATATGTGAGTAACAAGGAAATTTTAAGAAATGAAACAAAGAAATTGCTAAAAAAAAAAAAAAAAAAAAAAAAAAAAGCAGCTGAAATTTCTGAAATGATTAAGGCTTGAAGAATTTAATACGCCCAACATATTGCTGAAAGCAAGAGAAGCTGATGTGGTAGTGGTACAGGGGGAAATAGTGAATAACCTACTTGAGCGAGTGAATGGATGTATGGCAGAAAAAAGGACAAAGTGAAGAGTTACTTGAAGCAACAAATACAGTGGACACAAATTGCAGGGCACCAAAAAACAGTCACATTTTTGCTTGAAATGCATCGTGTGTCATTGATGACTAAGATAAAAATCAATAACAATACTTCTCTTAATGGGTTAATGTTGTCTTAAAAAAAAAAAAATCAAAAAAAAAATCATACTGCATTTTTAGCATCAGGCAGAGAAAATTTGAGACAAGATTATTCAAAATGCTGCTATAGAAGCAGATAGATTTTTAGCTAAAATAAAATCCGTAAATGTCTTTCAGAAAAATATATACTTTACCATTTCATTTGTGGCATTAAAAGCTGTAAGGACTTGAAATGTACAAGAAAAATGCTTCATTTTGTGTAGTTGAAAAAAAAAAAAAAAAAAAAAAAAATTTAATTAACATAATAGTAGAAAGCCATTTATAGCCTGAATTTAAGCCTTTTGTTCTATTTTGGGGTATTTCCCTTTGTCCTCATTTAGATAAACTGAAAAGAGTAGATAAAGCTAAAAGGTCTTGCTCAGGCATGCATTTTCTTTTAAAGAGGTTAGTTTCTATGTCACCTCTGTAGCACCAAATCCCCCTATTGAATAGGTTAATGCCAACATTCAAGACATCTGGCAAATTAGACATTTTTAACTAATCATAAGTTTTCAACCACAAGATTTCTTCATACAGTATTTTTCTTAATCAGCAAACTGAAAAAAAAAAAAAAAAAAAGGTTGCAAGTGATATTTGTAGAGAGTCATCATCACCAACATCCTGAAAGCACATGGCATATGATACTTCCATTCTCTTAGTCTCAGATACTAAACACCAAAATTTAAACAGTCAAAAATAGATGACTGAAATGATATTGTCCTTTCAGGTATTTAGCTTTGAATGATTCTCAATACCACTTAAAATATAACCATGTGCATTTTTCATTATTAAAATACTCAAGAATCATTAATATAATCAAATTGGAACATTAATTCATAACCGAGTTTATACTTGTGAGAATAAATGGTTATAATTAGATCAATTCTATGGAGAATGCTGATGGAAATTTGATGAAATTAGAGAATTGTTAATAAACTAAGAAATCAAGATTCCAGCAGCTTGTTATGGGACAATGATCAATAAGTTAGTGTTACATGTCATAACCATAACATTCAGTGGAGGCCTAACACTAAAAAAAAAAGAAAAAAGAAAAAAAAAAAAATACTTATTTTGAGCACCTATCATGATGCAGTGTTTGCAAGCTTGTCATGCAAACCAATTTGCAAACATTGCAAATCCAATCCTCAGCTGGCCTTGTACCAGACTAAACTGTAAATTTATTGTAAATAATTTTAAGGCTGGCTGAAGCAGCAATCTTAGCCACAGACAGAAATGAAAGCATTTTATATTATAAATATATATATATATATATATATATATATATATATATACACACACACACACACACACACACATTATTTACACATAAAATGCCATTACTATCTAAGATCAATGCTTGATAGGAAACACATTACATATCCATATATATATATGTCACCCACAGAGACTGTCCCACAGTTAATCAGTGTGGCTGGACATCCAATTGCCTCAAGCTGGGATCAAAACCTGATTGATTTGGTATCAGTTGGAGACTATCCCTATGCCATTGGTGCACGGCAGGGATGAAGGTGAATTTAGATGTATTTATTTTTAGATAAACTTGTCGGTGACCGGAGAATTGATTCATCTTAACTAAGAGTCTTTTATTTATTTTTATATATATATATATATATTTATATATATATAATATATATATATATATATATATATATATATATAAAAACACATACAAATGTGTGTGTTCTTAAAGACAACTGACAAGGTACTGCGATTAAGCTTTTTTATGGGTTTTGTTATGTATGCATCTATATAGTTATATACATTCAGTGAAAAGAAAAAGAAAATCATCCTCGATGATGGTTAAAAGCATTGGCATTGCTGAAAGTGCTTGGAAATGCAGAACATTTGGACAGTTTTTACATTTGTGCCCCTGAAAAAAAAAAACAGTTATGAATGTAATAGAAAAATATAAATATTATATATATATTAGTCATATTTAACAAAACATACATAAAAAGATATATGTATTTCACACACACACACATATATATAATTCATGAATCATTCATACAAAAAACAAATATAGAGGTTAATGATTTAAATGGCGAGAATACTTCGTCGCAACCAATATAAATAAGATACATCAACCCAAACCTGTATATGAATGATATGATCCCCGTTTATAAATTCCAGTTGCATAAGGTCTTAATAAGATGTAATCTGAAAAAATGCTATAAGAAATTGTTATTGTTGGAATTTGTGCAGTTTAACGCTTGAGTTTGAATTTTTTGTTTTTAAGGTTCTGCGTTTTTGTACAAATATAGCAATGTTACATCTCTATTTTCGTTGTCCTCTTATTACTGAGAAATACAAACAAGAACAAAATCTACTTCCATACCTGATGATGTCTGTAGGAACAGACGAAAGCTTGTAAAAAAATTAAAAGACCTTATGCAACTGAAATTTATAAACGGGGGGATCATATCATTCATATACAGGTTCGGGGTTGATGTATCTTATTTATATTGGTTTGCATTTATCTTATTCTTGCCATTTAAATCATTAACCTCTATATTTGTTTTTTGTATAAATGATTCATGAATTTATAAATTATATTTGCACCTTTTTAATTGAAATATATATATATATATATATATATATATATATATATATATATATATATATATAACTGTAAGGATGAGATTAACAGTTCATATTTATTACTGTATATTGAAGTTTATAAAATCCTTTTCTTAAGACAGTTTGTCACTGCTATAACTCATTTTAGTATTGATGCACGTACCCTCCCCAGTGCGGAAAGTCAACTGCTTGACTACACCATTATTTTCCCTTGGAAATAAATGCACTATCCATTTTTGTTTGTGTTTTAGATATGAGGACATTTGACTGTGCAATATGATTACAAAGTAATTTATATAACACTGAGAAGACAACAGGCTGGATTCAATTTCTGCTGATGGCTTTTGGGAAAAAAAAAAAAAAAAACTTAGATAAATCTATCTACACACGAGTAATAATATCTATGACAAAAATACACATTACAAAAAAAAAAAAAAAAAAAAAAAAAAAAAAAAAAAAAAATCAGTTGACTGTAATAAATAATTGGTCTACAATGATTTATTAATAGTAGACTTGGTTTCACTTTTTCCAGATAGATTGGCCAAGCAAAATTGGATTTGGTTTCCATGGAAATAATCAAAATCAGATCTTTGAGTAAAAATGTCCTTACTACCAGAACATGCATAGTATATAGTACAATTGTATTCATAAATTTGAGTTATCTTAAAACTGGTAAGATTATATGCCCCCCACCCCCAAAGTCATAACTAAGGCATAAAATGCATTTGAAAAAAAAAAAAAAAAAAAAAAAAAAAATGAAAGTTTATTTCATGATGCTTTTATTTTAGTTTTAATTCCAAGCTAATAAATCAAGTTTAATATTTCCAATAAGCAAAGTACTTTGCTGTATATTTCAAACTGAATTTAAATTGATTGGAAGGTTTTTTTTTCAGTAAAAACAAACCTGTCAAAACGACATAATGCTCTGTTAAAATATCAAAAATAAAATATACTTTTCTGAAACTTTATTTGGAGTTTAACTGATTCAATGTTTAAATAAAATATTTACCTTTTAGTTTAAAATATGACAGAAAAGCATTTATATTTACATACACACTTTTTTTTTTAAAAAAACACTGAAGCAGATGCTGATAACTATCAAACACTTATCTACATTGTTTGATGGATTCATTTTCTACAGCTTAGCAGCTCACTGCAGGTTATTTAAAGCCAGAAAATGTTTTAGATGGTAAGATTTTGAGTGGGGGGATATTAATGAATTAGTGATACGAGTTTTTAATTAACCCATCGCTGTGAGGGAGAAGAGTTGAATTCATACCTTTCCTAAGGGTATTTGCGTATATAAGTGAATATAATGAACACCAACTAGAATTGGAACTTTCCAAGCTATTATCTATTACACAACCCATGCATCCAAGTTTATGGCATCTGGTATTCCCAAGTGATCACCTATCTAGTTACTGATCAGTCTCAACATTGCTTAACTTTGATGATCCTACCGGAACCAGTGTATCTATGTACATAATGTAGCAATAAGCCCAGATGTTTGCAAGATTTATGTAAGGGGTAAGTAACTATAGTAAAATGTACCAGTCACCCATTTTAAGAAAAAAGGAACTTTTTTTTTCACTATGCAGTAATGAGTAATCTTAAATTTTTTTATGCTCTATTTGTAAATTATAATATAGGTTATATGTCTAAATATGTTACCTCTTTTGGATAAATAAGATCATATTCACATTCAAAAGGTAATGTATGAATGGCGAAATACTTTAAATAGTTACTATGAAGTTAAATAACCAAATAACTGACTTGGTTAGCCCATATTTTATGGCTATTTGAAATACCATGATTGATTTTGGAGAAAGAATTCCAGAAATAATATTAAAGGAGAAAGAAACATCCGGTTTTTTAGCGGACTGGATAAAAAACGTATGGCCAGGCATTATTTAATAATCACAAACGTCTACTTTGAATGGTTTGATCTTCATTTCCTCATAAATTTTCAATTTAACATTAAATTAACACTAAATATGTTTCCTTGGAAGAAAATATTACTAATGGAACCATGGGAGATAACTCTTATTGTTAAGCCTTAAAACGGCACGTAAATACTATTATTACAAAATAAGAATCGGTCATTTCAATCATTTTTACTACTTCTAATTTACAAAAGGAAAAATAATTTACTTGATAAAAAAAAAAAAAAAGCTTTTATGTCTATCTGTGAGACTCAAATTTACTAAATAAATTTGTGAATTCTTTTAGAAGATCACAACTTTTAATTGTAAGAAGATTTTGTAATCATAATGGCATTTTAAAATAAAAAAGGCATACATCTTTATTAATCGCTCAAAAATTTAAAAATGCCTTTGTAAAAGTAGAGCATTTTTTAAACTGAACCATTATAGGAGGAAACTTTTTTAAAAAATTTTTCTCAAGTGAGTAGTAAAACCTTTGAAAGAAATTAAAAAATTGTTTTTTTTTTATCATTTTTTTAATATTCAATTCTATAATACAAGTATTGCTCCACGAAGAAAAAAATGTTAATTTTACAACCCACAATTTTTAATCAATGAATAATAAAAAAAATAAAAACGTTAACTACAAAATAATTACGTTTACGCGATAAATCGAATAAATAGGGGTTAAAATAACATATTTTAAGACATTACACTTACAGACTAAATTATATTTTTACACAAAATCTCAAAGAATGGGGCCGTTCCTGGTTTGTTCTTGCCTTTAGGAGTTTAATTTGTAACGAAGACCATAAAAGCATGTGGAAAAAAAGATTTTTTTTTTCAATCTATGAATTTGCTTGCTAATTCAATTCGCACTCAATTCTATGAACAATGACATCATAATTGTTGGGAAATATACCCTGAACAAATAGATAACTATTTTAAAATATTAGTGTCAAACAGAAATATTAAACGGAGTTGTCAGTGCCCTAATTGTCGAGAAAGAAATCCTCAAAAATGGGGAGGCAATATACAAGAATTGCTTTTAAGATGACAATTCCAGTTAATCTTCAAACTTCAAAGACATGGCACGATTACATACGGACAGGGAAGAGACAAACGGAAATGATTGAAGAAATTCGATTTAGAACAGCTAAAGTATATACCAAGTTAGGAGATAGGGTATTTCCCCAAAAGTCTGAAAGAACTATGTTTAAAGGTATTTCTCACCGGTCACCAGAGCCAAACGCAGGAATAGTCAACAATAAAATTGAAAAGAAATGTCCTCTCTTCTTCCACTTAGGCAATAACGCATGCGCAAGTGCAGGACTACTGCTTCCGCTTCTTTAATTTTTAAAATTTTTGTTTTTATTATTTTATACCAATATATTTATAAAATAAAATCTGTTAAAATATCACAAATATTTTTAAAATTATGGGATTTGGTTTGTATCACGACTTCTGATGTTATTTGGCATTCAATGTTTAGAATTTTAATTCCCGCCAACCTCCACTTCCGGCTGGTTCACAATCGCGAGAAGACGCGTAGAACTGTGTTTGTAGTCTTGTTATTCTTTGGCATTACGGTTTCCTGCCTTTCTAGGTAAGTTCAAAATTACCTTTTTATGTTAAACTTTTACCTGACCTTCTTAATTATATACTAATTTATTCTATTTTATTGCGAGGCAGATCCTGTTCTTTCTTTCTTTTTTATTTATTTTTAAAGAGCTACCGGTGTTCTGAGAGTTGAAAGACTTTCTTTGTTATTGCCTCATCACTAATCACCTAAATGGCTTTCCCCCCCCTGATTTAAAAAAATCATCGCTAGTTTTTTTTTCATTAGCTGGAATATAAGTGAATGCTTATTCGTCTATTGTTGATATGTAGATTCTTTTAAGCATGAGGGGTTTATCTTAGCGTAAGTAAATACCGACTTTTGCCTTTTCACGTTGTTATTGTTGTTCGTTTCTTTTTTTTTAACGTTTCGAAAAGCAATGCACATTTTAGTTTCTCTTCATCTTTTAAGCCATTTTATTTTATTTTATCATTTTTTTAATGTATGTTTGAAATTCGTCTTTCCACATTTGTGAGTTGTAGAACACAAATTTCGCACTAAGTCTTTTTTTTTATCTGTAAAGTGAAAGGTTTAAATCGTTGATTAATGTAGTGAGAACTGTTTTAATTCAAAGTATAAATGAATTTTATTTTGCACACAAGCGTTTGCACTATATTTTTTTTTTTTAACTCGATTATTAAAAAAGATGAAATAAGTTAATAATCTGATTTTTCTCATCGGGATGACTAATAGTAATGACTTTCTAATTAATATGTTTAAATTAAAAATAGGAATATA
Source organism: Acanthosepion pharaonis (assembly GCA_903632075.3). NCBI lineage: Eukaryota > Metazoa > Mollusca > Cephalopoda > Sepiida > Sepiidae > Acanthosepion > Acanthosepion pharaonis. Next base: position 276,038 of record CAHIKZ030001584.1, read on the forward strand.
AACAAACACGTGGAACTTAAAGACGTTCGGTAAGAAGAAACTACACCACCCCCTTTTTTTTTTTTTTTTTTTTTACTCTTTAGCTTTTTAGAGTATAGTGAATCAACATTTTAATCAAGATATCCGCAATCAGTTTTTTTTTTTTGTTTGATAAACTGAAAATGTTTTGTCATTTTTTTCTTATAAGTATAAATTGCCACGTGTTTTTATTTGGTGGGAAATTTAAATCACTTTAAGGAAGATAAGTCAATTTTAGACCTAAGTAAATAAACTAAATTCTAAAATTAAATGAAATATCAAAATAAATGTAAAAAAAAAATGTAAGTGGGATGTTACTCTTTGATAAATTCTTTCAATTTCACGGTATTGGTAATAGGCTAAAAAAAATTTCTCATCTTAATCACTTTTTGTCAATTTAACCTCTTTTCTACTTTTTTAGTCTTCCATTCCCGAAGTTAAAGTCCAGACTAATTAATTCATTAATTTTTATAAAATATCTAGCTTGGTTTTCGGCCAGGTTTACTGTATTTTATTACGCGGTGCTATTGCACTTTCGCATTCAACCCCCCCCCCCCATTGCTTCCTGCAATAGGGTTGGCCCGGGTACGTCAATCTGGACTGGAAACAGTTCTGTTTGTTATTGTTAATTATAATATTTAAATTAAAATATAAATCTCGAAAAACAAAATCAATGTTCGTAAAACCCTAACCAACGGGGGTGGGGGCAAAGTTTAATAGCGCCTATTATGCTGCTGCTCTGGATCTAGCAGCATGTTTTTTGGGGTGTTTAGCGAATACGGTGAATTGTTAATTAGCTTGGATATTGGAGAGATAGAAAAGAACGCAGAGAAGTATAATGAAAATTCAAAAGTAAAACAATATACTTCCTTTTGAAGAAATTCAAAAAAAAAAAACAAGTTATCTTTTTAAAGGTCTAATTTCTTTATTTTAATAGTCTCCAAATTTTTCCTTTTCGTGAGAAACAAAACTTCCTCTTTTAAAGCATCTCTCTACTCTGATACCCTCTCACAGACTGTTCCACAGAAAATAAAAAGTATCTTGATGCATGAGGTGCTCATTGTCTATTCTAATCATTCGCCGTGTGTTACTTGGGTCTCTTGATGACTATGTCTCTCAAAAATTACCACATCCTCTACTCGTCTCGTCAAAAATCCGAGCGAAAATTAAAGAAAAAAAAAACGGAAAAACTTCAGTCAACAATGTTATTGCGGTTCTCCTTTAGCTTTTTGGTTGTTCGTGGCTCGAAAACAGTAACCTTGTAACCGGAGATCCATCCCCCAGACCGCACCTCCCTATTGAATTAAGTTGGGTCAGTATGGTCAATTTATCCCTTTTCATATCTATGGCAATGACCAAATGGAATTCTAAATTTTTGGATAACCCACCATAAAAGTCAGTTTGGTGTCATATCTGGGGTTTGCGCAATCTATCGTCCACTAAAAACATTTTTCTATTCTCTTGTGGTGAATTAATACCAGTTTTTGCTTGGTATACCAATATTCCATTTTAACTGATCTCGTGTTATTGATTGTATAACTTCACTGTCTACATTTTAGGCTGCTCTATTTTTGTACTCTTGACATTTATTTGTATAACTGATGAGCTGTAAAAATTAATATATTTTTCAGCTTACCCAGATTGTTCTCATAGTTTTGAAATTTTCTATCATGACATTAATTTTTGTCTTGTGCTCTGTTTAAAGAAACTTTTTGTTGTAGATGTGCCATTGATCAACTCTTATACGATGGCTGAGAGACCTGAAGATCTAAATTTGCCCAATGCAGTCATCACAAGAATTATCAAAGAGGCAGTAAGTGACATTTTTTTGTTTTTAAAAGAGCTGATGCAAAACACCTGGTAGATTTATTTTGGTAAATTAAACCTGATTCAATAAAAATTAAATATCTTTGTGGTCAAGGAGACAAGGATAAATTTAGTCATTTTGCTAATTTTTAAACCAGTGATGGTAGGTTTTGTATTTTCTCTTTCTCTCTCTCATAATAGAAATAAAAATATTTCAATGTCTCTTGAAATTGATGCACTATAAACAAGATACAATTGCTTTGAAGCAAAATACTGCACTTTTTAATTTTTTAAACCCCCTTCCAAAAGACAGTTATACAAATAGTTAAGAAAAATGGCCATTCAGGAAATTTAGAAAAATAAGTATATAAGATATTTTGGAAAATATTTTTTAAATTAATGTGCATGCTTAGTTTTTGCTATAAGCTATAATAAAATACTAGCATAAATTAGGTCTTCTCTCATTACTACTTATTGCTACTGGTTACCAACAAATTTCAAAGTAATACTGAAAGCAGCTGAGTAAAGCATTTGTCAACATTTTATTTACACTTTAATAAAAAACTTAATATGTATGATGGCATTTTTGGATTAGTGGAAAGTCTCAGCATAATTAGTAACTTAAAAAAATTCATACTGTTACTTTTTTTTTTTTTTTATAACTTGCAATTTATAGAAGACCTTAGACTATTTAAAAAAAACTGATTCTTAAAAATAGTTATTCTTATTTTTTTCTTTTTTGGCAATATGTTATTAGATGTTGATGGTGATAGTTTCAGGTCTATGTTTTTTGTTTAGCATTAATATGATGAAGATTATAATGCTTAAATATTGCTATAGTGGATGTATTTTTAAGCATGTTCATACAGTAAATTGTGGGATAAAAGCTGGAATTTATTTTTTTTTTTATGGAAACAGTGGTCATGAACATTGATTAAAACAATAGGCTTACCTGCCAGCATCAACAGCAAGTAGGCTGTGCATAGCTTGGCAACTATAGTAAAAAAAAAAAAAATAAAATTCTCCTTTTTTTATATGGGGCATATGTTTAAATATTGATGATGTCCTTCAGTATAAGATAGATGGTAATTAATTTTACCTGCATTGGGAGTAAAGTCTGGGAGGGCAGATGTTAGTACCTCTTTCTCCTTAAAAAGAATGTCATAAATTTCAACTTCAAATTGATTCCTGGATTTAACAACTTGGCAATTGACCAATCCATAATTGAATGGCTTGAGAGGACAGAACTTATCTGTTGTCTGTGCTTGGTGAAGAAAGTTAAGAAATTCTCTTGTTCTGTTTCATGGTCTAAGCCTCTGCATGAAATGAGTAAATTTAAAAAAGAAAAAAAGAAAAAGTGCTACTATGAAAAGGACTTGAGGTGGACTTGTTCCTGGCCTGTGAATAGTTCATTACACACAATTTTCAACTAAGCAAGTTCCTGGATGTGTACCTTGTAGAATTGTGAATGCTTGCTACACTATTTGGGCAGATAATGTCTAAATTTGGCCTGTCATGTGCATTCATAGTTGGAATGCTGAATCATGTCAAGCAGTTCTTTGCACTTTGTCCAATAGGGAGTATCAATTCTGGGCAGTATTGAAAAATGAAATGGTACTGGTGAACTATTTGTGACTGTCGCACAAGTAAGCTCTAAATGTATTCAACATAGCATCTCTAGCCTGTTGCAGATGCTCTGGCTTCAATCACAATGGAAAAAATTGTTTGCATCAGTGTAATATAAGGGGTAATATGCTGTCTAAATAGTCCACCACAAGCAGTAGTTTTACCTACTTCATGCTGCTGGCAAGTATTGTATTTTGTTGATGTTATAAAGATTACCATTTCATTTCCAACCTTTGCTTTGGTTATTCCTCACTCAGTAACCCTCTCTAGGTTGCAACACGCTATCTACTTAAAGCATTTTCAAGAGTACAGCATTGGTAGACCCTGTTTCTTCTCAATTACTCATGAGCAAATCGATTTGTCATTTTTAGGAAAATAAAATGTTCCAAATGTTGATGGAAAGTTGGTAAACTTGTGTGCAACACAAATCCCGTTCATATTAATCGTGGACAAAATTATTGGGAGTTTCTTCTTTTGCTTGGACTTAAAGACATGAGTGAGTTCAAATAACTAACATCATATGCTTTACCAAGGATGATGTGCTTAATTGTTTGCATCGCAGTTAAAAATCAATGGGCTTGGTTTTAGTGCAGAATTCAACTGAAGCAATGTTAAAGTGGCTGGATGAGAACAAAGCCAGAGATTGCAAAGTGGCATGTCAAAATATACATCAAAACAGACTAAGGAGTTTAACTGCAAATATAGAAAGACAGTGGCTAGCTGCTGTCATATACCAAGAAAGAACTCTACCCACCCAAGTTTTTGATCCTGCTTCCAGTTATGGTGCAGGAGAACATAGTGTCTTGTAATAGACTATCAAGAAATAAATGTAAATGTTAATACATTTACAGCAATTATAGGTAAACTTCTCCCATAGGTTAAATAGTAACACTGGAAAAATCAAATTACAAAAATTGTTAATGTAATATTCACTCACAAAAAATATTCTTACAGTCTAAAATGTTTCGGCTTTAAATAACATGCAGGGTTGATAAGCTGTGAAAAACAAAGCAATCAATCAAGGTAAATTTGCACGATTCATTATGGCCATTCTAAACAGTAATGTTTGAGAGTGTAGGGATACTTCAATCAGTTGGTGTTTGGAATTCATATGACACTGTTAATAAAGATCACTTGTCTGTATTTTGATGTCACAAAATGAATCCATTCAGACTAAATTGTTGGCCTATAATGACATTGATGAAAGTATGATGCCTACAATGTGCCTTAGAAAAATTTGGGCTAATGTGCCAAGAGCAATTAGAGAATTTTGCTCAAATGTTGGGTAGGCAATAAACATTGGTTGGCAATGATTTTTACTTGAATCCCCAATGTTATCACTCAACAAAGTCTCATTTCTTTGTGTGATTGGTTCTAGGTGGCATTGATGTTCATAAAATGTCAAACAAATGTAATTAGATTGGTTGGAATGGTGTGAATTATGCCCTGTTCATTTGGGCAGTAATGGGCACCATTCATTGGGGTATGTCAGGATAATTCTGCATAATGTGATTTGTGCATAATTGGATATTCAGCATGTGGGCTGATGTGAGTTTTGGCTACTGAGGAATCTCTTGAATTTTGCTCTTGCAGTTTTATTAGAAAATCATTGCAATTTACTAATAGAAAAAAAAACAGGTTATGGTATTGTAATTTCTAAAGCAGGATACATGGCTGGAAATTTTGTCAGACTTTTGGACAAATTCTGGAGATTTGTGCACTAAGATTTCCACTGGCTATAATCAGTTTGCTGAATCTATTGTGCAAGATATGAAAGCTGTAGTTTTGTGTATATAAAAAAAAATACTGAAGCTTTAGCATGGTCAACCTAGATTAATGATTCAGCCAGTGGCAAAGCAAGGAATAAATGAAGGTTATGTTAAGTCTTGAACAAGAGATAAAAAAAATTATGGTTGAGAAAGATAATGTATCAGTTCATTCAGATAATGAATGAACTCTTATATCATGTCAGCCCTTGGTCATCTTGCTATTTGTATTTCAAATGCTGGTCATAAACAGAAGCACATTTACATTTAGAATAAATGACTTTCCATTCAACATGAGTTAGTCTTATGCAAATCCAAATTTTCTTATTAGTAAAATATGGATAATTTTGAGACTTTTTTCATCAATAAGTTTGTAGTTCTATATGTAAATATTTATTTTACATGAATATTTAGTTTTTAATATAAACTCAATGTATTTAACCCAATGCTTCACTATAAATCATATAGATTGAGCATTATGAAAAAAATGGTATATTTTGGATTTTAAAATGTTGACGATTCGAAAACATTCACAAAAGTATATTTTCAAAGTGATTATGTATTTTGACAGTTAAGCTTCATCAGATCAAAAGCAGAAAAATGAGTTGTGTATGTTTAAATTATGAAATTTTTTTTTCTTTCCCAAATTCACATTGCTCATGGCTAGAGAAAAGAAAATGTGTGGCTTTTTAAGAAGTCCAAACATTTATGTTCTTTACTTTAAGTTTGAGTTGAAAGATATCTTTCAGAATGGGTAGAAAATAAAAGATTTGTTTTTTTACATTGTATTCGCTTTTGATCTGATGAAGCCTAAATGGTGAAATGCATAATCAGATACATTTCGAAATAAAATATATGTTCATGTACATTTCCCAATTGTTACTATTTCAAAACTTTGTCAGGATCAGATATCCTAATTTTAAAACCTACTGTCGACACAGAAATAGCATGGATAAAAAAACAAAATCAAATCTATTATTTTTATTAATAACTAGTGTTTACATTTTTGCTGGATAACCTGTATATTGAAATATAATTTTGGTGATTTTTTTTTTTTTTTTTTTTTTTTTGCTTAAATGAGCAGCTATTGCCTGATACTTAAACTGGCTGTGTATGCAATGTTTCTCAAATTTGGCTCCTCCCCTCCACACACAATCACTCTCTCTTTCATTTTTTTTACTTTTTTTTTTTTATTTAATTTAATGAGGCAGTACTGTGGGTACCATTTACCTATTTTCATCAAAGTAGCTTTCATTTCAATCTTACAAGATTGAACAATCAGTAAATTTTAAGATATTTAAGCATGTGATGTTTAAAGCAAGATATCAGTCCATTACAAAAGCTATGAATGCTTCCTCAGTAAGCCTAGCATACTATAGAGGAGCCATTTAAAGAAAGAAATGATGGAACAAAGCTCAATAGCAAGGCTGCAGTAAGAAAGTATTGGTGACTTTGAGAGTCAAGTTTAATAGCATTGCTAATAAAGACATTAGCTTCAGCGTTCCAAGTTCTAATCTAGGACTGGTGTGTCTAAAATTTTAAAGGTAATTAATTAAACTTTTCAAAAGGAATCCAAAGAATAATAAATGTACATATCAAAATTAACACCCTCCCCTTAAATTGATTATATGAGTATATCATAATAAATAAATGTACACATAATATATTAAAAACAAAAATCAATCACGGCAAGAATCCTTAGGAGATTAAGATTATGCCTGTCCAAAATTTGACCTTGCAAACATTCTTTAAAAAAAAAAAAAAAAAAGCATCAAGCTTAGATATTTCATTAAATGTTAAATTATAATAAACAAAAAATAAATATAACTTTTAACTTTATTTTTTTTTTTTTTTTTTTTTTTTTACAAAGTTTTGTCAATAAATAAATCTTAAAACAAAATTTTTTTTTTTTTTTTTTAAATAAATCATAAAAACTGGAAACACTATGGGTACCAAAAAAGAACTTTGTCTCCCTAGATCTGGGCAATAGAACAAGAATTTAGATTAAATAATGTATTTAGTTTAAAATTCCCTGAAGTTTACACAGATGATTAACATGCACATAAATGAAGGTTGTGGGTGCACAACAGCTGAAACATAACTGTAAAAGATGAGTACATTTGTTTGATTGTAAGTAATGTAAATATTCTCCACGTCTAGGGAATTAAAACATTAATGAATTTGTACAGATCTGATTTTATACACCAATGGATATCACAATAACTTGATTAAAAAATTGACACATGTACATTCTTATGTAGGCTTATCAAGACATCTGTCAGTTTCAAGTGAATTCTCTGAACAAATAACATTCTTTAGCAGTATAACAATTAACACAGATAAAAATAGAATTGAACAATACTTGGATAATTCATACAATGAGGAATTTGAAAGGGTCAAGACTTGGCTAGATAGAAAAATTCTAGCAAATGAAAGAACAGTAGGAGTAACAACAATGCTCACTATCAAATGATAAAGGCAGTTATCGATATTGGTAATTGCCAGTTGAGTGCCTCTGAGAAAATCATGTTAAACAAGTGTCTTACCTTTTGATACAATCATCAGGTGAGTTCCATGCTTAAACAGGATAGTTCCAGTTGATGAAGTCACCTTGAAGATCCATGAGGCCAGGCAGATGGGCCTTATGAAATTTGAGACAACCACTACAGAGTGATGCTAATCTCCTTATACTGTCAGCAGACAAAGGCAACACTATAGAGGCAATTAACAAGTTGGGACATTGAGAAATTGGTGAACCTAGTTGGGGTTGGTAGCTACAGCTCTATGAAAAGGAATGCAACCCTAAAAACTGAGGAATTTATCACATAGCTTAACATTGGTGATCATACAGAACCAGTGATTCAACATAATGTGGTTGTAAGCTTTGATAGGAGGGTTTTGGCATATGATGGATTAGCTGGTACCAACAGAAGTATTGGGTACTTTGTTACAATTTCATTTACCAGTAGCAAACTGGGTCTAAAAGTATTAGTTGCCAGGAGATAAGGGAGGCTCCTCTCACAACTAAAATGCTATTATTTAATTTTCATAAGGAATAAATAAAATGTAATAAGAAATATGTTTGGAAAAGAAAGGTACAATTAAAACATTTATAGGGTGTGTATTTCTGAGGGTACATGTACACTGTAATTACTAACACCTTGGCCAGTCTGCCACTGTCTTTTACAGTACTAGTGATAATGTTTGATTAAATATTACTAGTCATGCTAGGTAGAGGTGACAGTCTGATATAAAAATTATGGCTTTTAGTAAGTAGTGAGTGTTGGTATTTATGGGCAGTAAATACAGTGTGTTATAATTTTATTAATTTTTTTTTTTTTTAATTTTATTTTTTTTTTAATTTTATTTTGTAAGTTGATATTTTTAAGTCTAGTTTAAGAGCAATCACTTGTGTTTTCCATGATCATTATCTGCAGATTTAGTTCAAAATTTTCACAATAAATTCATTGGGCATTTCTTAACCTTCTCTTTATACTATTTGAAAATGTCCTCTCATATTGGATATTTAACTATATGATCATTCGAAACTCTCTAGTAATATTGCTCTTTACAGCACCAGCATAATGTCATTTTTAAAATTACAAGACTTTTTGTAGTAGAGTAGGGATGGTTTGATATAACATTCTAATTTTGATCTTAGTTTTTTGAAATCTTTGCATAAGGCATAGGCTTTTTTTTTTTCTTTTTCATTCTCTTCATAGTGCATATTAAATTCTGTCAAATGTTTAAAAAAAAGAAAATTTGAATTTCTCATGAATCTTGATGTATCTTTTAACACCAGTTGTTTCATAAGTGTTTAAAATAGGTTTATATTTTGCTATCATTAATTATAAAATTAGCAAGAAAAGAAAATTTGTTCTATGGTTTAGAATGCATGTGATTCACTTCATTTTGTCTCTGTGTTTAAAGTTAACATTTGTGATTTAAATTGGATCATTGGATTATAAGGATGGAAACATGAAATTTATTTTCAAGTATCATGCATTAATATAATTAAAAATTATCTGCTGGGGAAGCTTTCAGTGATTCAAAAATGGAAATGCAAACCTAATCTTTTATCTGCCATTCTATATACTTTGTTTCTGAGCAAGTTGCATATTGATAATGTCATTTTCCACCTGAATTAATGAGATGAAGCAACTTATTTACTTTGCACATCAATGATAAATTATTTTAGGGTAGATTTAAGAACTACTAAGGAGTCTATATTATTTTTACTTTTAGATTCCTGATGGAGTTAATGTTTCAAAAGAGGCCCGTTTAGCGATTTCAAAAGCAGCTAGTGTTTTTGTACTATATGCTACCTCGTGGTAAGTAATTTTTTTTTTTCCTTAATCTCTTATATTTTTATATTTTTTATAAAATATGTGTATTTATCAAGCTTTTTTCAATTGTCCAGCACAAATCGAGCAATTACATTTCAAAGTAAGGTATAACAATCTTTTCATTATTCCTGCCTATGGCAGTTGTGTACAAAACATAAGATAATCTGCTCCAAAAAGCTTGGTTTTTGAGAAGCCACATCTATTTTCCTCTGGTTGCATCTGAAGTTGGTGGAGTTAATGATTTTTTGATCGCTGCTAATGTATCACTCTGAAGATGCTGATCCACTACTGTTGGCATGGTGAAGATCTGGAGGTGGCACCATTCTGGTCTGGAAATCTTTTGTTTGAGAGTCTCCTGCTAGTTTCACCACCTTATTCTTTGTTCTAGTTTAGAGTAATTTGGAAGAGGATGCCATGCCCTGATATTAGTGTTGGAAAGATTTCTATGCTCACTGGTTTAAAGAAAGCTTTCCTCCATAAAGTGGAATTACTTGTGCTAGGCACCAACCTGGAATTTATGCCCCCATGATATAGTTTTTACATTGGAGGTTTTTCTTCTAAACAGAATGCCTTCACTACAGCTAAGAACTTTTTCTTTTTTTTTTTTCTCCTTTGAGGAAGCAGAGGTTTGAAATTAGACTTCCCCTTCACAGACTGGCAATTTCCATCTATTAATAAAACATAACTTATAACATCAAAGATAAATATTAAACGTTAGTCTTGGTTTAATGTGAGCATCTATAGAAAAAATATTAGTAAATTGCTGATAGCCCTGAAAAGTGGACGGACAGGTTTGCCTATGAAACTCTGGAGTCGGGAAGCTGAAGGTAACCTCAAAGTGACAAACGTTACTCATATTAATCCTCTCTCTCTCTCTCTATCTATCTATATATATATATATATATATATATATATATATATATATATATATATATATATATATATAAATAGGTTTGAAACGGTACAAAAAGGCATTAAAATTAAAAACAAGAAATGTTTATTGTAGGCCATGATAAGTTTAAAACAAAAAACACACACCAGTCAAACCGGTTTTGTCCCTCTCGTCAGAACTGTTAACGGGGAACTAAGATTCTGAGGAAAAGAAAAAAAAAAGTCTGTCATGGATGATATGAATGAGTGGACGTGGAAAGAAAAAAAAAAAATTTATACCAACCAAGGTGCTAGAAGCGCAGAACAGCCAGTCCAAGCAAACAATCTCTTTGTTTGCAAAGAGCAGGTAGCCTGGACCTGATGTAAAGCGACTCCAACACCTTAAGATGGAAAAGTGAGTGCGAACTGGCCAAAACGGAAAACCAGTTCACACTGAAATCCATCGCACAAGTTGGATTCTTTATAAAGTGATCCATAATCGAAGAACCATACGTGTTATAAATAATGGTATCGCCTAAAGAAAAATTTTTATTCAGTATTATAGCAGGTACATGTTGTTTAATTCTAACGTCCAACCGCTGTGTCGTTCTACCTATGTAGTCGCATCCACAACTACATTTGAAATAGTAAATAACAGAGTTAATATGGTGGTGGGGTAGAACATCTTTACACATAGATGAAAGTACGGACTTAGTTTGAAAGACAACATGAACGTTCGCTGCAAAATAACACTCACGTGAACTATATGAAATACGCTTGGTGAAGGATTCACTAATCCTACTCAACCACGGTAAACGAAGATAGACCGGACATTTACCCACTGAAGCAGGTTTGATTTTGTTGAACCTGGCAGTCTCATCTCGAATAACCGATTGAACAATGTTCAACGGATAACCATTGTTCACAAAGATCTCAGTTAAACAACTGATTTCATGTTTCAAGGTGTCACCCGAACAAATCATTAACGCCCTATGTGTCAGGGTCCTAATCAAATTAATCTTTTGCTGTTTAGGACAAAAGGAGTCCCATCGAGTATATAGTCCTGTAAAAGTAAACTTCCTGTACACAGAGGTAATAAACAAGGAAGGAGTTCTTTGAACAAGAACATCTAAGAAGGGCAATGAACCATTGAACACCGTTGAGTAGGGAAAAAAATTGATCCTCTTCCGATTCATGGCTGAACACACAAAAAGTGTCATCCACATACCGAAAGTAAACCTTGGGTCGGGCAGAACTTAACAAAAAGGCTTTCCTCATAAAAAAACCCACAAAAATATTTTACAACACAGGACCCAAAGGGGAACCCATAAGACACCATTGATCTGATGATACTTGATATTAAAACTGAAATCGACAAACATAGTGGCAAATTTCATGAGTTCAACGAACACTTCTTCAGGTATATTCGAGGAGTCAAATCACGACGATATAACATATCGCTGCAAATATCAATAGTCTCCGATAAAGGGACACAAGTGAAGAGGCTACAGATGTCAAAGGAACACATAAATCCATCAGTGGCATCACATTTCGAATGAATTTGGAAAAGAAAATGAATTTTTTACTGTAATGCTGCAACACTGGTTGCCACAATATACAAGCCACGACTTTTTCTGTGAAGACCCAATCATCGATAATATGGGTCTCACGGGACAACCTTATGAATCTTGGGTAAATAAAGACGGGGATGAAAGAGCCAAGCGATCTCAATTTCCGCCATTTCAATACAAGAACACCACTTTTTACCCATTTGACAAGACGTTTCTGGAGTCGCTTTACATCAGGTCCAGGCAACCTGCTCTTTGCAAACAAAGAGATTCTTTGCTTGGACTGGCTTGATCATTCAGTTGGCAAGTAAATAAGCAGTAAATTCGACTTTGCCAACCGAACGATCCTTTGTGGCCAAGAGGTTAGGCACGTCAAGCTAAATGACGGTTCCGTATAGGATGCAAGTTTGAATCCTGTCAAAGGACGAATATTTTCTATGAAAATTTCCCGGACATTCAGGCCAGTAAATGTTATTTAATACTGTTTATTATAAACAGAACATTTACTTAAATACTTGTATCTATAAAAAGAATGTTAAACATAAAAATGTCTTTAATAAATTGTTGGACTTTGTCCATTTCTTATATATATATAATATATATTAGTTTTACTGTAGTAAGAATTCTTATTAATTTGACTTAAGAAAAAAAAATACACATATAGCAACTCAGGCACATGTACCCACTAAAAATAACATTTATATACTTTTTTTTTTTTTTTTTAACCAATTTTTCTGGCAATGATGGTCCAGTACATCTTTTAATCTGGCCAAATTTATAGCCAAGTGTTTGGATTTGGTGTAATTATCAGATTAATTGACCAGGTAGAGTTGTATTTAATAGTTTAATATGCATTCCTAATAGTCAATGACATTCTGGAGATAGGCATAATGGGTCAGATGTGGTTTATTTAACTATAACATTTTTCTTGGTTCGGAAAAATGGATAATGTGGAATGATTCTGGAACCAAGTTTGCTCCCAAAAATTGATTGTGTACCTGTGTTTGTGTGGGTGTGTGTATTTAATATTATGTTTTTATTTTTAGTTCCAATAATTTTGCCTTAAGATCTAAACGAAAAACTATCAATGCTCAAGATGTTCTGTCTGCTATGCAAGACATGGAGTTTGACCAGTTTCTGGATCCCTTGAAATTTTGTCTTGAATGTAAGTATGATTTGAATTTATTGCAATCATTCATATTGTTGGTAGGCCTGTGAAGTTCTAATTTGACTTCTCAGAAAAAATGTTTTGTGAATTTAAATAATATGCAAGTAATATTAAAAATAGGAATACCCAACACATACTTGAAATTAAAAGCTTATGTGATCAAAAGATAGTTATAAAGGTTGTTATATTTCAGGCATTTTGACTCTTGGAAAGGTTAGGTACAGTTTTCTCTGGAACTATTAATTTTAGTAATTTCCCTCTCTCTCTCTCTCTCTGTCTAGTTGGTTAATCTATAAAATTAATCTTCATTTTATTTCTTTGAAAGCTTGTTTGCACTACCTAGCCCAGGGATTGAACTCTAAATGGTGTCATTCACTATGCTATTTACAAAGATGGGGATGATAGTCTGAGTGTAAATACTGTAAATGATAACACCTCATGCCAGAAATTCAGACAAATTATTAAATAGATATGTACTATAACGAGTATTTGAGGTCTGAGTGACCTTATTGTATTTGTCATAGCTTAAGTTATTGCAAAATGTTTGATATGATCATGGTTCAATTATAAATGAATTAGTTAAAGAAGATTTATCTTTTATAATGTTGAAAATTAAGGAAAACAGTGTTTGTCTGGATAAATTTGTAAGCTATTTAAAACTTTATTTTAAGATAGGATTTCTAGTTCAGATGATGAAATATTATTCTTATATTCTTGTAGCATTCCGCCGAGAGCAACAAGGAAAGAAAGAAGCTTCAGAAAAAAGAAAGAAAGCTAAAGAAGAAACAATTGTGATAGATTGTGATGAGGAGGATGAAGACGAAGATGATGATGATGACGATGAAGATGAGGAAGAGGAAGAGGAAGAAAATGATGTTGATAGTATGGATGGAAATGAAGTTTATTCAAAAGATGAAGATTATGTTGAATCAGATGAAGTAAGTTATTTGAGAAAACAATGTTATTAAAAATTTATTGTCGCTGTGCATATTAGGTTGAATCAAATAATTTTTTATTTTCAACTTTATTCTTCCCAAACTAAAGTACAATTATATTTTATTCAATAAGATATATTCACCATTATGTGAAATGACTTGTTGCCACTTATTCTGCAGTTCTTCAGTAACTTTTGAGTAAAAAATTATGCCAGTTTTGATGTGGAAATTTTTTTTGGCAAACACTTGAATCTGGCTTTCATTAGATAAAATTTTCCCTATTGAAGCATTTTGTGGCAATCAAAAAAGCTAATAATTGGTTGGTACAAAAGATAAACAGACCAGTTGAGTTCCCAAATTTTTTTTCTGTCCTATTTTTGCTTCATGCAGCTTTGGATTGTTATGGAGGAGAACAATATTTTTCCTTTAATCCACTGTGTATGCTGCCACTGCCAGGCAAAAACTGGTATGTTAGCGTACTCCAAATTTAATAACTGTCACATGAATAGTAGTTGGGATGATGCATTTGTCATGACAACTGGTTCCCAAGAAATGGAGAAATTACTTATGGCTCATCCTAATAACACTATCAATGTTTTTTTGTTTTTTTTTCTATTTTTATTTTGTTATATGAGACTTAAGAAACAGGATGAACAGCAGATATTTTTATATTTAGAGCTCAATTTTATAATATTAAAAACAGTGTTAATATTTATATTAAAAAAAGATTACTTTTAAATGATATTTCCAATGTTGAAGACACTGGGAATATCATTTAAAACCGAACTCGCTGAAGAACAGAAATCTTACCAGGGGTAAAATATGTATGTATATGAGAGAGAATTAGTTCTTCTGCTTGATATGACCCTACAGAAGGATACTGTGAATATGATTGTCATGACATGTGAGCAGTGAGGAAGTCTTAAGGGTGATGGAAAGGACATATGCTTACAATTAGGAAAAGATAGTTCAAATTTCTGTCACATAATGAGGCAGGATGGCTTGAAGAGCTACAGAGGGTAGGAAACTAGATTTGTGATAGCATGTCCTGAAAAGACATGGCACATAAATTATTTCTATATCCTGAAAGAATAGCATCAAAATTATTTGCATATCAAAGAAACCTGATGGTTGCATTTTTTTTTTTTTTCCCGTGAAATTTGTATACATCCATTTATTTCTTATTTGATATGTTGAATTAAACTTTAGAAACTGGAGCATAGAATCTCTGAAAATAACATTTTTAAGGAAAGTGAGTTTTTGGACAGCTAAGAAGATATAAGGAAATTTTTCCCTTGTATATAAAAAAAATATAATGTAAAATGAACTAATTCTTCATATCATTTGTTTGTTTTGATATTCTATCAAGATTAATATTATACTTTTGTTAATTGCCAATTTAACCTTGTGATATCATTATGGGTTATACAACTTTTAGGTTGCTATTTAATGAAATGTCATTCAGACTGGATATGGGAATAGTTATTGCCATACAATGTGGAATTGCTGAGCTGAATTTGAATTACGATTTAATATATTTCATTCACTAATGTCCCTGGAAAAGGTATGAATTCATCTTCCTCCAGGTGTGGGTTAAATAACAGACTGGGTTCTCTTGCGTTTAATGGTAGCCAGTTTAGAAGGAAAAACTTTAATTCAAGCCCGAGAAATTTCTGGAAACTTTGTGGCACATTGTGTGCCATTTACCTGTTATCAGTTCTTTCAAAAACTGACTGGTTCTAATTCTAGTTTCACTATAATCATCTGAGTGGGTAGTTTAGTGGTACAGTTCTAAACTGAACTATTGTGTCCACCTAAGTTAATGCGAGAGTTTATTCACAGGAGGAGTCAGGTACAAGGAGCTGACCATTTTTCTAGCATGTTTATCAATGGATCGTATTTATGAGGACAACTAAATACTGCTGTTGAATTGGGTAATAATCTGGCAAATCAGTTTTATCTCTTCTATTGCTTTTCCTGGATTCTCTTCTTCATTAATAAACTTGTTCTAATTATGGACTCATTTGGTAACATTTTGATCAAAAGGCATGGATAATGCCCGATAGTGGAATGATGTTGGGACAAAAGGGTATACATTATCAAACCTCCAATTGTAGTGAACATGGTTTTCTAATTTTGATGCTTTTCATAGATTAGTTGCACAATGAGAATGGTTTAATTATCCCACTTCTTCATTTAGTTCTCTTGAGTAATTCTAATTAAACAGAGGTGTTAAAAAATAATTTTGTCTACACCCACTTGCAGAAATGAATCCAAGTTGTCCAACTTGGCCCATATATCTGATGTAGTAGGTAAAATGAGGCTTAATGTTTCACTATGAATTGGTTGGTGTCCCAGTGTTGCCAAAGACGTTTTCATGGTGTTGTAATTTGTCATTATTGATCTTTACAGCTACTATGTGTAGACATCAGCATACTGGTGCTAACGAGAATTGACATTAATTTCATCAACTGATGTCGTTGTGAAAACCTCTTTGAGATGTGGTAACTTCTTTGCCTCTGCTGAAGACCAATTCCTTAGAGCAAACAAAAAAACTCTGGATAAATAGCAATAAGTGTACTGCCTCCCGATACACATCTGTCTTGCATACGTGCATAGTTCAGACAGCCAGATAAATGCCTTATGGCAATCAAAATTCTGTTCATCGGCAGGTTTTTTGAAAGTCGAAATGGTGAGACTAGAAAAGGAAATAAATACTAACTTGGTACTAGTTTAGTCATAATAATAAACCAGTTAAAAAAGAAGAAAAAAAAACCCTGAAAAGAAGAAATGTGAGAAAGGGGACCAAAAGCTGAACATTGACTGGAGACTCCAGGTCTAAATGGATAAAGGAGTTAACAAATTGTTTGCTTACAGGAATTTGTTTTACAGTTTGCAATAAGGAGTCTACAGGAAAGAAGAAAGTTAAGTATGAAAACGGTCAGGATGTGGTGTTAGGGGTTCAGCATGACAAAGTACATCAGCAAAAATAAATGTATACAAAATGGATACCTTAAACAAATGTTCAAATCATAATACAATATTAAAGGTGACCAGTGTGGAGAGAAAATATTAAGAAGTGACCAGTGATGTTGTCATTTGGGGGTAGAAATTAGAATAAGTAGGGACTGTGTACTTTGATCTTATAGTTTATTCTGCTAGTTCTGGTAATTGCTACAGGCTATTGTTAACCAGAGTAAAAACAGTAATTTGTAGTTATAACGCACTGTTTTTTTATGCTATCTTTTTGTCTATTGAGGAGTTTGTCTCCGAGTTCACTGGTGGCAGTTGTGATGCAGTAGTAGCTCACTAGTTGTACTTGTGTTTATATAAGGAAATTTACAGAAACTTGACATTGATTTATTTCATATTTTTTATGGCATGTCAAGATATTGTATTGGACTTTCGTTGTTCAGAAACGTGTTTCATTTTGGGACCTTGTCAGGTTCAATATTTAATAATAAATGAATGAATTTGGAAGCGGTATTTAATGTAGCCATCCTGACAATTCTTCCCTTGAATTTAGAAAAGTTTATCCTGTCATCAAAGGTGACTCTGATCCCTGAATTTGTTTGAATTTCATCATTGTGTTATATCCTTTGAGTGAAATTAACAATACGATTCTGAAATTGAGAGGTCTTGGAAAAAAAAAATGGAAAGGGAAGTAATATTAATAACGCAGTTGCTAAATGTTAAATTTTAACAAATTCAACTTGGTTTATTTCAGGTTTGTGTTCTCCTAGAGCTTTCTCTGAATTCACTTTATGGCTTCTAATTATTACTTTTAATCTTTCTTTTCCTTATTCTTTTCAACACTTAATTTATTTCTCAGTTGTCTTTGCTGTTTAATTTTAAATATTTTCTGCTTCATATTATCAATAGACATTATCTTGCAATAAAAATATTAAATCAGGATTACCACCGTGTTACATCGCATGACCTGAACTCATTGCATTTCTGTGACCATATAAAAAATATATATTTTATGAAGTGTTAATTATTGTCTTATACATTATTTTTAATGCTTGTTCTTTGCAATACATTTGGGGTTAAGTGGAAGTACTTTTGAAATTTCTGTTCTCATGACTTTATTTTTTACAGTAAGTTCTTGCTTAAAACTGCGGTACCTGCTAGATTGTGTGTCTACACAGCACAAAGCCATATTTGCTGCAATGGAAGAGCTGTTGATCTCGGTTCCTGACTTGGCTGGAGGAGGAGGAGCTGGGAGATTGTCTAACCCAAAGACAATCATTGTACATAAGTAGACTCCAGTGTTTCACATACACACCCATCCAAACACACACTTTTTTTTTTTTTTTTTTTTTTTTTCTTTTTGGACTAATATGGCAAGGGGCGAAACAGGGTGACCAGCCCCTTTTTCTCAACCCCTTGTTGCCTCAATTGAGGTTCCTGTAAGCAGCTAGTTTGTTTCCTGAAGACAAGGATTTTTTTTTTCTAAATAAAACATTTTTCCATGTATATTGTGTTCATAGCTCTTTAATAACAAATGGATGGAAATGTATTTGAGATTTTTTTTTTTTTTTTTTTTTTTTTTTGTTAAAATTATGAACATTTTAAAAATATTTTACCTCTATCAAATTTTTTTCAAAAGGCAAATATGATTTGAAGAAAAGACAGACTGAATAAATTTATTGCAATTATCAATAAGACGTATCAGGAAATAAGACTTTGATATTTGGGTATTGCAGAAGAGAAGTACAATATTATTCTTGCCTAACTTTATCAGGCTGTTGTCTCTGTATAAATATTAATGTTGTCTTTTGTCATGGGATGAGGGATTATTATTATTTACACATGGACTGTTGTTGTTCGACCCATCAAGTATATCAATCTGGGTAACCTGCAGGGGATAGATTTCTTATTCCACTACTCGTATGTAGAGATATCTCTCAGTTATTGCTTGCCCTAGTTCTACTGAGTTCAAGTACACACTACCCAACCCAGGGATTGAACTAACAATTACTATGTGACAAAATTCATGGACAAGTGCTTTAATCCACTAGTTGATTGGATTACAGTGTTGGTTCATGACTTTGGGGATATAGTAATTGTGAGTTCAATCCTTGAGTCAGGCAGTGTTTAACCTAGTGGAGAACAGTTGGTCTCTGTAGATTAAATAAAGCATCCAGTTTAGAATTTCCTGTAGGTTACCCAGATTGATATACATCTGATGAAAGCCAGAGAGCACAATGGCTTAAACGTTTTGATAACACCAAAGATAAGGACAATAGTCCATGTCTAAATAATCAAGAAATCTGTCAGACGCAGTAATAGATTGAAGCTGATGACTAAATTACGATTAAAATCATTGGATTGAACATACAGTGAGCGGCATAAATACTGTTACAAAAGTAAAAGCTCATAGAAAAACTATAATGTCAGCATACAGTTTTAATGCAAAGTAAGAATTGATTTGTTAAATAACAAAATCTTATTCAATATTATTCCCTTTAGTCTTTACTACATGTTGAATTCTTTTGGGAAAGTCACTGATGGTGGCATGCAGAGTTTCCATGGGTATTTCCATGTCCCATACTATCTTCAATTTTGCCTTTAGAACTTCAATATTGTAGTATCAGGTAGAACAGTCCTCATTCTCAAGAACTGCCAACAAACAATAGTCAAGAGCACTGTTATCTCGTGATGGGGCCAGGACAATTTTTTTTTTTTTTTTTTTACATCTCTGTGTTACATGAGCAGTATAGCTTGTTGAACTGCCCAATGTTCATAAGTAGGATTCACCTTCCAAGATGTCCTCTATGTACACTCCCTTGTTGATCTTTACTTCTTGAGGCATGAAAACAAGGAGATTTTCCTCTTTCTGAAATGGCTGCCCAAACCATAACTAATGCCAGTTTTTGAGGCATATTTTGCTGAAATGGCAGGGACTGACTGATGACTTGTTGAAAGAACGCTATCAAAGTCTGTTCGGCAGTGAACAGTTTCTCATCAGTGAAGATGTTTTGCAGTATGCCAACACAAATCTGTTTGAGAAACTGCTTACATTGAAGGCTCTTTATTGCGGCTGAAAGAAGCTGTCTCTTGATTATCTTATCCCTAGATCATTTAAAGATAGTCTCCACATGCTTCTCTCGGATGTTCCTGCCTCCTTAATCAATTCTCTTATTGACCTTGGATTACACCTTATTTTTACATACACACATTTAATGGGTTTTTGCATTCTGGAGGTGCAAGGGCATCCTGGTGTCCCTCTATCTTTGATAGAGGAAGTCTTGTATCAATTGTCATTTTGATAAACATTCTATTGATTCCAAGTTTTCTTCCAGTTTTAAAAATCTCGGGTGGAGTTGGTTCATTTTCATGTTGCTCAATTATATGCTCTTTAATTTCTATAGATATTGTTGCAAATAAATACTAAAAAACTTTGAAAAAGCAAATAGTATGCATTGTTGGGCAAGTATCAAACCATAAACTGATGTAATGACCAAAAATTTAGAAACCACATTTATGCCACATCCTGTATTTGCAGTTAGTATTCAACTCCTTCACAATTTTTCCATGTATTTGTAAATTGGTTGTGTGTAAAGTATTAACACTTTTAATGACTTCTTTTCTTGAATTTATACAATCCAAGACTAGAAATACTTTCTGGACTGTGCAGAACTCTAACTTATTAAATAAATAAAAAAAATGCATCATTCATTGATTTTCATTAAGTTTGTTACATTGAAAAGGAGGAACTGTATAGGAAACCTTTTTATTGTTTTAATACAAATCATTAAAAGAAATAATCTTTTGCAATAAATTGGCATTAAACTCAACACCTAATCCATGGCTGGTTTGGTTAAAATGTTAGCATTCTAACCATGGGACCAATATTTGAGTCAATTTGTCACAGGGGTGACTTCTTGATAATATCAACTTGGGGATGCAATCACAGCAAGCAAAATTGTTTGGAGGTGCTAGAAAATCATACCACAGCTTGACCCAATATTTGTGAGTGAATTTGGATAGATATCAATGGTTGTGCTGGTAAGAAGTAACAGTTCATCATGACTAATGGCTTGAGCCTATTGATAGCTGCACTAGAATATGCTTTCTCTCAGCTAGAAACTATGGTCTGCTCAGCATAGTTCAACACTGGATTTTGAAGAAACACAAATGTGCCTGAGGAGCTATCTGCAACAGGGATTAGCTAGCTAATCTAGTAGAAATGAGTAACCAGTCAGTCATTATTAATCCAAGAACAAAGAAAAATTATACAAACTCCTTTAATTGGGGTGGAGGTGCTGGTTAACTCCAACAGTAGAAAAATTATAAATATCTCTAGTTCTGTCTGCAGCCAACTATAACTCGTAATGGTGTTAGTAATATTTAACACACTGATATTAAAAAAAAAATTAGAAAAATTTTTGCATTATAAAAAGAATGTGCAGGTTTGAAATTTTCATTTTTTGTTATCTATTATTACATCAAGACAGAATTGTCTGTAGTTAAATTGTCAAAAACAAAAAAAAAAAAAAAAAATAGCCATCCTAAGAAATATGAATGAACAAAAATAGTTACTGGATTTTGTAATTAAAAAATTATGTTCATTGGCAGTGATGTTCAAGTCTAAAATTGGAAAAAAAAAACAATTGCTCAGATATTTTATGTATAATTTTCTTTATATTTTCTTGTTTATGCACAATGCTTTTTTGTGATTGAGTGGTCAGAACTTTTTTTTCACTTTCTGACCATGAGACCCTGGTTTGAATCTCAACATAGTTGATTTGCCAGGAAGGTGATTTCTTGATGTTATTGTCTTGGGGAAGCAGTCCCAATGTGTAGCATTATTAGAAAATGCCTTGACAATAAGCCTTGTGAATGAATTTGGGTAAATAAAACTGTTCATCAATGGTTGTGCTAGCATGAAATCACAAGTCATACTGGCGAGGGTTTGAGCATACTGGACTTGTTCAAGTTGTTGATAATGCCAGATGAGCTGCTCTCTCCCAGGAACCAAAACTACAGTCTGCTCAGCATAGTTGCAGTATAAACCACAGGTGAGCTCTGTGGGTGTTGACCATATACAAATGTGCCTGAACAGGTCAAACAGATGGCGAGTGACCCTGACAGACATACATGAAAACAATTGGCCAGTGTAGAGGAAATTACAATTGAATTTCAATTAAAAAATAAATAAAATAAATTTCGTTTGTTTTATGCATATTGTCAATATCAGATGCAATTGCTAAGTAGAATTTTAAAAATTTGGGTATATTTATAATTTAATGCTGACAAAATTCTTTCATACTAGTAAAAAGTGTGAAGCAAACTAGCATTTTTATTGTATAACTTGGCAAATATTGTTTGATTTACCAAATTTATATCTATCAAAAAGCATTTACTTTTAAGGTTGGATTTTGTAAGCCCATTGCTTCCTTTTGAAAGCAATATTTTGCTGTAGCAATATAAATGCATTTCAGAAATTCTGAAAATTATCTCCCTTCGTTTTGTTTGTCATTTTAATTCTGGAACAGTATTCTATCAATTATACATGCATGTGTCATTTAGAATGCAGGTTGACCATCACTACTCTTTATTTACATCATTGGGACCTCTAGGCTGCTGGATAAAGATGAAAATCTCACTTTGACATTCTTTTAGAAATCAATTATCATTTTTTCAAAACTGATTTTAATAAAAACAGAAATTATACTGTTTATTTAAAATATTTTGAACCAAGCTTAACTTAGCTTTTGCGCCGAAAAAATGTAATTTGAAAATAAAACAAAGCAGGTCATAACCTTTTGTGTCACTTGACAGGTGACGAAAGACATTTTCATGACGTTTAGATAACTTACGGGAGGATAATTCTTTCTATGGATGGAAGGAAGTGAAATTATTTAGATTTAAGTGAACAAATTATTTACCTCGTTACTTTTGAGGAAAAACTTTCAGCGCTCTATTTTTTTTTTTTTTTTTTTTTTTTTTTTTTCATTAGCTTTCATTTTTACGTTTACGATGCTTTATGGAAAATGTATTATAAAGAAATTAAAAAATAAGGCTGTTAAGAGTGAGATTAAATTTCATAAAAAAGGTATCTAATTAATTTATAGGTACCTTTCTTATGAAATTTTATCATAAGTGTATATAAAATACTATAATTTTATGTATGTTTATTACATTTTACTGTGTTATTTGTATTTCCATTCATTTTATTAATTTTGATATTTCATTTATGGAAAAATGTCATAACAGATTAATATAAAAATAAGATCATATAAATTAAAGTTTAGCAGCAGTAGTTAAATTTCATAAGATGATACTGATACTTGTAGGTACCCTTCTCAGTTGAAATTGAAAAATCAAATTAACTTCTTCATACATGTTTTGCAAAAGTAAAGACCTTAACAGCAGAGAACAATGCTGAACTCAAATAACACAACTTAATTGTATTCTGGTTGGTCTTCCGTACTTTATAATTACTGCCCGATTATAAACACAAAATTACATTTCTTAATTACCATGGATCTTCTGATTAGTTAAAATGATACAATTTTCAAAGCGCTAAAAAATGACTATCTATCTCATAAGGACATTTTAGAAAGGTTGATGTTGCTTTTAACTAATTTTATAATATTTTTAAAACAATTTAAAATTTGTAAAAATCTATTATAATTAAAGAAATAAAAAATAATTGTATTAAAAATTCAATTTTCATTGAAAACAACTTTGCTTTCAGAAAATATTGTCCATATTCATAAAAACAAATAAAAGCATTTGAAATTAAATAATATCTTTGTTTTATTGAGTTTTCTATGTTACAATTCAGAGCTGATTTTCAGGTACTGCGGATCCAATTAAAAAAAAAACATGATTTGCATTCTTCAAAGCCTTGTGCTTTTAACTATTGTAATCACTAAAACCGATGTGATTGAATTTCTAGTTTTTCATAAAATTAGTTATGGAGGTGTTAATAAATATAAAAAGAAAAAATTTCTGCCATGACTTTAAAAAAAAAAAAAAACATTTATAATAATTTTGATCATCTGTGAATAGTTTCTGAAAGTTTCATTAACATCCGACAATTATTTTTATTTTTGCAAGATTTTCCAAATTAATGTGTGTAATACAAAAAAAAACATGCTAAAAATTGTCTGTTATTTTACTAGTTCCGGTTGGTACAAAGAGAAATAAGGTTTTTTTAATCAAAATTTAGAATGTTCTAAAAAGAAGGAAAAATTTTAAAAAATAATTAAAAAAAACTTTGGTCTTTCCTCTTCGTAATAACATAAGCATTTAGATGATAAAATTTTGTTTTCATAAAGTTTGACGTCTTTTTCATCAGACTATGGTCTCTTTTTTTTTTTTTTTTTTTTTTAGCGATTTTTGTAGAGGTACCTAAGGATAACGTATGGTGCTTGCACTTCACACTACAAGAAGCACTTCCTGTATCAATTGAATCCATGACTGGAGCTAAATTTCAGTAGGCTATAATAGAAATGCACAAAAGATGAGTAGAAATGCCATAACCAGTGTTTGAAAGTAATGGCAATGGTGACAAAACTGTTCAGAACCTGTTGATGGTTGTCAAAAGTCATCATAATCAAGAGTTTGAGTGTATTAGACTTGGTCAGTGTCAGATTGTGCAATCTTTCCCAGAAGCTGAGATCCACTGAGCCTAATTTTAGTATAAACCACAGATTGGTTCTGAACACTGAAGAAACAAATTTCCCTAAATGAGCTAGTTAACTTCACGGACTCCATAGTCTCTTGAAATTGATGGATATCCGCTGTCTGACACCACAAGTGTAAGGCATTCAAGGAGAATAGTAAAAGGCCTGCAAGACAAACTTGTTCATCATTACAATAGGAGAAAAAAAGTTTAAAATAATAAAGTTAAAGGCAAACCCTGACTGAAGATTGAACCCTTTGCAATTGTAATGATCTGCAAGAGCACTTCCATGGAGAGATGCGTAATTCTGATTTATGTTAAATTTGGATTAAATCAATTATTTGTATATAGTCTAGATTTTATAAAACGTTTTTAATGTGATGCATTTAAAAAGAATTAGCAAAGTTCTCAGCCATGTTTTTTTTTTTGTTTTAAAAGATGCTGACTAGAATTGTAATAAAACCTAGACACATGAAGAAAGTGAATTTATACATTTTTTATTTAGAATTTACAACAAAAATATTAAACACTATTTATTAAATTGTTTATTTGCAAGAATAATTTTATATTTACACCATTCTAAAAAGTAATGCAATATTTATCATTTGCCAATTTATAAAAAATAAATATGAAAAATTTTATTCATAAATTTATAAACATTTACTAAATTATTAGAATATGTGAACCAGCTATGAGGAAATGTTTATTTACCATTTTATAAAGTCTGAATCGATTAGCAATTAGCCAATGTTTTATAAACAATCTAGTAGAGTAAATAAACAATATATAATAAATGAAGTGTTTATTATTTTTTCTGCCAATTCTTAAGAGCAAAGAAAATTTATAAATTCACCTTCATATGTTTTGGTTTCATTGCTATTTTAATCCTCACTTTTTAAAACATTGTCAAGGAGTGAAGGTAGTCAAAATAATAGTTGTGTCAATGGTAAAACCATTCTTTTGATACACCATTTTTTCTTTTCTTTTTTAAGTGTGGGTATTGTAATAGTTTCTGGTGCAGGAAGAGAAAGTTGTAAGCAGAGTTAAAATTACAATTTGGGTTTGTTTACTTTACATTAATTTTGTAAGTTAACTAACAGTTTCTTCTATCATACTTCTCACTTTTGGAACCCTCTTTTGAGTCAACTTAGATCTTCAAGAATTTAAATGCAATCATTATCATCTGTTTTTTTTTTTTTTTTTTCTTATAATCATTTTGGCCTAAACAGGGCTTATTGCCTTAGGCCAAAATGATTAAAAAAAATATAAAGAAAGTTAATCACAACTATTTAGCATGATTACTGCTATGCAATGACACAGCATGTATTTATTTATTTTTAAAGAACTTAATACACAAATGCAACACTTTAAAAAATAATCTTTGATTTTAGAATAAGACTTTTATGTTCTAATATATTGTAATTTTATTTATTATTTTTTTTATTGTCTCTTGATTCCTTGGTGAACATATGACCACAACAATATCTCTCCAACAGATACAGTTCGGGACGATTCTCTTCAGCTCGGCCCATGTCATGCTGGCTGCCTTCACCTCTGCATCAACACTTCTGCGCTAAGTCTCTTTTGGTCAACCCACTTTTTGCTTTCCTTGTGGATTCCAGTGAAAGGCCTTCCCAATGATACTAGAAGCAGGCTTGTGGAGTGTGTGGCCAAACCATCCCCATTTCCATTTCAATTAGGGCTTGTCTGGTCCTGTCCCACAGTTGGTCATTGGAGGTGACTTCCGACCGCCTGATATTGAGCATGTTCCTGAGACATTGGTTGGTAAATATCTGAAGTTTGTGGGTGTTGGTCTTGCTTACCCGTCAGGTTTCTGAGTCATAAAATAGGACTGACTTGACGTTGGTGTTGAAGATCCAGATCTTGTAAAGATTGTAATAGTTGCATAAAAAATATATTACTCATCCCTAATAATTAGTGTCTTCTTTGTTAATTTTATATCAGTCTCTTTCAGAATTTAACTTTATATCTCTTTCATCTTGAACATGAAAAAAGAAGTGTTTACTTTTTTTTTTTCCTTTTTTTTTTTTTTGCATTTTCTTCCCTAACTAATGCCAACATTAACAGAGGATGGGGTGAAGAATCCACTTGTGATCGTACAATACAGGGCTGATTTCTGAAGTTATACAGTGGCGATATGAAGTTTGAAGATAAAGTTGTTAGAGTACATCCATCTGCAATTGACAGAAGATGACGTGTATCATGCATTTAAACAATATTGGACCATCTCAAGAATTGACAAGGTGAAAAAACTAGGCTCCACATGAAATCAATGAAAGTTAAAGAGAGACATTTTAAAGTTTGTTCAATTCTGAGTCTTGATTTTAAATGATTTATTGCTTGATCGAGAAATAGATCCTTTATGAATTCCTAAATAAATCAATGGCTTGATCATGAACGACCCAAATAGTACCAATAGAAGATGATAGTCACTGTCTGGTGCCACTATTGTCATTATCCATTACAGATTTCTGGAATCTTACCAGAGCATCACTGCTGAAGTTTACTACTAGCAACTTGATGAAATGCATAAGTTAAGTAAAATGTGACAGGCGGTGATTAATTGATGCAGTCCAATTCTGCTTCATGGTAATTCTCAGCCATTTGTTGCTAGAACAACACTGCAGAAGCTCACCAAATAAGGATACATGACTTTCCCACATCCATCATATTCGCTTGATCTCTCGCCCATTTACTTTTTGAAGCATCTTGACATTTTTTTTTTTAAAGTCAAAAGACATTCTGTTGCCAAGAAGATGCAGAAACTGCAAAGATTGCTTGGCCATTCCAAATCTTTAGCGTTTTATCATAAAGGCATAAATAATCTTGTAACTCAATGCCATAGATTTTCAGGGTCCCTATTTTGAATGATTTAAACACTTTGAATTAATTCATAAATAAAGTTAATCCTGAAATAAGACTTTATTTTCCAGACAATCTAATAGAACTATAGTGAGGAAAAAAAGAATGCATATTAGTGTTTTTTTTTATCGTGGTAAATAAATTTATTAAATTATAGTTTTATACAGCAATTTATGAGGTCACAAATAATTTCCATTTTTGTTTAAATTTGTACTTTAAATTTTGAAGAATAATTACATTTTATTCAATTATATATGTTTACCATTATTTGCCATGACTTATTCCCACTTATCAGTCAGTTCTTCAATACTCTTTGAGTAGAATTCTGCAGGTTTTGATTTGAAAAAGTTTTCAATGAATTCTCAAGTCTCCTTTTCATTTGAGAAAGTTTAATCTGTTAAAATATTTTGCAGTGATTATAAAAGCTACTAATTCATTTGATTAAGTGCATATAGTGAGTATAAAATGAACCAATCAAATTCAAGCATTTTTTCCTGTGTTATTACTGTATGTGGTTTTGCATTGTCATGGAGGAGAACAATTTTTCTTCTCTTCACGACTTTTTCGTCCTGGGTAAGATGATAAACTATGTCCAACAGCAAGGCCTCTGATCAGGAGGTTTTGAGGAGCGTGGAACCACCTCTTAATTGCTGGTGTTCCCAGGTCCACCCTGACCTGGGATGGTAGCACCTGTTAGGGTCCCAGCTATGGGCAAATAATTAACCCCAAAACTGAAGTAAAAACACTATGAAAGTGTAAAAATAGGTTTTAATACCAGAAATACTTTGTAAAATATTATTATCAGCAATAAATTTTGAAGAAAAAAAAAACTATTACTAGCAATACATTAAAAAAAAAAAAAAAATTACCAACAATATATTTTTGGAAAAAATATTGCCAGCAATACATTTTTGAGGAAAAACAATATTACCAGCAATACTTGTTTTGAAAAAATTATTACCAGAAATACACTTTTGAAGGAAAAAATTATCACTAATAAATTTTCGACAAAACAAAAGATTACCAGCAATAAAAATTTTGTTGGCATTAAATAACCCATTGAGGTTGATATGCCGTAAACCAAACCAAAAATTTCACAACTTTTCAACTAACCTTTTATGGACATATTGCAACTATTGGACATATGAATGTGCATTTAATCTAATTTAAGAATTCTAAATTGATAATACCTTAATGATCCTGTAATGGGTTGAACGGTCTTGATTCAAGCCATACTATTCTTACTTTACAAAAGTTTGGTGGTTAACTATTTGCCCACAGCTGGGACCCTAACAGGTGCTACCACCCGAGGTCAGGGTGGACCTGGGAACACCAACAATTAAGAAGTAGTTCCATGCTCCTCAAAACCTTCTGATCAGAGACATTGCTGTTGGATGTAGTTTATTGTATTACCCAGGACATGGATGTAGTTTATCATCTTATCCAGGATGCCTCATTTGGTGGGGGTCTTACTCCTTTGCAGAGATGTACTCGGTGTATTCTGAAGCCACAGCCGATAGGGCCAGATTTCCATACAGGAAATATTTGACATTCATTGACTGAACAGTTAGTGTTATTGTCAGTTGAAATTTACAAAATCTTTCTCTGAAAACAGTTTTTCAAGAAAATACATTAAGTCCAGTAAGTGTTATTGCTCTTTCTAGTATTGATGAGAGTTTCCTTCCTAACCTTTTGTTTAAGGTAGTATGGAAAATCAACTTCTTGATTATCTCTTTATTTTCCTTATGTTCTATCACACGGCTTAGACAAGACACATCACTCATTCTTTAACACACCTATAGTGTAAATTCAAACATTTCTTCATTTTTACAGGGACTGTCATAAGAACATTCCTTGAATTTACAGTTTCTTTCAGGAACTATCCTTAAATATTCTTCATACTAAAAGTTCCCGACAGAATAAAAATCTTGTTTTATTCATTCTCTTGTTTTACTTTTTTCTTGACCAATTCAACACTTGTAGTTTTTATTCATCAACACACAACTTTTTCAACCTCAAAAAACAATTGCAAACAAAACACAACAGATCTGATGCATGAAATTCTTCTTTAAGACCTATAGATTTCATTTGCTTGAAGCCATTTTTAATCATGGATGTGAGAAAACAGTTATATATAGCTGATAGTTTACACATTTGTGAACAAACTAGATGCCATGCATAGCATTCATATGAGAGTCTAGAGGCTATTGGCTATTTAATCTGACAAGTTCTTAGGTTAAAATTTTGGTTTTGTAGAATTTTGTGATGTTTGACAAAAGTACATCTAGCACAGCCTATCCTTTGTTCAACTGGAAATTAAAAAGCAACAGAAGAAATGGAGAAAGATTAGACAAAAATGAATATGCTTGTCTTGAGAGATTTTTCATTTGTGTGGTTATTTGTTTTCATTTATGTGCCATCTCCTCTCAGGACATGGGTGGTCATGGCTTTCTACAACTTTCTGTCTTTTGTTGCTTTAAATAACATTACAAAACTTAGTTGTCTGCCAATGACACAGCTATAATTTATGCATGTGTCAAAGAGTAAAAAATCCATCATGTGACAGTTTTGACTGGAGCCTGAAAAGTAAGTCACTTGGGTAATTGGAGCTAATTCATCAGAACAACAACACAGCTTCTCCAACATTTCATTTTCTCTAGCCTGATATGGCCGAGTAAAAATCACAGATGCAAGGCAACTTACCAGTAAAGACAATTCACTTCTCTTTTCCATATCCATATCTACTAATGTCTACCTGTTTTGCTGCCTGAATAAAGTTGTCAAATTCATGTTCTGTAGGTATGTATATAAAATGTTTTCTCTCAAACCATTCACTCATACTTATTAAATCACTTACTTGCTGTTTCTCTTTGCTTCTCTTGCTTTCAATGTCCTGTAACTGTTAAATTCTCCAGGATCTCTTTTCTCATTATATATTCCAGAAATTTAATGACTCTTTCTCATTGTTAGTCAACCTCTTTAATGCCATCATCAAATTGAGTCTATGATCAACAAAAAGGTTGTTGATCATTTCAATAATACCCTTCCGAGTAACAAATAGTATGGATTTTCCTTGACTAGGTCCACTGCTGATGTCCTGTCATTATTCATTGAGGCACTAGACAATAAATTTATTGCAAAGATGATTGCCTTGGATATATGAAAGTGTTTGACAAGGTGTAGCATAGGAGATTTATTCACAAACGTGCAAGCTATGGAATCTTTGAAAAATAATTCTTAAACAGTAGGTCCATGAAGATTGGTTTTAATGGCCAGTCACCAGAAAGCTCATGAGACCAATGAAGGCATTCCCAAGGTTCTCTTCATGTTCATACCCTCTTTCTGATTTATATTAATGATCTACCAAAGAATATACTCTGATCTTTAGTGGATGTCTATGCAGATGATACAACAGTGGATAAGTGCAACTTTAGAAATCTAGATGAAGCTGGAAGCTGATCTCTTCTCTGAACAAGCTCTAACAGATCAATGGGGGAATAACTAACTTGTAACATTAATACTTCAAAAACCAAACTAGTAACATTCCATCATTGAGTAGACCCTGAATTATTCTTTATCATAATGAATGGTTCTGTCAAGGAAACTCCTTGCCTTAAACACCTAATGGGACTCAAGTTCATTCCAGATTTCAATCCATTGCTAAAGATGCTGGAAAAATGGTTGGTTTCATGTACCACTCCAGTAAGTACCTGACTTCTGTATGTGCTATCAGATCAGACTGGAGTACTGCTGTTATATCTAGACTGGAGCTGCCCAGTCCTCGTTTTTCAGTCTTGAAAGAGTTCAAAAACATCCATGCAGCCTTGTGGGTGATGAATTATTTCCCACCCTACAACCCCTTTCCCACAAATCAAATGTTGCAAGCCTCTATTGGTGTTTCCCTAGTAAATGTCCTTAAAGCTACATTTTTTAGTCCTGCTAGTTTTAACCTTCACAGTTAAGTTCTGCCATGCCATGTACATCATGATGAACCATCCTCATTCTCTTCATATTCCTTTAGTAAGAAGGAAGTTCCACTTGGACAGCTTCTTCCCAAGAAGTGGTACTTTGTGGAACATATTCCTGAGAGGATGCTTCCCTGATCATTACAAGTTTAACCTTTGCAAGTCTAGGGTTAACCATTATCTTTCCTACATATCCTCATAAACTGCACTTACCTCTTCCTCAACAACCTCATTCAATAATTCTCTACCTGGAGTGGCCCCTGGACCTTATATTGGGTGAACATGTAACTAACATCCTCATGTTGGTCCTCAACCTTCTTCAGACCACTGTGGTTACCATCTAGCTGACTCCTCACTCCTTAACATGTTGGTTTGTTGCTGGTATCATGATGATGGGCACGGTTCCAATTGAGTTTACTGGTGTTTGTTCACAACCATTCACTCCTCAGCCATGTTGTTTTTTTTTTTGATTGCAGAGAGTGAGAAGATCACTGATGAAGCAAACTGAAGTGAAGACAGGTTGATGGCTGGGAGCTACACACAAAAAAAGGACTGTTTGGAATAAAGAATTAACTTGGGTTAAAAATGTAACAACGATTTGGTTTATATATGATTTGTTGTATACAGCAGTTTTAACCCTTCCTTTCTAATCAAATGACACTGGGATCCCCTGTTGGAGCTTGCAGCTTGTGTTAGTAATTTCTAAGTTTTCATCTTCAGGGCCAATACAAAATCTTGGTCAGGTCTCAGCGAACAATATGGATTCCAGCAGTAGTAGTGTGGTGACTTTCCAAGTTGTCTAAATCTCCAGCTTATATGGAATCCTGTGTTTGGCAGGGGTGTGGTTGACCAGGGTCTGGTTTCAGTTATCTTCCACCTTTAGCATCAACCTTTTTCTAGAATTCCATATTCTCAAAATATGTTTACTCAAGTGATTTTCCAAGTTTGGGGTTGTCCACTCCCATTTTGAGAGTGGTCAGAGGAATCAAGCTGTTCCTTAACTCCAAATTCCTTCATGGCTCATGTCACACCATTGCTCCATACAGGCAGTGCTAATCTCTTTCTCTCTTCCTTCTCCTACTTTGTCAACATCTAACCTCAGCCCACTGCAAGGGTTGATACACCATTCCTGTGACTAATCCAAACTTTCAGAATGCGTAGGCAAAAAGGGATTTTCTAATAATTAATCTTTCTTCATCAGCTTGTCTCATGCTGTGATTTCCCAGAAACAGACAGTTGGAATTTCTAAAGCACATAATGAAGAAAGTGGGCTTGGAAAATTTAACAGTCACAGGACATACTGAAGGCAAAAGGGATAAAGGAAAGCAGTACATAACCTTCCTAATAAGCTTGTAGACTCGTCCTTTTCTACCTATCACCCCTAGTAACAGAACAGTCTATACCTTATGCCTATGTACGGAAAACTTCGACCAATAAAAAACCGTACTAGGCGAATCAACAAATCTCATTGGTTAACGACACAATAATCTGAAAGTTTCACGTGCAAAACAAAATTGCGCCAAAACTTCTTTGAGCCGATTTTGGACTTTCAAAAACATAAAAGAAAACACCGACTAACCAAAAGAGTCAGAGACGAACATCCACAGAGAAATTGCCAACATATTCCACGTCACTCGAAATCACGACTTTACTGCGCAAAAGTACATCAACGGTGACTCACTTGCAATTTAAACTTGACCAACTCTGTGGACATCAAATCGCAAACCTAAAACAACTTTGCTTATCCAAAGTGAACTATACTCACTACATTATTAAGTAAAAATCAACATTTGAACGATTCAGAAATTTTACAGTCAAAGGTAGACCACTCTATAAGAACTCATTCCTAAAAACACTTAACATCGACATTTTTAATATTAATTAACACAATTCCAGAAAGACTGTAACTGAACATACAAATACAAAAAGAGACATACCGAAACCTCAAATATCACACACACTTTGCCATAGTAACATATACCAAAATATCCTGTATATATATTACTTTTAATTGTATATAAATGTTTTGTTGGTTTCTAAATTGAATATGTCTTGTTTTTGATTGTATTTAAAATTCGTTTATTTATTTGTTTGTGGATGCAGAAAGTCACGCAACCTACACAAATTCCTTCTGATTCACTCAATTACAATTAATTGATTCTGCACATCCCCAACAAGCTTGTAAATATTTAGCAGAACATGGATAAGGAGAGAGAGAGAGCACAAAAAGACAAAATTTAATAAGAGCTATAAAGGACAGGAAATTGTGGAGTGCCATGACCCTCCACGTCTGGAAGGGACACTGCTCATAGAAGAAGTTCATGAGCTTTATCGTAAACCCTTCCACCAACAACTTGTGAATATATGCAGAGAGAATACCGAGTTTTGGGTGGCCGTTTATTTTATTAGTGACACATTTGCTATTCACACCGGCGGTGCTGTAAAAGTTTGCAAGCGAGTGTTTCGGCAAAATAACAACATGGACCAGTGGTAAGTGTTCAATATTTTTATTTCTCCTACAGAGAAATCGAATTAATTATTTGTATAATGATAGGTTGATCAGACATTTATTTTAGACCCATTATCTGGTATTTCTATTAAGATATTTAACGTGAAAAATGGTTGGTTGTCTCCACCCAAATCTGTCCTGGTTTTATCCGTTAATAAAATTTACGATGAATAGTAATAGCTACGTTTTTATCTCGTGATTTGATTTTATTGTTTATATTTGTACGTCGTTTTTTATTTTTAATATGTGTCTTGTGACTGGTTAAAGCACTTATTTGGAGGGGATATTGTTCCATTTGCTTTTCATTTCATTTTTTTTACGAAAACAAAACTTATCTATCATTTCCTGTTTAGTGTTTATTTTTTTACACACAAATTTAACCTAAATAAATAAAGAAAAAGTACTAAAGTGTTTACTTACTACAATGAAATTAATTCTAATCTTGCGATGTGTGATGGTTAAATACTGAAAAGAACAAAAACAAAAAAAAACAAACATTTCTCTTGAAACAATATTTTGATGCAGTTGTACATTGTAACAATAATAACAATAGGAGGAACTGCGACCAGAAATAATTTTTTTTTTCAAATATTACTATCGATCAAGCTCAAGCACTTCAAATCACGAATATAAAAAAATTAAAATAATTTTCTAAAAGTTAATAATGGGTCCTGTTGTTAGATATATTCATTCATTGTAAAAATTGATTCACATCACATCTACGAAAAAGCCAAAATAAAATGAAATAGATAATCAGCTGATACCACTTTATTTAAAAATAAAACCAAAAAAAAAAAAGAAACAAAAGTTGAAATTCGTAATCTAGACTTCTTTCTTTTTTCATATATTACTTACCTAAAAAATAAATCTGAAGTTTCTTAAAGAACCAGTTTTGAAAGAACAATTTAAAAAAATACCAAAGCTAACAGGTAAAATAATAAAAAAAAAAAAAACTTTTGATAGTCACTGGAATGTTTTCTTTTTACCATAATTTTCTTTTGAAATTAATTTGATTTTTGTTTTCTATATAGCATCATAAATGCCAGTTTCAAATGATGTAGCATATTCGAATTATTAATTAATTATTAACCACTTTGGGTATTGTCGATTTGAATCATAATTATTTCACATATCAAATGCTGAATTACTTCCTTATATTTCCTTATCTCGTCTTGTATTCTGAGCACCCCCACCCCTATAATACTGTAAGCAACCTACTACAATCCAAAATATGTCTTGTCTTTAAATAACCCACAAAGTGTTGATAAACCGTAAAAACAAAACAAATCAATCAATCAATCAATCCCACTGTATAGTTCAAAATTTTGATTTGAAAAGTTTTTTGTCAAAATGAAATGAAAAATAATGTCTAAAATATTATGTATTTCAACAAATTGTTTTATTATTTGAGACTCCTCAACATGAATTTGGGCAGCAGAAATTGAAACTGTTCTAATATCACCTAATCTATTGATTTTATATTCATTTTATGGACACTTGGGGACATGCAATCCTTGGTTTATTTGGGTTTTACAGTCATGTCACATTGAAACAACAGTTCTTGTACAATCACCAAAGTTAAGCAACATTGAGCCTCACCAGTGAGTGACTGTTTGGGAATATCAGGTGGTTTAATGGATAACAACTCAAAATTGGAAATCAAGAGAGCTGAGTTCCAGTTGGGTTCATTATATTCACTTACATACAAATACCCTTGGGTAAGGTATGAATCTACCTCTCCCCCTCATATGGGTTAATTAGTAAGACTTATATCAGTATGAATCATTATTAACCCCTCCAAATATTCTTACAATTTAAAAATATTTTCTGGCTTGAAATAACCTGCAAAAGGTTGATAATCTGTAAAAACAAATCAATCAAATCAAACTCTGGGTTACTTGGCTCAGATATCTCCTTCCATTGAAAGCCCTGGATAGTTGAGATTATGTTACTATTATGATGTAAATAAGAAAAAGTTTCAGGAGTGTTAGCTCAATTTAAAAAAAAATGTTGAGCATTTTAAAATGTGAGTGGGTCTAAGTTCTGCTTGTTCTTTTGAAACTGTCTATTTTTCATTTTCTCTTGAGATCTTACAGGCAGGTATTAAAATCCTGTTTCTGTTTATATCTACTATCATCAATAAGAGTCACTTTTGATCTTATGACAGCATTGGTATATTCTTCTAGTAGTGTTCAGGTGTCAACCTGAGAGCCAATTCCTGAATTAGATTTGGATTGTGTTGATGTGTCCATAAATAGAAATTTCTGGAATAAATCATAAATGCTTCCCAATTGTATATATATATATATATATATATCAATTTGCATTCACACACACACACACACACTATCATGTCTTGGGTATGACAATAACTACATCTGGCAGCAAGGTTTCTGATCAGGGTTTTTTGACGAGCATGGAACCACCTCCTAATTGCTATTGTTCCCAGGTCCACTTTGACCTTTGGGTAAATAGTGAAACCCCCAAACTGGGGGCAAAACACTATTGCAGTATAAAAAATACATTTTTATAGTAAAAAAAAAAAATACCAACAATAGATTTTAATAGTAAATTAAATTTTGGCATTAAATGACCCATAAGGAGTTGATATGCTGTTAAACAAACAACCAAACCAAAC
The DNA here is from genome assembly GCA_903632075.3 of Acanthosepion pharaonis. Taxonomy (NCBI): domain Eukaryota; kingdom Metazoa; phylum Mollusca; class Cephalopoda; order Sepiida; family Sepiidae; genus Acanthosepion; species Acanthosepion pharaonis. The sequence continues at coordinate 312,778 of CAHIKZ030001584.1, forward strand.
CACAGACTATCTCTGCTACTGGCATTAATTTATTTTCTATAAAAATGTCAGTTTATTTTTGTACATTTTTGTGTTTCCTTCTTCATGACTTTATCAATCAAGTAATTTTTAAAAAGCAAAAAATGTAAGTTATAAGTAAAAAGCAAAACAAGTTTTAAGTAATTTAATTAAGAAGCAACAATTTTCAGAACACTTTTTAATTGCTAAAGATGCTGGAAAAATGGTCAGTTCCCTTTACCATTCCAGTAAGTACCTGACTCCTCCTGTTGTCTTTACAAGAACCAGATCAGGTCAAAAATAGAGTCTTGCTGCCACATATGGGTAGAAGCTGCCCAGTCTTCACTTTGCAGTTTTTGCATCTTTATGAATGATGAATTATTTTCCACTCCACAACCACTTTCCCACAGGCAAAACGTCACAAGCTTCTCGCTGCTCTACTGATATTCCTATGTAAAGTGTTCAGATGAGCTACATTCTTTTGTTTCACTTGTTCTAACCTTCACAGCTAAGATCCACCATGCCTTGCACATTCTGGTGAACCATCCTCATTCCCTTTGTATTCCATTAGTGAGGTTAAGTTCCATTTGAGCAACTTCTTCTCATGAACCACTGCTTTAGGGAACCGACTCCAACTACTGATCACTACAATCTTAACCTGTTCAAATCTAGAGTCAACTATTATCTTTCTGACATATCCCCATAAACTGTATCTTTTACTCTGTATCCTTCTGCATTGGGCCTTGTACAGTATGAACATTATTGTCAAAAGAAAAAGAATGTCAAGGTTTTCTTATAAAATATTAAATCTCTATTGAAATTGTAGACAAGATCAGAACTGGTCTTGATAAGAGTTTGTTGCTTGTTATTTAAATTAGAAAATCATTTCTAGTGTTAATGTTATGCTGAACACTTGCTACACAGCATGAGGAATCTAGTAGCATGACAATTTTATAAGCTTCTTTACATTACTTACTCAATTATCTGAACAACAGGGATTGAAAAAATATGTTCAGGTAATTCAAAATTCTGGATAACTGAATACTAAATTATTGAAAAAGAAGGAAGAAAAAGTCATTTTCTGAAAGAAATTTAGCATTTACATCTTCAAATAACATTTTCAAGCATTGAATATTGTTGCCATATCTGGTCTGGTGACCCTGCTATTCATCTTTAGGTTCTCAGCAGAATCCAAAGAAGGATCTGCAATGTAATTGTTCCTGAATTGGCTTCTTGACTTCAGTTAATTTCTTGTAGACATGATGTGGCTTCCCTCTGTCTTTTCTACAAATATTTTCATGGCAACTGTTCTGATGAGCTTTTTTCACTGGTGTCCTGACTACATGAATTTAAGCATGCTACTAGATTGGCATCTAGGTCCCACTCTTTTACTGTTGAAATTGTTAAATGCAACCACCACTTCTACTCCAACAGTTTCTTAACTTGCTTTCCTGATAACTACAATCTTCAAAAATTTAAATGTGACATCAATCGCCATCTTCTGTTGCCTTGATTCCCATTTCTTTTTTTATTCTCTCTTCAATCCCCTCTATGCCCAGTCTTTTCTCTCACTTTCACTCTCTGTAACTCTCTGAATGTAAGGCATTAAAGCCACTAAGACATAAGGGGGGGGTTACTGAGTGAAAGAATTAGAAAACAGAAACAATATTATAGAACAAGAACAATTGAAAAGTAATCAGGAAGACAGTAAATAGTGATTGACATTGCATTTAAATTTTTGAAGATTAAAGTTGCCTGGAAAGCATGGAGCCAGAAAAGAGTTCCACAAGCAAGAAGTGTGAGAAAAGAAACTGTTAGCAGAAAATTTATGGTTACATCTAGCCAACTCATCCAAACAATTACCATGAAAGTATTTATAGAAAAGGCACAGGGAGGCAAATTTATGGTGGGAGGTGGGAAAGTAGCTGAAACCTAGACGCAAACAATATTACTGATTCTGCTTTGGATTTTATTAAGGATTTCTAGACATATGTGGCAGCAATATTCTAAGCATGGATGAATGGCAGACTTATAGATATGTAAGATAGATTCTGGAGAATTGACCTAGCAATGGATTCAATATAGTTTTTCCAGCATATCTGCTGAGAATATTAACCCAAGAAGGTACAACAAGTCACTCTTCTGGAGGTTAGCATCAGCCATGCTGATGGAAGACATAAAAGGTTCTCTCAGGTGATTAATAGAGAGCAACTTAGTTTGGGAGGCATTATAATTAACAAACCATCCTTTGCTTCAGTTAACAACATACTGTAGGTCAATTTGAAATCAGCCACTAATTTAACCTTATCAAGTTGATCGAACTTACTATCAAGACAGGAGTAAATGGTTGTATCATCAGCATAGATACCATGTTGAAAGTTGATGCCATCGGGAAGGTCATTAATGAAAATTAAAAACAAAGTAGGACTGAGGATATAGCCTTGGGGGACCCCTGTATTAGTACAAAATGATCTGGTACAGTGGCCATTAAGGATAACTTTCATTTTATGGTTTGACAAGAAAAACTGAGTCAGTTCAAAAATTTGCCTGGAAACACTGTAACTTTTCAGTTTGTGAAAAATACTAGTATGCCAAACTCTGTCAAAAGTTTTTGAGGTGTCCAAAGTTATGGCTGGAGCGTCACTGTTCTTATCTAGAACTTGATAGATTCTTTCTGCAATTATTGTCAGTATATCAGCAGTTGACCTGGAGAAATGAAAGCTGTATTGCTTGTCTGATGCTTAATCAATTTATCATTGATTAGGGCCTCTAGTAGTTTTCCAAAAAGAGGTAGAAAGGTAATAGGCCGATAACTGGAAATGTCAGATGGTTCACCTGAATTCTTAAAAACTGGAACAACAGCTGATGATTTCCAACAGGCAGGGAAACAAGAGGCAGCAAGGCATTTATTATACAGTTTAGAGAGAACAGGAACCAGTTTGGGAGCACACTTCTTAAGGACTATTATAGGGATATCATGAGGTTCACATGCTTTGTGGGGATCCAGATTAGAGATTTCAGCAGAAACCATGGAAGGGATTATATGCATATCACTCAACAGATACTCAGTTTTAAGTGGAAAGTCAGGCAAGTATTCTCCAGATAAGTCAAGAGTAGAGTTTGAGGAGAATTTATAGCCGAAAACATTCTGTTTAATCAGCAGAAGATGTTAATACCTTAAATTATGTGAAGAGGGGAGGAATAGAAAACTTTCTCTTACTTGATACCCTGTTACAGATTCACCAGTATTCACAAGAGCCAAATTTGTTAGATGTGATATGGTGCCTCATTTTCTCAACGAACAAAGACTTAGCTCCTTTGAGGACACATTTACATTTATTATATGCAATCCTGAATAGGTGTCTGTTGTGATGGGAGTTATCACACTGGTATAGCTGGAAATAGTGGTTCCTGTTGGCTTTAGTGGCAGAGCATGCTGGTGTGAACCATGAAGAAGATTGTGGTTTCACTTGGTATTTCTGAGAAGGAATGAAAGCACCCATGTCAGCTTTAACCCAAGAGGAAACCTCAGTGGTGCAGTTCTCAAATTAAGCATTAAAAATGTCATTTCAAGAGATATTTGAGTAAGAGATTGAGCTATAGAAAAATTGAAAGTCTGAATACTGGCCTTTCCTGGCTATCGAGTTCTATCTACCCATAGCAGCTGGTTATGAGGCACCAATTTTCTGCCTTCACCCATTTTCCATTTGTTTCAAGTATCACCTACCTACCAGGATGAGCAGATGATGAACTGAAAATATCTGCATATAATATGGGAAACCAAGTTGATGTTCTTATTTCTTGATGTGGCGTTTATCTTTCATTTTATTACCTTGGGAGCAGCTGTGAACCTTTTCCCAGCTTTTGGTGCACACTGACAAGATTGAGAATTGAAATGCAACGTGGGGTAATCATTGGATGCTTGGTGGAAAGCTTTGTATGTTTACAGTATTTCTAAATACACAAAAGTCAAATACAGTTCTGGATATGATGTTAAACTACATCCAGCAGTAAGGCCTTTGATCAGGAGATTGGAGGTTTTGAGGAGCATGGGACTAACTCTTAATTGCTGTTGTTCCCAGTTTCAATCTGAACTGGGGTGGTAGCACCAGTTAGGGTCCCAGCTATGGACAAATAGTGAACCCCTAAACAAAACCAAAACACTATGAAAGTATAAAAATACCAGCAGTATATTTTTATACAAAAATGATTATCAGCTTTACATTTTTAAAGCAAAATGACAAGCAATACCTTTAATAGTAGAATTACCAGCAATATATTTTATAGCAAAATGACCAGCAATATATTTTATCAGTCATTGAAGGCATACAATTGTGTTCAAAATATATTTAGTTGAAGTCATAAAATTGAGTTCAAAATCTTTAGATTTTGGCATTAAATAACCCATAAAGGTTGCTATACCACTAAACCAAATCAACCAACCAACCAGAGTGCAAATAACTTTTTCATTGAGGCTCAAGGAAAATAACCTTTGAGGTATAATTTCAATTGATCCAAATATGTTGCTGATTAATTAATTATCTTACTTGATTTGTGTTTTAAAGCTCTTCTCTGGTGCAATGGATTAACTAAAAGAATTTATTTGTTTTTTATTCATTCATTTTAGGGATACAATTTGCTTCCTTTTTCTATTTCTCATTGCCTTTACATTATCAATTTCAGGTTGTCCCAATTTGAAGAATGTTCCCAACTGGGACGTGAAATTCAGGTAAAAATCAATGAACGAGATAAGCATTCAAGAACCAGTGTTCCTTATACAAAAGTGAGTCTTGATTTTATTTCATTATTTGTTACTATCATGGTTTTGCCCATCTGCATACACTGTCAAAAATGCTGGATTATGTATTTGGCATCTGTCTTATTAAAACTTGGAACTGATCACTTCGTTTTACCTCAGAGACGGAAACAAAAAGATTTTTTTTTGTTCAAGTAACATAATTATTAATATCGGCTGAGAATTTTTTATCCAAAATTCTTGGGACCGGAAGTGCTTCAGTTTTCAGATTTTTTATGGATTTTGGAATAGAGGGTATTTAATTTGTATATAGCATCTATAAAATGGGACAGCTTGGGAATGGACCCAAGCCTAAACACAATATCCCTTTACATTTCATAACACAGATTATACATATACCCTGAAGGTAATTTTATATAAATAACATATACCCTAAAAGTAGTTTTATATAGAATTTAATAAATTTTGTGTACTTTCTGTATGTGTAAAAAAAATACACGATCAGTACTTACAAAAAATATATAAATGCAGGGCTTTATGACATTTTGAATAATATCTTTACTGATCACAAAACACCTGATAAGTAATCAACAAACAAAGGTGTTGCTGTGTTGATCGCTAACAAAAAACTGGCACCAACGTAGCTGTGGTGGGGAATCCCCGCTCAGAGAAGATGAAGTCACTTAAAACAGCTATACATGACCTAGGAACCTTCCCAGTGATTTCTGAAATGTAGGCTATGTAGCTAGGCTGTGGAACTACCACCCAGAGCAGATGAGGTCACTTAAAACAGCTATACATGACCTAGGAACCTTCCCAGTGATTTCTGAAATGTAGGCTATGTAGCTGGGCTGGGGAACTGCCACCCAGAACAGATGAGGTCACTTACAACAGCTGCACATCACCTAGGAGCCTTCCCTGCGACTTCTGAAATTTTCCATTTGTGGCAAGCCATATCAGCACCTGAAAAAACTTTTAGATTTTGGAATTTTGTATCAAGAATACTCAACCTGTAGCTTTCTTTCCATATCCAGATCTACAGGTAGTGTCATGGATAGTGACTCTGAATGAGAAATTGGAGTGCTGCATTGGAATTTATTTGGGTTTGTTACATTCATTTATGTGTTAATACCCTTGGGAAAGTTATGGATCCATCTACTCCTTTTAGCTATGGATTAAATAGTAAAACTTGTATCTGGTAAAATTATTGTTATTCTCCAAATAATTGTTAAAACAATATTCATTTGCAAAAAAAAAAAAAATGAATTATTCTTACAATCCAAAATATTTTTGGGCTTTAAATAACCCACAAAGTGTTTGATAATCCATAAAAAAATGAATTGCTCAATTTTTTGATATCCTGACTTTCATTCAGAGGCATTGGGCTGAAAGTCTGATATTTTCTGTTGTCAATTGTGTTATTTTCCATAAACATCTATTGACTAAATTGTGCATTTAATACAAAGTGTGTAAAAATGAACACAAATATCTCAAAACTTCAAGTTGTTATATTAAGTGTAGGGTGGCAGAACAAAGAAGAAATAACAAAGCCTTAAAGAAATAAACAATTGTATTAACATAAAATATAATAAATGATAAATTGGTCTAAATGTCTCTCATTGAAAAAAAAGGGAGGTAAGTGGAGTTGTGAAAGGTGTCCATAGAGGCATATGGAAGGAGAAGGAGGATAAGTTGTGACTTACTGTGGCAACAGCCTTTGGTAAGCTGTCTCTTTGAGATGAGAAGTCACTTTCTGATGAAGTCTGACCCTGGGCCAAGATGCCATCCAACTGCCAAAAAAACTGCTTGATTGGCTTTTATATTCTTTTTTAGGCTTAAATCAGCTCTGGTTTTTATTTTGTTTCTTTAGGTAGGAGTGGGTGCTATTTGGTATAAATTCTGGATTGTATTGCTTATTTTTTTCTTTGAGTGTGTGAGTAAAAATGGAAGGTATATGTGGAGCCTTATGTAGTTGATGGAATTTTAGTTCAGTTTTGGGTGTTTGGCGTGTTCACATCCAGCCAGTAGTGTAAATTAGTGAAGTATGAATCAAAAGATCTGGTTTTAGGAAGAATGTAACAAAATCTAGTCCTCAACATCATCATCTTTCCACCTTTGAATAAGGATATGTAGACCTGCTTCATAGAAATTGTAGAATTTGCCACCTCTCTGACCAACATTCCAAAACTGGACAACATCTACAAAATATAAAGAATGATAATGATTATGCCCATTTATTTTGTTTTGACTGGAGACCAAAAAAACAGCAACAACAACAATTGCAGCAATAAAACAAGATAATAAAACAGATTTTGAAATAATTAGAAAATAGATTTTTTAATAAATAACCCATTTTAGAATAAAATGTTAATACATTAACATTATGGAACTTATGAAAAAAAAAATCCCCTAAGTGTAACTGGCTACCATTGTAACCTTTAAAGTAAATATCCAGTGCATTACGTAACCATAAAGTGAATTTAAGTAAAAAATATAGTGGAATGAGAGGGGTAATAAAATGGGAAGATTAATTTTGCATGATACTTCATTATACTAATTTGTCTAATTACAACCCCCCCCCCCGTCTCAACTTGGTGGCTCAGAGTGGGCCACTACTCCAGTGCTCTTACCTAATCAACTCCTACCCACTATTCATGTTATGCAGTTCTGGAAGCTTTTTGGGCAGCAAGGCTTGTGGCTACATCTTGTTGAAACACTGGCTCCTTGTACAATCACCAAAGTTAAGTGATGTCAACCCTGGTCAGTACCTTGATGGGTGACTGCTTAGGAATACCATTTGCTGTAAACTTGTATGTGTAGGTGGTGTAATGGACAATGGCTCGGAATTGTTGATCGGAGGCCCAACTTTCAATTTCAGTTGTGTTTGATATATTTGCCCTTGAGAAAAGGTATTTGCATGTCTTCTCCCACAGCTATGTGTTAATTAGTAAAACTTGTATCACTAAATCATTATTATCTCTCAAAAAAAAATTCTCATGATCTAAAAATATTTTCTGGCTTTAAATAACCTGTAAAGGGTTGATAAGCCATAGAAAAATCAATTTGGGGGCAGCAATACTCTCTCCTCCTTCAGCAGTATTCTAGGAATCCACTTTGTGCACTTAACTGTCATACTGGAAGGCTTTCCTTGTTTTGCAATAGCAATTCTTCTGTCATCTTTGCTGAGTGCATCAGTTGGTTTGATCTTATCATTCACAACTGCAACTGGCCTGAAACTAAAGTTAGTTTCTCTTTTCTTTCTTTATCATTTACTCTACTGACTTGTTCTCTTTCTGTGCTTACATGAAGTGTAACCTTTTCATAAAAAAAATCACTAACTTCCTGTCAATGTTTGCAGCACTTCCCCCAAAAAACAAAAGTGTGAAAGTGAATGCAGAATACCGGACTGGAATTTGAGTTTGGCTTGAAAATTTCATTTTCTGTGCCAATAGTCCTTGTTTGCATGGCAGTACACTGGCAGACTTGGACATGTGTATATATACATGTATAAAGAACAGTGTGAAAAGGCCATTCAAACAATCAGATGTCAATTTAAAGATTTATAATCCTTCAAAAAACAGCTTTTTTTTTTTGTGTGTGTGTGTGTGTGTGTGTGTCTCTCTCTCTCTCTTTCTGTGTCTGGAGAGGCAGCCATTATGAAAGATGATTATGGGCAGGAAAAGTCAAATCCAGAAATTTTTCTGCTGGGCTTGCTGACATTTTATTGTTGAAAGTGAAAGAAAAAAAACTTGTAGAAATTCTGACTAATATTTTAAATATTAAATTAGAAATTGAATGTCATTGTATTTTTTTTTCTAGTATGTCTACTTTGTACTTTGGTATGTTATCAGATGTTTAGATATAAGTGCAAATTTTTTTTTTTAATTAACAATCCAGAATGTTTAATCAATAGGAATATATGAAAAAATAACTTTTGATTATGAAAAATTCTTTTTATTTTTAACATTTAATTTTAAGACATTATATCATTTGAGCATATTTGTTTTGGCTTGCACACGAGTTGAAATCATCAATGAATTTACATAGAAAACTAGACCCCCCCACCATTAACATTTATAAAATTTAATAATTTTTAATATTTGTTTTGGCTTCTGGTGTATATCAATATTGACTTAGTAATGGATTCTATATTAAATACATTGCTAGGTCAGCTGCTAAGAGAGTTGGTTCACTGTTGTGTGAGACAATTTTTCTCTCCAGAATCTATCTTACATGTCTATAAGACCACCATTTATCCATGCTTAGAATATTGTTGCCACAAATGGTCTGGTGCCACTGCTATTTACCGTGAGCTCCTTGATAAAATCTAAAGAAGAATCAGCAATATATTAGCCCTGATCGCAAGGTTGCCTCTCTGTGTCTTTTCTATAAATACTTTCATTGTGATTGTTTAGAAGAGCACTTCACTTGACTGGTATCAGGATCAATTTACAGTTGAGCTGGCTAGATGAAACTGTAAATTTTATGCTAACAGTTTCTTTTCTTGCACTTCTCACTTGTGGAACTCCCTTCTGGCTCTATGCTTTCCAGCCAACTTTAATCTGCAAGAATTAATTTAAATGCAATGCCAATCACTATCTACTGTCCTGATTACTCTTTTTGCTCATTATTAATATTTCTGTCACTAATTCTTCCACACCCTGTAACCCCTTGTGTTAATGGAATTATTTCCATTGGATGATATTGATAAAAAAAACAATGAACTTACATAGAAAACTGGACCCTCCCCACTCACCATTAACTTTAATAAAATTTAATTAAAAAAGAAAAAAATGATATTTGTTATCTGGATTGCTTAATCTACAAAAATATGAAAAAAATATTTGAAAAATAAATTATTTCTGTTTGTAGTGCTTATTGTACAACTCTACTGGCATTTTAGTGCCTTACCATTCTAGAAGTCAAATGACTTACCTGCTAACATGGCTGCCTTCTTGTATCCACTTGGTATATTTATTGTATAAAATACAATTGTGGCACATGGCCTAAGAAGGGGAGGGGTTGAGGCTGGTCCACACTTACTATCCTATACCTAGCTAATCCGATTCATGACACATTCACTCATTATAATTTCCACATTTACCATTTACCACTCAATCCTCCATACACCACAATACCGCATCCTCTCAAGGGGGACCTACAAAACGTGCCCCATGCCTTAAAAATTTAATGATAATAAATTATTATATATAAAAATCTAATAAGGAAAAAGTGAGAGGGGAGGTAGATGAACCCAACAATAAACTAAAACTCAACACAAAGTAAACTAAACATAACTGATGTTAGTATGGCCCGTCCAACTCTCAAAAAGGAGAGGCTACTGTATTCTGCCCATTGGACAAAATCAAGAAGCTCTCTTACTACAGGAGTGGGAAAAGGATAAAAAATTATATGGCCATGGGAAAATATAAAGCTGACCTAGTCGAGATAAAAAGCGGCCAAAACAAACTGGGGAGGTTGGGGATCTCAACTTGCATCATAACCAAAGATGTGGCCAGGAACATGCCGGGAACAACACTTACTCACATTAAATAGGTACCCAAAGCTTGTTTAGCTTAACCAGGGGAGGACACCACAGGAAGCTGCCCCGATGTGACATAGGGAAAAAGAGAAAATCAAGGCTTGCCCCGTTTACACGAACCAAGCTCACTTCAGTCACCCACTTTTCGCTAAAGACTGTCGAATGCAAGTGTTTTCTCTCAGTTCATCTTCATCTTGAGCTGATGCTCAAAGAATCGGATCAGGTCCTGATGAGAAAGATGGTTGCCTCGCAAGACTTCCTCCTGTCACATTGTCCAAATCACCATTTGGGCCGTGGCCAGCAGCGTCAGAAACACCATTCATTTCACCCCAGAATACGGGGGTGACACATTGTCACACGTGTATGCGCAATCGATGAGCACAAGCTTTTCGGGAGTGAGATGAGCCGTCAACTCACTGACATGGTCCCATAAGGGGCAGACCCAGGGACAATGGTAGAAGGCGTGCAAAGTCGTTTCTTCTAAACCAAGACCACACCGTTCACAGCCTGGCAAATCCGCCAAGCCCCATATTAAGACCTTGTCATTGAGAGGCAGCAAATTCTGAGCCAATCGCCAGGTAAGCAAAACCTCAGGGTTACTGAGATAATCTGCCGCTGGCACCCAAGACCAGGAAGAGCAAAACTCCTCCTCCAACAAGTCAAGCTGATCACGTAGAGGATCCTTTGTGACCCTCTCCACTAGATGACGATAGAAGACCTTCCTAGGCTGAGAAAGGTCACTGGACCGAGGAACAGCCAACAAGGCCGTCTGATGTTCGTAAAGGAAATCCAGTTGATCCCGGGGTTTACAATGGTGCTCAACCCATGAGATGGGGGGACTGATAGTAAGGAAAGGGAATGCCTCCTTAACAATCCCCATCATAATCGAATCTCCTGTCAATGCGCAGCGTAGGAAAGCCAACCTCGAGGCGAGTTTGTGGCTCACCAAGTGTGGCATTCCCAGCCCCCTCATGACACAGATGTTGTGCACAGACTCGTCTGTTGACCTGATGCTTGCATCCCCTCCATAAAATGGAGGATAGCGAGCACTCAAGCGGCTTCCTATGGTCTTTACAGAGAGGAAGTACAGACAATAGATAAAGGACAATTGGGAAAACGTAAGTGGCAAACGCCTCTGCCCTGCCCTTCACAGACAACCTCCATTGACGCCAAGTCTGACTGGCTGCGTCGGCCTTTGCTCTTACTTCAGACCAATTTTTCTCCAGCTGGAGGTCGGGTCCTTGTATCCACTTGGAAAGGCAAGCCAGATAATTTACCCTATTTTATAGGAGAGTACCTAATGCAGCAGGTGGGTTGGTCCATTTTGCTGTAGTGGACCTGCCCAACACATTTGCATGAGTGGACTCTATTCACCCATATATCTCTCTATTAAATGATTCGGGGCTATTAAACTTTGTGGCTACACCAGTCTACTTGTGCGTCAGACCACCATGCAAGCTAACCAACATTCTACAACCATGCATGCCATTGTCTATGGATATGCATCTGCAAGTAACTCTTGCTACTTTAAGGGAAATAGGCAGTTGAAAATGTCTATTAACATCCATTCCCTTGATATGTTGATTTGTTAATAATAATTACAATTATACCTTCCTCTTTGTCTTTTTTATATGAGGGGGTGCTGAAAAATTCTTGGTATGACCCACTTTCAAAATCCTACCAGATTGGCCAACATCAGAATCTTTTTTATCTCTTTTCACTCAAGTTGAAATATTTCCAGCACACACTTCTAGGTTAAACTTGAATTTACTAAAATAATATTGAAAATAATTACAGTTTATTGCTATGGGATAATCAATAGCAATTCCATAATTCTCTTTTCTAAAATAAACATAAAAAGTACCTTTCTAAAGTTCTACTTAATTTCCATATCAGGACTTTAATGTTCAAGCTGTTAAGTTATGTCATGTAATTATCAGATCATGAAAAGGGGATGGTGCAAGGAAACCAGTCGGATCTGCCTCAAATGATGTCAGCTTTTCCTTGTGATGTGATTAGCCTGGAGTTCTTTTAATCAAGTGTCAGAATACATGGCACCCACTGAGCAGAAACCTTTGTCAAGCCAAGTTCATTGTGCAGAAAATTCTTAACTCTCTCACAACATATACTTAACAGCATTGGCTATTTGATTTATAGTCAATAGCCTGTCATCCATCACTATGTGGTGAATGCAATTAGTCTTTTGGTCAGTGGTGCCAGTTGCAGGGTGTACAGACCTTGGGTTATCTTCAAGACTTTCCCTTTAATGCATGCAAGATTTCACAGCACTATCAATATCATTAGGTATCCTGTTTCATCAGGACAATGCTCCTGCACACAAATCCTTGGTTTCAATGGCTGCTGTGTGTGAGTTTAGCTTCGAATTGGTTGATCACCCTCTCTATTCTCCTGATTTGACTATCATCTGTTCCCCACCATGAAAAAAACACTTAGTGAGGAACAGGTATCACAGTGATGATGATGATGATGATGTCATATCTGCTGTTGTTGACTTTTTTGACCAACAGGATGAACAGTCTTTGAACAGTCAGATATCAGTTTACCTGGAAAGAAACAATGCAATTATTAATAAGAAGAGTTGAAAATAATGAATGCAAGATTTTACAGTTCTAGTTTGGCTATGAACTTTTCAGTCTACCTTTGTACAAAATAATCTCGTCTAGAAAGATACTTAACACCATTTAATAATGATTATTATTACAGAACTGAATTGCAGGTCCAAGACCTCTTCCCATTCCCCACTGAACAAAAAAATGGTGGATGCATACAAATTTGGGTATGGATAACTTGTGTCTGTCTATAGGCTCTGGTATGAGACCGACCGATTTCTGCCTATAGTTACCATTATGAGACTGACCAATTTCTGCCCATAGGTACCATTATGAGACTGACCGATTTCTGCCCATAGGTACCATTATGAGACTGACCGATTTCTGCCTATAGGTACCATTATGAGACTGACTGATTTCTGCCTATAGGTACCATTATGAGACTGATTGATTTTTGCATATAGGTACAAGTATGAGACCAACTGATTTCTGTTTATACGTTATGTTCTGGTACAATATTTACTCATAGACTCACATGCATAATAAAAATACAGATTTTGACATTAAATAACCCAATGAGGTTGATATGTTGTAAAATCTCAACAACTAACCCAGTATTGTAATTTTTCTTTTTTTTTATGAGAAAACTTACACAGCTTTAGTGATATTTTTTTTGCTATTGTTTATTTCAAGAATAATTTTCTTTGTGTTTAAAATAGCTTTCTTTGTTTGAGTTGTTAATGCATCAAATAAGTTGTTGCCTATTTTATTTTTATTCAATTTTGCTAGAAACGAACTGTTTTATTTTTATATTTTTTACTTGCAGTTGTCTGCGCAGATTCGTGCATCCATGAAGAAATTTTCCAGTGACATTGGTCTGTTGAAAACGAATCTTCTTCGTCTTTCCACAGCTTATCGCATGTATCCTTTTTGGATCATATCTTAATTAATTCTTATCTTAATTCTCATGTATAGCTAACTCAAAACTTGCTTAACTTTAATAGTATTTATTGTTTATTAAACAAACTTGCTTAATTTTAATAGTATTTATATTAAAGAGAACATACTCTTCTTAGCAAACTAACATCTATAAAGCTTCTTTTGGGAGATAGTACAAGGATTGGCTGGAAAGTTCATAGTCTGACCAAGATATAAATATAACTAGACACACCAGTTGGTAGACGAAATGACATGCAAGTGAACCAGACTACAACCAGTTGTTGGCTTTTAGTACACTTAGATGCCTTTTAGTCTACCAACTGGTGTGTCTAGTTATATTTATATCTTGGTCAGACTATGAACTTTCCAGCTGACCCTCATACTCTTCAAATGGAAGTGGTTTTGACATAAGGGTTATTGAGAGAGAAAATAGAATTTTTGTGTTGTTCAAATTCTGGCAGAGGTTGCTTGAATTCTCTTTGCATTAATGCTCTTGGGAAAGGTATGAATCCATTTTTTACACTTACAGCTATAGTAAGGTGATAAATCTAACAGTACAATTCCAAAAGAAAAAAACCAGCCTGATGTAGAGTAGGCTACAACAGACTATCTGGCTCTAAACATACTGATTTCTGATGCTGCTGTAAGAGTGTAATGTTTTTTGATTATTGATATTGGGGATTCATAAACAACATTGAGTGGCTGTCTATATTTCTGAGATGAGGTATTATGTACACTATTTACATTATTTGGACTATTGTCCTCATCTTTGTTGCCATATTTATTACGTTTCGGCCGTAGTACATTCCGGCCTTCTTCAGTATCGGCCTATAATTCTGAGATGAGGTATTATGTATGCTATTTACATTATTCGGACTATTGTCCTCATCTTTGTTGCCATATTTATTACAATGTTTCGGCCGTTTTACATTCCGGCCTTCTTCAGTATCTGTCTATATTTCTGAGATGAGGTATTATGTATGCTATTTACATTATTCGGACTATTGTCCTCATCTTTGTCGCCATGTTTATCACAATGTTTTGGCTGTTGTATGCTCCGGCCTTCTTCGGTATCTGACTATATTTATGAGATGAGGTATTATGTACACTATTTACATTATTCGTACTATTGTCCTTGTCTTTGTCACCATGTTTATCTCAACATTTCGGCCGTTGTACGCTCTGGCCTTCTTCAGTTGGGTGGAATGTTGAACTGAATCCTTTATTTCGCTCACTGGGGTAGACTGTTCTAGTTCCACGTACCATGTCTAATGGATGTCAGTTATCAGTTATCTCCTGTTAATTCCCCTCTTCAAGTTCTCCACCACCTTAATTAGATATTGAACTCACACTCTTTAGGTCCTGTCACTGGATCTAACTAACAACTTTATCCACTGTGGCGTGTGTCCTTACTACCGGGTGACAAAGGCAATGCAACTGTAGTGATGAACAAATCAGATTCTACAAGAAAACTAGAAGACCTCATTAGCAATGGTAGCTACAGCAAAGTAAAAAAGGATCCTACAATGAAAACAGAACGCAAGCTGTCGGTCCGCATGGACACATGGCACAGTGGATAAAGGCGTTAGTTAGATCCAGTGACAGGACCCAAAGAGTGTGAGTTCAATACCTGGTTAAGGCGGTGGAGAACTTTGAGAGGGAAATTAACAGGAGATAACTGATAACTGACAGCCATTAAACATGGCATGTGGAACTAGAACAGTCTACCCCAGTGAGCGAAATAAAGGGTTCAGTTCAACATTCCAACCACCTGAAGAAGTACAATGGCCGAAACATTGTGATAAACATGGCAACAAAGATGAGGACAGTTGTCTGAATAATGTAAATAGTGAACATTGAGTGGAGTGGAATTTTTGAGGTCCAGAGTTATTGGCAATGATTATGTTTTGACATTTTTATTATAAATGATAAGTCTAAGGTATTTACAGCAATCGTTAAATGATGCATACTGGTGAATTATATTTTGAATGGCTTTCCATCTTCTTTATAGGTAGAGTGCATTTGGTTACACTAACACCAACACTGAGCAGACCCTGAACTTTCCCCTTTCATGATGGATGGGTGTTCTCTTAAGGAGGTTTCTTCTCTTGAATGTCTATTGGGACTCACACTCTCCACACACCCCAAATAGAATTTATATATCCGATCTATTGTTAAAGATGCTCAAAAAGTATTTGGTTCATTGTACTGCACCAGTAAGTATCTGACTCACTCTGCTATCTTTACAAGAGCTAGATCTTGCCAGAAATGGAGTTTTGCTACCATATCTGGGCTGGAGATGCCCAGTCTTGATAGAATTCAAGAGCATCTACATGGGCTTGTGGGTGATTAATTATTTTCCATGCTACTCTATTACTACATCCATAGCATGTATTCTGATGAGTTACATTCATTAGTCCAAACACCCATGACCTTTATAACTGGGACCTGCCATGCCATGTACACAAATCATCCCCATTCTCTTCATAGTCTTATAGTAAGAAGTAAGTTTAATTTGGTCAGCTTCTTCCCAAGAACTGCTTCTTTGTGGAACAAACACTCTGTACAATGTTTTTCCAATCACTACAATCTTCACCTCTTCAAGTTGAGTGTTATTCGTTATCTTTCCTGCATAGGCCCATGGCCTTCACTTCTTGCCTTTTCTTATGCTCATACAACATCACACTTAACCCTCTACCTTGAATGGCTCTTGGGCCTTTTAGTGGCTGAACATTAGTATTAATAAAATAAATAGGTTGATTTTATTTTGTATTGTATGTGTGTGTGTGTGTGTATGTATATATATATATATATATATATATATTTTTTATTTTTATTTTTTTTTTTTTTTTTTAAGCATTTCACCCCAAGCAAGGCGGGAAGCCACTAGGACGCAAGGGGTTACAGAAAATTTAGAGCAAGATCAGATAGGATTGATAGAAGAAAGGATGAGGGTAGTGGATAGATCAAGGCAACTGGAGATGTATTTGACATTACATTTGAATAGTTGGAGATTATAGCTCACAGGGAAACAGGAAAAGGGAAGGGTGTTCCACAGGCGAGAGGTGCGAGACATGAAGCTATTAGAGTAGAAGAGACGGCTATATTTAGGAGTTTCGACAGTGAAGGGGTGAGAGCGGGATGCCAGCTTTTCTTAACTAGAGGAACTGAATCGTTCAACGTCTGGGAACCAGTGAATGCAGCTCCTTGGAGAAATTTCCATGAAAAAAATATATATATATATATATATATATATATATATCTCGGGATGTTTGTTTGTGTCAGTTTCTTTCTAAAATTCTTTAAAACTAATTTTATTTTTTCATCAGCAACATGGTTAGTGGAATTAGATTTATAGAGGCACAGTGAAGTAATATATGAGGTGTAAACGTAATAGTGCTTGATGTGGATAGAGCAAAGATATATATTAATTAGTACATATATTCACACACACACACACACACACACACACACACACATATATAATATATATATAAAAGAGGCACAGTGAAGTAATGGATAGTTTCTGAGATTGAGGAATCGGAGAGCTGAGTTCAAATTCCAGTTGAGTTTATTACATTCACTTACATGTCAATACCCTTGGGTAAGGTATAAATCCATCTCTTCTCCCTCTAGCTATGGGCAAATAGCAGGACAGACTGGTTTCTATAGCCTTGGGTGGCCACCAGACTAGGAGAAGGACAACTCTGAATTCAAAACCAGAGTGGTTGGCAAGTAAACAGTGTTCCTCACTAGAAACTGGTCTAGTGAGTTTTTTTAACTGAATTTAAGCAATATCAAAAATGAGCTGTTAAAGGGTGGATGAGCGCTAAGTCAGGGTGGATTTCCTCCAACAAGAGTGAGAAGGCCCTGAATTTGGAAGTGTTTTATGTTGTTCAGTTCTTAGAAAATGTGTGTGAAGATGAAATTATTTTTGCTTAGTTAATTGTGTCTCTTATAACAGCTATTTATATCTAAGGTATTCACTTTTTAACTAGATTTAAACATATTCATTTTTTTTATGCAGTGAATTATTCAAATTGTGTCTATTAATGTTTATTGAAACATCAAGGAAAGGAATTCTATTATTAAGTTCATAAGTAAAGTGTAGGCATTTAAATTTTTTATTTCATTTAATTTCTTCCTTAGTATGAATAGATCATACAATATTGACAGCATTTAGTACCTGATGATGACCAAGGTTGAAACTGCTTGAACAAAATGAGCAAAAATATGAACTTTGGGCAGTTTATCCATAATTTTGAACTGGCTATGCAACATCTTGGCTGCATGTGTTGCATAGTGGTTATCAGTGCAGATAGTGGGATCAGCATGATGATGTTGCATTCACTTTCGCACAAGAACACTTGAGGGTGGGAAGTATTGTCAAACTTGGATCTTCACACCTGTAAAAAATGGTGTGTCAAAAGGATGTTTTTTTTTGTTCGTTTTTTTAATTAACACTGCTATTATTTTAACTACCTTCACTCCTCAGCAATGTTTATTCTTTTAAAAAGCAATGATTAGAATTGTAATAAAACCAAAACACATGAAAGTGAATTTATACGCTTTCTTTGTTCTTGAGAATTGACAACAGAAATAATAAATACTATTTATTTATTAAATTGTTTACTGGAATTGTTGGCAAAACATTGGCTAATTGCCAATTGATTTGAATTTTAAAACAAAGCTGACTGGAATTGGAACTTGACTTTTGGACTTCCAATTCCAAGCCTTTATCCATTACATCACCCACACATCGAATCTTACAGCATTTGGTATTCCCAAATGGTTACCCATCTAGGTACTGACCATGTCTGATATTGCTTAACTTTGGTGTCTCAATGATATCACAAGCCATAATCTCTCATTTAATAAAAATAAAAATTAATGTTCAGATATGACATGATTTTCCAATTGATTTTATATTTCATTTTCATCTAATTTTCTTTCCAAACTTAATTACTATATATACTTCCATATCATGTAACATATGAAGGCCTAATTTTGAAGCTAATTTTAAGGGGATTGCATCATACATGGAATATAAAATTACTGTATGTACTGCTGGCCCTGGCTATGCTGTTGACAAAACTATATATACATTTACTGTAGTAAAAAAGTACAGCTGTATTTAAAATAAACATAATTTTGATAAAACTGTATCCAATAATAATAATGCATGTAATATTCACATATTAGTATTGTATTATAAAATACAAACAGCGAATATGCATCTTTTCTATTGTTTATCTTTATAAGATGTTTAGCTGTTTCTCATTCGGTTGTTTATGGCAGTACATGTTTACACAATAAGTAGTGTGTTGCTAACTATACTTTTATCAATCTCTTTTACTTTTTTAACTTATTTAACTCGAAGATGAAATAAAGAGATAGAGAAAAGGGATTAGTCTATTATAATTTGTTTTTTCAAAAAAGGAACTTGCATGATACATGAGATATATGATAAAATAATTTTTTATAAGTGAAAATTTTGGGGTCACACGATAGGTATATTTGAGCATTACACAAGTATATATAGTATTTTATATTCATATTTTGAAGTCCATTTTATTGATTTGTTATCTAAACTATACCTATATATGTGGCATCTATTTCAAATAAAATGTGTCCACTATAAAAAATTTAAAGTAATAAAATTGTTGGATTAAAAATAAATCCATTAATTCTTTAGAAATTGCTTTGTTTACATTTTGGATATGAAACTGAGCTGATGTGGGCTCTTCAGAAAAATAATCTGAGTGGAAATGCGCTTTCTTTAAAAAGGGTAAAAAGAGCCTTGCTTACTATGACGTCCTTTTGTGGCCGGGCAGTAAAGCATGCCAGATCAAACAGTAGTTTCCCCTACAAAGCGGGATGCAGGTTCAATCCCTGCTGGAGAACACACTTTTCTTACATAGATTTCTAAAATATGCAGGCTGATGCACTGTTTAATAAAGAAAGATGGAGTGTCTATTTCAAATAACAAATGTCCAATATTACAACGTCTGAAGAGATAAAAATGTCAGATTAAAAATAAATCCAATTCTTTAGAATTATTAATTTAGACTCGTTCTTCTCCTAGGTTGGTTGCCAACGAGAGATAGAATATAGTCTACTCTGCTATTTAACCCATAGCTATAGAGTATTTATACAAAAGAGAATACAAAGATCTCAGCTGGAATTTGAACTGGGTATGCTGAGCCCACTGTCAGTGTTAATAACTACTAGCAGTAGAGCCCGGCGTTGCCCGGGGATATAACAGTAAGAGATAGATCAAGTATCCACCATCATAAAGACTGAAAAATAAAATTGACAAAGATTATTGTTTAAGGTTGACGGACATGCATGTCTTAATTATTATTTTTTTTTTTCTTACGAATTGGTCAAACCCAAACTCAAACAAAAACATTGTTTTCAATTGTTATGAGTCTACTGATTGAATAGAATTTTATTATAAATAATTGTCTTGTAAATGGAATTTTAAAGCATTCTGAATGTAAAATAAAAAAAAAGTGTGCAAGAGAATAAGAAACACTACCTACAAAAAAAAAAAAAAAGTGAAGTTTTGTTTTATCGGCTGAAAAATATAGGAAATCCGCTCCCATATTTAAAGTAACCACACACACACAAACAAACTGATGTGAGTTGTCCCCTTCCATTTTTTTTCACGATGTCTCTTAATTGTGTTTTCAAATTGATTTTGTGCAAAAGCAATTATATTTTCCCCATTTTTGGCGCTGTTAGAACCACCACAAGGTAATTTTATGTAGTCCTGTGAAGTTTTGAAAAGTAGGAAATCCGATCCAATATATAAACGTTACAGACAGACACACACACACACACACACACACACACACACACACACAATCTGCGTTTTATAATAAGTAAGATGATGCTACACATATCAAACAGTGGCGTAATTAGTCATACCATTACATTGTTAGTATAATAGTCGTCTTCTGTCATTAATACTTTACAGATGGGAGAAATATATATAAACTATATATCAGACTAATGGTTGGTAACTGAATGACAAAATAGAAAAAATTCTTTGTAATGCGTTTCGTCCTTCAAAAGGACTTCATCAGACTAAATTTATTCCTATTGATGGAACTACAGAGGGAAGGGGCGAAAATATAAACACAAATTTCCATTATAACTCTATATAATTATTTAAAACGGCAATAAAAGCAAAAGCTTTGGGGAGTTGAACAGAGTTGGCTAAGCTGTGACTTGATGCATCAGATGCCAGAAATTGGGCAATTTGATGTGGGTGCAATGGTTAGTAAGCTTGTCTCATGAGATCAGTTACAAACTGAATAGGGAGATTGATCCTCACTGGGTGCCTCATACTTTCGGCCTTGTGCCACATCTAAGCTAAGCTTAGAAAATCACCATCAGATGCCAGCAATTTAAAATATAAAATTTATTATCCCTACATTTTCATTGTTCTTCTCAATGTATAATTATAAACAACATTTTTGTTTATATTTTCGACCCTCTAATTACATAATTACATTTAGAAAAACAATTTTAATCTGAAGTCCTTTTATTTACATTATTTGGACTATTGTTCTCATCTTTGTCGCCATGTTTATCACAACGTTTCGGCCGTTGTATGCTCCGGCCTTCTTCAGGTGGTTGGAATGTCGAACTAAACCCTTTATTTCGCTCACGGGGGTAGACTGTTCTAGTTCCATGTGCCATGTTTGATGGATATCAATTATCAGTTATCTCCTGTTAATTTCCCTCTGAAAGTTCTCCACTGGAATAATATTTAAAAGAGAGAAGGGAGATCACCGCCCTGAATTTGGGATCAGGTTGAGATCATTGACAAGGAACACCATTGGAAAAATTCGTAAACTTAAGGAATCAGCACATATGCTAGAATGTTTAAAAAATCTTCTGAGCCGACCAAGCATAGAAATAAATACAATATGGGAACCAGTAATAAGGAGTGCCAGAGAAAAGCAGTGATAACAACATAATTGCAATATGAGTTTTTTTCGTTTTGTCATTTAATTACCGTATTTGACGGCATATAAGACGCACCCACATTTCAGCAGGGAAAATCAAGAAAAATTAGCAATTAGTAAAATTATTAGTAAATGGTACAGCCTAGTCTATATGAGGTATTATTTTGGTTAAACAAGCCATGATTACAATTAAACGAAAAATAATATGAAAAAAAGAACATGAGCCTATAAAAACTTTATCATATCCAAAGGTAAGAAAACAAAATAAAAATCAAGCGATTATTACAATTGAACAAAACAGTGCAGTTACCATTAAAATTTTATTCATCTTCAAATTCATAAAATTCGTCGTCTTCGTTATCAAAACTCTGATACTCATTTTCAATACTACTAATCATCGTCGTTAAATAATGCGTCATCTTTCGTTCCATTGAGAGCATTGCCAATGCCACACTTTTTAAAAGATTTCATAACAATTTTTGGTCTAAATATTATCCCAAGTTTGCTTCACCCATTCGAAGACTTGTGCAATGCTGGGCTTTTTTTTCTTCCTGTAAATCAAAATGTAAAGTCGTGATCCGACATTGCCATCCACGTGTTTCATTGCTCCTTCATGAAGTCTAAGCTAATAGGAATTGCCAGGTAGCTAATTTTGGCCGACTATCGCGAATTTTAAACCGACATATGGCATATAAGACGCATGGGAATTTTAAGATATTTTAGTAAAATAAAAAGTGCGCCTTATAATGCCGTCAAATATACTCAAATTACAAATATTTATTTATACCTACAAATTACATCAAGGGAGGCAACTCTGATAAAAAGAGAAAGAATTATCGTTAATGCTTTTTTGTCTTAATTGCCTGTTAGGCATTTAAATAAACTTAAATTTAAATGAAATATTTAACTTTGTATTCTGTACCTCCAACAATTCGTTATACCTAAGGTTTAAATGTATTTCCATAAATGAAAAATCTTTCTTGAAGTTTTTTATTTTTTTTTTCAACTCTAATTGAAAACGAAAGGATTAAATTTTCTAATTCTAGAAAGCAAAATACTGTGGTGTATTTCAAACAGACATTAGAATGATTTTTAGTCAATTTAAAAAAAAAAGAAAAAAGATCAAAACGGCCATTTTTGACAGATTTATAAATAAAAATTAATTTTCGGTTTTAAAAATATTACAAAAATAAAATATATATTTCTGAAATGTTATTTGCGGAAAATTAGCAAATTTAAAGTTAAATTAATCTGTTCTGAAACAAATATGACTGACTTGTAGCATAAAATTTTCTATACAAGCATTTCTTGACCACGGGGCCTTGTTAAACTTTCTGGCTTTGAATAAACTGCAAATAGCTGATAAACCATAAAAAAAAGATCAATCAATAACATTGTATGTAACTGAGGTTCTGCTATAAAAGCAGAACGCCACAGCAAATGCCAGTCGAGTTACCGTCTGTTGACAACGTCTATTCCAGAGGGTACTCTACTTCATAACACAATCCATACCCACTTATTTTTTTTTCATCTGTAACTACAAAAATAAAACAAAAATTAACCTGAAGTATATTTAATATTCAGCTTTACTTATAGAATACTTATTATTTTATAAATAAGAAAAGGGCTAGAAGCTGTTTTACAGGATCTAAAATGCCCTGAGAAATTAGCTAGATTGGCGATTCTATTACTGATAGGAGCGCCTCTTAGTTTCTTGTCCTTTCTAGAAATTTCTTATTCTATTCTTATACTAATAGTTCTCCAAAACGTCCTTCTGTATTAGCTCTGAGTAAAATTTATCTTTTCACTATCCTTCCCACTCACCGTTCGGCTATCTATTTGTACAAATTTATTATAAAAAATAAAAAAGAATTCTAATCAAACACAAAACTCTCAAGGGAGGCCACTCGTGAAATATTATCTTGGGTTACTTCCCATAGACCATAAAGCGCTTCGTTTGACTGTTCTAGCTGTAACATAAGTTTGTTATTCCACACAGAAGGCTGGAGTCAAATACTTTATATTAATTTTTCACATAGACTTTCAGTAATTTTTACTGTCGATTTTATTGATATAAGATCTATTTGATTATTTCTTTCTATCTGCTGCTTTGGTATATAAGTAAGTTATTGAAAAGACCAGTGATATATCAGTTTGTGGATTGACATTTTGATATCAAAATCGCCATGCTCAAAGTATTATTATATTGATTTGATCTCATGAACAGGCTCGAATTTTATAAAAATAAATAGTAAAGATATATAAAAAAGAGGCAGCAAACTCTAAAATATATTCCTAAAAAGAAGCCTAATGAGTAATGTAGGTTAATAATAATATATATATATATATATATATATATATATATATATATATATAATATAATGGACATTGAAGTCAACACCTAGAGGTGGCTGTTTCATGCTAAACAGAATTGTTAGGCCATGTGTGTTGTGTTTTTGCTTGACTGTTTATATATACAGATCAGTGATGCATTGTGGGCAGTCTATTGTATTATTCTAATGGTTAATGTGCTCATTTATTAAAAAAATTTTTGAATTATTCTGGGATAGTTGATTAAAAAAATACTTGATTGAAAATTTAGTGTTTTGGCTATTTATAGTGTTGTTAGTTAAATATTTTATTTATTATTGATTATTTTATTGTTAATTGTTATTGCTGTGTTTTCTTGTGTTTATAAGTGTGTAAGTGCTTTGCTAATTTGTTTATTATGTAATTAGTCTATTTACTTATGTATTTGTTTGGATTAATTTATTTCACTTGTTTTTCTTTATTTTATTTATTTTTGCTTACTCTTGTTCATTTTCAGTTTTTAAGTAAAGATTTGTTTTTGTTTCTGCATTTTGAGATGTGTTTTGATCATTTATTTAGTAGTATGTTTTGGTCTCTGAAGGTAATTATAGCTATTTATTCCTCCAGGCAGAGTTTACAGTTTTTGGATTGATTGTTGTAGGCTAATGCTCTTTTCTTTATTTTCCATGATATTGTTGGTGTGATTTGTTTTTAATCAAACTCTGTCAGATCCCTGATATTGAGCACTTTAACCCATAAATATATAGTATACCTTAAAACTACATATCATTTTATATATATATATATATATATATATATTTGTCCAAATGAGAGAAAGAACAGATGAAGTAAAATCCTGCTGTTCATAGCATTTACTTATTTAAAAAAAGTGCACAATACAAAGTATAGCAATATATTATTTTATTTTAGATATTAAAACAAAAACATGCCGAAATTGGTGCACAATAGCTTTCGTGTTTCAGTACTACGTTGTACCTCTTCAGGTGAATGGTAAGTGACTGGTGATTAAATAATTTTTTTAAAATTTCAAAAGCAAAATGTTACTTCTTTTCTGAAAGATAAAGGAGGGGGATAAGAAAACACATGGTCAGAATTAAAAATAGACTTGTGGGTTTGTCTTGATCAACCAATTAAATGTCGGATCTACACTAAATAGAAAATTAAGCTCAGAGGATGAAGGTAGGGAAGTTATTTTTTTCATGACTTAATAAACTGGAACTTAGGTCATTATTGACACTTACAGAAAACATGTAAACAAAAAATGTATTGTGATTGTAGACAAATATTACATGTTCAATTTTTCAAAGAATGCTGAGGAGAGGGGAAGGAGGATAATCAGATGTAAAGTTAGTTTCAACAGAAAAACTTTTTTCTTTTTAAATTTTCAGATTCAGGAAGCTTTTTAAAGGAACCTGTAGATAAAAATGTGGAACATCTATATAAGATATAAATAATACTTACTGGACAGCAATACATAGCAATATTAAATTTGAATAAACAAAATAAGATAATTACTTGTAGAGGGTGGACCATTATTTACTTATAAATTATGTCCATAAAAAATGATATTACCTACTTTTTAAAACACTTAACTATATTGTAAGGTAAAAGATAAATTGTGTCAGCAGTTTACAGTTAATTCACTTCTTTGGTTTAGCAGAGATTTTTTGTTGGCAAATCGGATAATTTCTAATTTTTCATGTAAGCATAAGAAACACGGTTCATTTAAAGGTTCTACATTTTTTTTTAGTATTTTCCATTTTACTGTAGTAGTTTTGTTAACTTCTTTTAAGTTCCAAAAATATTTAGAAAAGGTTGTCATATTTTTGTATGCATTATTGGTGAAAGATAATACATGTTGATACCACCTAGTTTTAAAAGAATTCTTGGTACTTCCAATATAAAATTTTTTAACCGTTGGATTTTCAATAATAGAAATAGGATCTTAGGTAAACAAAAGTCAGTTTAACATCAGTTTGCAATGGGCATTCGTTAGAATTTCTACAATTACACTTGTTGGTATTATCAGTGTTTGTTGCTTTGGAACTTAGATTTTTGTATTGGTTTAAGATTTTATTATTATATTTTTTAATATTTTTTTCAAGATTATTTGTACAGCTATAGCTTAGTTTTAGTGTATTTCTGTTAAAAATTTTACTGAGTGGATTATTTCTGGAGAAGTGCTTATCAATTAAGTGGAGGAACATCTGCCCTAACTTAGTACTAACCATTTGGTTAAATGGCGGTGTGTACCAAATGATTTTCCTGTTTCTGTTCTTATTCCTATGATTGCTGTTATGTTTTATATATTTGATGTCAGTGCACTAATAGACACTATTTTTTTTCTTACTATCCTTGTAAAAACATCTTCACTAGAAGAGTTATTGCTAATCCTGTATTCTATAGAAGAGGGTATGTGTTTGATTATGGATGGAGAGTGGTTAGAATTCGGGTGGATGTATATTGGGTTGGTATACATCATTAACTAGGTCTAATGCAACATCAAGGAAATTTCCTTTTTTTAAATTAGTGTTGATCTTTAAGCTTAAGACTTTTAAATTCTCTATGTATTAATTTTCTGATTTTGTCAGCTTTAATTTTTGTGGAATTTTTCACTTACATAAGGCCATCAATTTTTACTCAACAGATGGGCAAAAATCCATGATATCAAATTGGGTAAATGAACAATTTCTTTTATCGCTTATACCATTGAACCAATTTATGACATCCAGGGTATTAATCCACTGTAAAAGTCCAAGGCACCAACTAATCAGCTGGTTGTTCTCTATCAAGGATGAGCTTGTGAATCCTTCAATTTCAGGCCTAGTAGGGTTGATAATCCTAGTGGGAAGATTAACCTCAAAATCAGGTTTATGATCCTTGAACATCATATAGGATTCTTTAATGCAGAGTTTGCTAACTCTGTTGCTGATTTTGAGTTTATCGTTCAGCGATTTCAACATGTTTTTCTTTTAATATCCAAAATAAAATAATATACACATACACACAAGGTGCGATAGGTAAATTGTCGCCATTTTATATTTTTCATTTTGTGCATACATATTGAGTGTTTTTGCTTTTTGTCAACTGCACAGTATAGTAGGGTCAGTTGGACAACATCTGTGAGAAAAAGAGCACGATGATGCAATTCATTCTACCAGAAATTTGGAAATGGCATGCTGTACTGCTTGGCACTTGCACCAGAAAACAAACATTTCAGTGTATTTGGGGGTCAATCTGAGGACAGTGCAGAGTAATCGGAAAGTGTCGGATGAATCTATTGGTTATTATGAAGGTATGACAGCTCAGAAAACTCAGCCTAATCATTCTGATAAAACAACTTCTGAATTTATTGGTGAGGGCCTCAGACTAAACACACAGCCCTACATCGTGCCTTGAAGAGGTAGTGTTGCCCTGGGTCAACAGGGTGGCTGCAAGAAGACCCTATGTCTGGCAACAGGAATCTGCATCATGCCACACAAGCAGGAGAACCCAGCCATGGCTGTCAGACAATTTCTACGGTCAGATCAACCTTTACATCTGGCCACCTAACTCTCTAGACAGCAAACCCCTTGATTATTATGTGTGGGGCATAGTTGAGCAAGTGACCAACAAAACTCCTTATAAGACCAAAGATGAACTGAAGGCAAGGATTATAGCAGCATTCACCAACTTAAACAAGGAGACTGTCCAGAAGAGTTGCAGGAGATTCTGAAGTTGTTTGGAGGCTGTGGTTGAAACCAATGGCAATTTTATTGAATAAATTTACTCCTTAGTATTTCAAGATATTTTAGTGCAATTTTGGTTAAAACGAGATATCAGTGTTATTTTATTTTTTTGTTTAATTTAGGTGACAATTTATCTATCGCATCCTGTGTGTGTGTGTGTGTATACACTAATATATATAATATATAATATATATATATATATATATATATAGCTAATTGATGTTATATTCAGCACCCTGACTCTAGAGTTTTATAGACGAATCTTGTTTGTAATTATTCAGTCCACTCATCAGAAGGTACCACAAATTGACTGCTGATTTTCTTATTTTCAACAGCCACAGAGCCCATCTTCATATTTTATATGCAACTCATGGTGAGCAGAACTGTTACAGTCTTGGGAGAGAAGTAATGTTATAGAAGCATGATCATCAATCTGAACAAGGTTAGCACAACTTTCAAACCTTGAGTCATGATGATGTGACTTCATGCTAGCACAGCTATTTTCGACAAATAGAAAGTGTTCCGGTCTACCCAATGTCACTTCAAAAGGCTCGGGTCAACCCATGATATAATTTTCAGGCACTTTCCAAAGGTTTTTTTATTTGGGACTGTTCCTCCAGACTATTACAAATTTTGGGAAGTTTTCCCCTGACAAATCAACCATGGTGAGATTTGAACCTGTGTCTCATGGTCAGAAAGTGAATGTTTTAATGACGCACAAATGCCCATAATAATATGTATATATGTATGGGTATACATACATACATACAATACATCCTTATAATATATATATATATATATATATATATTATATATATATATATATATATATATATATAAATTTTTTATATTCAAGATATTTAAAGTAATTTCTAAGAAATTAATGTATTCTTTAGATGACATTACTATTTTATTTCTGAAAATTTTGGGAAAAATTATGTCTGCCAGTTTGTGTAAACTGAGAGACTTAATAAAGGAAATGTGTTCTCCAGGTCTGTTCGAACCTGCATCTCTATTGTTAGGAGAAACCAACATCTGATATAGAATACGCATACTTTTTAGCTCACTCAACCTAGGAAAGGGGATGCTGATTCAAACCTCTGCCAGAGAGAGCACATTCTCTTTATTAAGTCTTTTTATTTTGCAGTAGATATAATTCAGTGCTTAAAAAAAAAACAGAGTGTCTACTCAAGCATTGAAATCCACAAATTACTGTTTCATGTAGTAGGATATGGCTACATACATACATGCATACACAGACACACACACACACACACAATTAATTTGGAAAAGTTCATTACTTAACTGAGTGGTGTTGGTTCAGTCATGCCCACTACATAGTTTTGTGAGCACATCAAGATAAAACATGTTCATCTTTAGGCCACATGTCTTCTCTGTTTTCTCTCTCTCTCTTCTCTCTCTCTGTTATATATATATATATATATATATATATATATATATATATATATATATATATATATATGAAGAAATATTTTTAAGGTGTGCTATATTTATGGGATAGTTCTCAATATCAGAGATAAATAGATTTTGTAAATATAAAAGTGAACATTGAAGTCAACACTTAGAGGCTTTTAGACTGTTTCATGCCTTATTTAAAGCCAGAAAAATTTGATTTTAGAATTTTTTTATATATATATATATATATATATATATATATATATATATACACAACACACACTGGGGGTAACAGCATGAGATA
Organism: Acanthosepion pharaonis; assembly: GCA_903632075.3. Taxonomy (NCBI): domain Eukaryota; kingdom Metazoa; phylum Mollusca; class Cephalopoda; order Sepiida; family Sepiidae; genus Acanthosepion; species Acanthosepion pharaonis. Next base: position 342,340 of record CAHIKZ030001584.1, read on the forward strand.
ATTGTCCATTCCACAAAATGTTTAATATACAAAAAACCACTAAACTAAGTGAGTTTCTTTTTCCCGGTTTTCAGATAAGATGTTTAGCCATCTTCACACCATTTTTCATAAAAATCACTGAAAAACTCTTTCAGTTATTCAACTAGAAAGGTTAAAATCGTTTTGAGTCAGCCATATTATGTCTTCTCAATTGAGCGATGGTGAGATGAAAAATATCATTCAGGCCTTCAGTAATGGTATCAACATTCATACTCTGACTTCCATCTTTAAACACCATTCAAGAACCATCAAGAGAATGGTGAATAAGTTTTAAAAAGAGGGAACAGTAGAGAGGAAAACTAGATCAGGAGGTCACAACAACAATAGGGATCATCATTTCAACTTAGAGCTAAATACATTCTTGTTGTTCAAAATAGAGTCCAATAGTATTATAAAAACCCTGGAGTACTCCAGTAAGATATCTTTAATCATTTCTAAGATGCAACAGTTCAAAGCTTAATCTGACAATTGGACACTTTTGCTGTTACACCTGGTATATACAGTGTCTCTGTATCTTTTCAATAGCAGTGGAGTTTTTCAAGGGTAGTATGACTTTAGATTATTCCTATAGATTTCATTGCTTATTGTCCATTTAGTGACAGATTTCTGATGAAAGCAAACCATCCTGCAACTCTTGCTGAGTAACCATTGGATTTTGTTTAATTTGACCTATTAATTTCTTCAAAGATCTTGAGGAAATATTCTGTGGAGCACCTGTTCTTTGGCTTTCAATAGTTTTGAGTTTTTATATCTTGCAATGAATGAACTAATCATAGTAAATAGAATATTCAGGTTATCTATTTCCCTGTAACTTTCACTTTCTTTCCAGAGCTTAACAATCAGTTTTTTTGTGAATTTGTCAATTCTTTACCTCTTTCCATGATGATAACCTTCTTGCATGAATATCAATTACAGAATGTTCTGTTTGTATTTTTAGGCTAAAAATAATCACAAGATAACATTATTGGAACATTCTAGAATATTCCACTTGAATAATCTAGAGTATTAAAGCAATTTAAATTTTTTAAAATCTGAAATTTTCAATGTACTTTTTTTATTTCTATTAAATCAAAATTTTTTCTGTTTTCTATGCATCTTTAGTTATGCATCTGTGTAGATTTAATTATATGAAAAGTATGTTTATTCATTAGTTGGAAATACAATAAATTAAAAATTTGTATGTGTATGAATATTTGTTTCTCCCCTTCTGTGTGTGTATATCTATCTATCTATAATTTCATAATTTTTTTTTTTTTTATAAGCAACTCGTTCCTTACAATTCCTTACGTTCAATACAGTTGTTTAACTGTATTGAAATTTGAGTAAGTCTTAAGCAATTCCACTATTGATATCAGTGTGGATTAAGTTACAGGGGAAAAAAGGAAAATGTAATATTAAACGATCCATTTATTGATGGATGGACAGACATCTAAGTTGTTAGCACTCTTTTTCACCAGTCCCCCTGAACCACATGTACACAATTTTTTTTTTATTATGAGCAACTGCCCTCAAATTTGACTAAATCTGAAGCAACTCCATTCTTGCTGTCAGTGTGGCTTCAGCAACTAAAAAAAAAGAAAGAAAAAACATAAAATTAAGCACAAAGAGTTGCTAAATATATTATTTTGTATTGTATTCAAGAATTCTATGATTTTAGTTAAATTGAAATATATTTATTTTCTAATTTTTTTAGACCCAAGCCTAAAAATATTTCTGTGATTCTAGTACTAATTCTTCTGTAACAATTAAGCAACTCAAGCACTGGTAAAAAACCCAACTTACTTACAAAAAAAATATGTGTATATTTCTTAAATTTGTATTTTGAAATTAAAACTAAACATGAGATTGTGTAGGTGGCATAATGGTTATTGTCACAAAAATTGGAATCAGCAAGTAAAGTTCAAATTCCAGCCAGGACAGTTGCATTCACTTTTGCACTTATCCCCTTTAGAAAAGCATGGACTCTTCTATTCTCTCAGCAGTTATGCATAAATAGTAGGGCAGACTGAGCTCTCTAGCTTTGGTAGGTAAATGAATTTAAAACTTTGGAGAAAGCAACAAGAAATTACTCCACATTTTTCCCTCAAAAGGTCATGGTAGTTAACAGATATTAAAGAAAGGAAACTATGGCAAGTCATGAATGACTATATCCTGAAAAGGCATGACATTTTTTTCTTTTAGTAAACAGATGGGGCATAATTTGAAGGTCTTAAATCTGTCTTTTTAAAACAAAATAAAGATTAATTCTTCTGTGTGCCATGTTCCTTCAGGATGTGGGTGACCATGACTCTCAACAAACTCCTATTCATCATAACTCTTAGAAACATTTGTCACTTTGCCTGGAGATTAATTGAGAATCCAAATTAGTAAAATTTACGACTGTCCCAAAATTAGCAAAATTTAGGGAAAAAATAAATGACTGGATTGAAAAAAAAGAATACCTCTCACAAAAAAAACCAAAAAAAAAAACCCTTAATGGTTTCTGTGGGGTACTTAAAGAATAAGTTGTGCATGATAAGTAATTTTATGATTAGGGTAATATATATCTAAATAACTTTGCAATCCATCTCCATTGGTGAATTACTTTTCGTCATTCCTGACAGGCTAAAAGAGGAAGTTTCTGTTTGGATCATTGTAACTCTCAGAAACTTTGTACTAAGCATTTAGTAAAAAAAAATAAAATGTCTTCTCTACTTGAGATGTCAACAAAATTCTTTTTGAAAACTTATAACTCACTTGTTTTATTTTACTTTTTTTTTATTTGTTCAAAATACTAAGAAACAGGAAATTTTTTTGTTAGAAACAAAGTAAACACTGCTGAACTGTTACATAATGTAAATCCTCCTATATGGCATTGAATACTGGACAGTTTTCTCACAGATGAAGAGAAGACTTGAGGTATAAGAAATATGGTTCTACATAAGGATACTGAGAATAACATGGACAGAATGTGTAAATAATGAAGAAGTTTTAAAGAAAATGGAAACAAAAAAAAAAACACTTGTACATAGAAAGAGACAGGATACATGAGTGTTGTGGTAGGATCCACCTAATTTGCATAGTGGAGTACCGACCATATAAATATGGTTGGTACCGGGAAGAGAGGAAGGAAACAAGAGATTCAACCAGAGACTCTGCCCGACTGCGACTCAGTCAACACATTCTCCAAGAACGGTCTTACAAGGAATATACAAAAAGACTATATGTAAATATTGTGTATACTTTCTTGTTTCAATACATTTTGTTCTAAGTACATTTTGTGTTGCATTATTATTCCATTCATTAGTCAAGTTTCAACAATGAGAAAAGATGACTTGGAGAATTTGACACTCACAGGATATATTAAATGCAAAAGGGATATGGGAAGCTTGTGTGAATGGATGGAAGAACTGGGTTGAAATGGATGGCAAAGAGACAAACATTGCTAAGAGCTTCAATGAATAGGAGATGGCCCACATCCTGAATGGACACAGCACATAGAAAAAGATTGGATTTGTATTTAGGCATTGACTGATTGATTTTTATTTGTTAACCTTAACCTATATCCAGAACAGAGGGAGAAATGGAACGGCGTCAAATCTTGGTCAATGAACTAATCAGCAAGGAGAAGAAACTAAACCAGGAGTTTAACAATGAAGGTGCTGGTGGATCCAGGTAAGACAATTGTTTTTCTTTGTTTCTATGTCAATAAGTTTCTTTATGGAATTCATTAATTCGGACGTATGTTCATATCTTTGTTTACCTTCCCTTATTAGGGCTTACGGTCAGCTCACGCTGAGAACAATCAGTTCTTATTTGATCACCAAAATACTGAGATAGGGAACATGGGGTACTGTAAGCAACTTCCTACAATCCAAAAATATGTTTTGGCTTTAAATGATAAACAAAGGGTTGATAAGCCATAAAAAAAAAAACAATCATTCATCGTTAGGTGACATGATACTGGATTTCTTAGATTACCTGTACCTCGATTTTTCAGACTTTGATTATTCAGGTGTGTAATGAAGAGAAAAAAAACAAAACCAACCAAACATTTTTTTTCAATTATCTGAAGTAAACCCATTCTAATATTTAATCTCTAATAAGCATTTTGAGAAATTAGAACATCATACTCAGCATTTGATGAAAAACACTGATAAAATTGGTTCAATTGATTCTTGTTAATTACTTCATTGTTTTCATACAAAGAAAATACATTTGAATTATCACAGCTTGGTCATGCCAGAGATTATGGCTTACGCATATGACACATGTCAGCAATACCTAGTTTCAAACACTAAAGCAATGATTATGTTTGACAGATATTGGTTGTACTTTCAACCACAAATATATCTACTTTAATCCAGCTTTAGAAGTTAAAGCCAGAAAAATGTGTGGTCAACCAGCAACAGATAAAAATTGACACATTTTTTTCATCAGACTTTGGGAGTTAGTAAGTAGAAAAACATTAGGCCAACTGGAAACCAATGAAAATTAACTCATTAAAACATTGCACAAAGTGTTTGAAAATGCTACTTGATGATAAAAATGTTAAATTTCTTTCAGAAAATTACTTTTTCTTCATTATTTTTTTGTAATTTAAGCATTCAATTAGCCAGAATTTTGAATTCTTCCAACATATTTTTTCAACTGTCCCAAGGTGTCTGTTTAATTGAGCAAGTACGGTATTTTTAATTGTTTTATGCCAGAGATTATGACTTACGTATGTGACACATGTCAACAATGCCCAAACACCAAAGCAATGATTATGTCTGACAAATGTTGGTTGAGCTTTTAACCAGAAGCTACCCTAATAAAATACATCTTTAATTCAGTTTTAGAAGTTAAAGTCAGAAAAATGTATGGTCAGCCAGCTACAGATAAAAACTGACACATTTTTTTCATCAAAAATAGACTAGATGAAACCTTGGAGAAAGCATTTAAAAATGTTTGATGATGTAAATGTTAAATTTTCTTCAGAAAATGACTTTTCCTCATTTTTTTTCCCACTATAATTTAGGTCTTCAGTTGTATATAACTTTGAATTATCTGAATATATTTTTTTCAACTTCTATTCCAAGATGTTTAGATAACCAATGAAGTACTATATAAAAAATTGACTTTCTCACTAATACCCATAAAAGGAATCATTAGAGTTTCAGAAGGAAATTCTAAAGAAAAAAAAGAACCTCTAGTAATATATAAATGTGTTTGGGATCCATGTTAGAGGGGGGGATATTTTATTTTTTTGTACAAAGTTGTTAGATTTTTGCACAATCTTTCAGGGTTTAATCTATCATTCGAGATACCTTAGCACATCCCCAGATGGCAGAGACTGAAACTATTCCAAGGTCATTTAATAATTTAATTTTAATTTTTATGGTCCAGATAGCACTTTTCTCTGCTGCCTGCTTCTCTTAGTGGGTCTAATAATGCCACTAAGATACAAGTAGTTACTGAGAGTGAAAGAAAAAGAGAAGACGTTAGTGAGGAGAAAAGACAAAGAACGAAATTCGGGAAACCGAAAAGATGGTGACTGACATTGCATTTAAATTTTTGAAGATTGTAGGTTGCAAGGAAGCAAGAAACAGGAAGAGAATTCCACAGGTGAGATGTGCAAGAAAAGAAACTATTAGAATAGAACATATGGTTACATCTTGCTATTTTATCAGTAAAATGATGAGACCTAATTGCCAATCTAGTAGTATGTTTAAATTCTTGCGGTCAAAGTACCAAGGAGGAATGACAGAGAAGCCATGTCACTGCTGTGAGATAGTGACTAAATTTGAGAGGCTAGGTTAGGACTGAAAACATTGCAGACCCTTCTTTGGATTTTATAAAGAATCTTGAAATATATAACAGGAATTCCAGAAAACATTTGAGAATAACTCTGTCATACACTTCACTTACAAACTCAACATTAACAATAAAATCCCTTTCCTTGACATATTAGTCGATGCTAATAGTGATAATTTTACCACCTCCCTTTACAAAAAAACCACTAGCAGAAATCTGTATTTACTCAACTACAAAAGTGAATGATGTCCTTACAGATACAAAATAGCTGTTATAAAAAATACGATTTACCAAGCCAAAGTAATCTTTTCTTTTTACATATTCTATAAGGAACTTAGCAACATTAAGCAAATCCTACACAACAATAATTTCCTTTACCATGTCATTGATGAACACATAAAATTAGCCTTAACAAAATTTAGAAAAAATGATGCTAGACCCCCACCTCCCTAATGCAAACAAAAATAAACACACCATTAACTTATTCTGTTGTAACCAAATGCACCTTAATTATAAACAGGATGAAAAAGCAATTAAAAATATAAATCACCAGTACATATCACTCACTGATCCTAACAAACACCTAAGATTTTATCATCTACTACAATAAGTTTAATATATATCGTCATTGGTGGCATCCGTCCGTCTCAAGAGACGATGGAGTAGCACGGTGCGCTATGTGCCTGGGCGGGATATATGGATAACTAGGGCTGCCCGGACATCTAGTTCCCCCTCTCAGCCTTGCTAGCAGAGTCCAAAGGAGAGGATAAACCAATAAAGTTTGGTACAAGCGTGGCTGCGGGAGTTGCTGGAAGGTAGCACGAAGTGTCGTCCATCCGCCTTAGGGGCTCCACTCTGGGTTTGAATTCAGAGTTGTCCTTCTCCTAGACCATTTGCCATCCAAGGCTATAGAACCCAGTCTGTCATGCTATTTACCCATAGCTGAAGGGAGAAGAGGAGGATTCATACCTTTCCCAAGGGTATTAGCACATAAGTGAATGTAATGGATTTGACTGGAATTCGAACTCAGCTCTCCAGTTCCTCAATCCAAGCTGCTATCCATTACTCCACCGACTACACGAATTTAAGTGTGCTATTAGAGTGGCATCTAGGTCACACCCGTTTACTGTTGAAATATCTAAATGCAACCACCACTTCTACTCCAACAGTTTCTTTTCTTGCACTTTCTGCTTGTGAAACTCCCTTCTATTTACTGATAATTATTCTTTCTTTTTATGTGCCATGTCCTTTTAGAACGTAGACAATCATGGCTCTCCACCTCTTCCTCTATCCCTTGCAGATCTCAACAAGTTTCTTCCCGCTGCTTTCTCCCCCAGACCATGTTCTGACAACCATTTGCTTAATCCTGCTAGGTATGTCATGTGTTGTTTTTCCTTGTCTTTCCTTCCTTCTATTTGACTTGTGAGTATCAGACACTCCAGGCCCTCCTTCCTCATTATGTGTCCCAGAAACTTCAGCTGCCTCTTCCTTGTTTGCATCTTTTCTAAGATCTCATCGTTGCTCACACGCTCGGTCCATGATATCCTTAATCTTTAAAAATTGAAATACAAAGTCAGTCACCATCTTCTATCTCCTTGAATCCTGTTCATCTTTTGCCCTTTCCTCAATCATCCCTATACTCAGTTCTTTCCTTCACTTTCACTCCATTTAAGCCCCCTGCGGACCAGCGGCATTCCCATCTTGCTTGGGGTGAAACAATATATATATATATATATATATATATATATATATATATATATATATAGTTAAATTCCCAGATGAATTCTGTGGACAAGACAGATTGGTATCAAATGTATGATTTTTTTTCCAATTGTCATTTGATATCATATATATATATATATATATATATATATATATATATATATATATATGTGTGTGTGTGTGCACATGCACACATAACAGGATGTTGAAAGTTTTTGTTTTGATCAAAAGAAGACTTCCCTAAAAATTAATTTAATCATTTTGTAAGATCTTGGGAATTGGCTTGAGCCAAGAACTTTCAGTATCCCCTCCCCTCTTATATATATGGGAGAGTTTATCAAGTTGGGAGCACAATGTTCAGACCTTTACTTTTTTTATTTGAGTTGTAATCTGTTTTGCATTATCATATTTTCTTGTGCATAATTCAAGAAACTTTGAACAAAAATTAGAGCATGGAGGAAAGGAGAAATCATGTTGTACACAAATACTTGTTTTTCAGAAATTTTTACACATCTTAAAAAACCTCTTATTTGAAACAGCAAGATTGCAAATACACTCAGCAGAACAGATAATTAACACCTTAAAATTTATTACCGGATGTGTGTAGTTAGCACCTTTCCCTGAAAATTCAAAAAATAAGTTTTGAAACCAAAACTAGGAGAAGAAACACGCAAGGGCAAAACATTCGAATCATTTCTATTCTTCAATATGATGAAAAATTAAATATTTTAATGAAAAATATTGAGATTTTAATGCATAATATGGTACAACTTTTCAAAAATAATTTACATTAGCATGGCTGTATTATAGAGTTTTATTATACTGAAGTATGTAATTTATTTGCTGTTTTTAGTCTCAGAAACACAGGGTCATATTATACACAAAAAATACAGAATTTTTCATATGATGGCTGCAACTTAATTTAATGCAATGTTGTCACTTGATCCATCTTCAAATATGGACATGGCTTTTTAGGGTTTTACATTGTTTTGTGTAAATGTGGCAACATTGGGCATATTTTTCAGTATTTGTTACATAAATGCAGCTTGACATGTAATGTATAATTTCTCTATGTGCGGCATCTTTGATGATTTTTGAGGCTTGCTCTAACTAGGCAGATGTAACCACATTCATTACACATTAGATCAAATTTTATAGCAGCATTTTCAGGGAAATTAACCTTAAAACCCTTATGAATATCTCTCTTGAATTTATTTATATATATATAAAATTTTAGATAGATTATATGTGTAACGAGAAAATATGACTCAAGACAAAAAGTAAAACTAATCTTAGCCAGCTAAGATGAGTCTTCCTTTTTTTCTTTTCATATATATATATATATATATATGTGTGTTATGATGTTGATTTGGGGTTAGTAGAGATTAAATAACATGACAAAGGACGAATATTTTCTATGAAAATTTCTCGGACATTCAGGCTGGTAAATGTTATTTAATACTGTTTATTATAAACAGAGCATTTACTTAAATACTTGTATCTATAAAAAGAACGTTAAACATAAAAATGCCTTTAACAAATAAATTGTCAGACTTTGTCCATTTCTTAATATATGACGTCATTTGTTTACATTTGATACGCCAGAGCAGTTATGAATGTACGAGATTCATGGAAGATTGAAGTTTATAAGCAGTAAATTCGACCTTGCCTACCGAACGCTCCTTTGTGGCAGATGGTAAGGCACGTCAGTGTAAATGACGGTTCCGTATAGGATGCAGGTTCGAATCCTGTCAAAGGACTTAATATTTTCTATGAAAATTTCTCTAACATTCAGGCCGGTAAATGTTATTTAATACTGTTTATTATAAACAGAGCATTTACTTAAATACTTGTATCTATCAAAAAAAAAGAACGTTAAACATAAAAATAAATTTTTAATAAATATATATATATATATATATATATATATAATTGGAATCTGATAGAAAGATAAGATAAATAGGAAACGTTTCTCAATCTAAACTTTGGATGGATGTGTTGTCTCTCCTTGAATTGGAATTATAGCAACGTTGATTTAAAAAAGTTGGATGCCTGTGAAGCATGATTAACTAATGAAAACTGATCAACACAAAAGTAAAAAAATATCAGAAATTTCTTTCTTCTTTTTATCCGTATCTCATTTCCTGATGAAACCTTAATAAAAGTGGAAATGGTTTAGATTGATAAATGTTTCCTATTTGTTCTTTATCTCATCATATATATATATATATATATATATATATATATATATATATATATATATACTTTTGATGACATCTAAGAAATGCATGTAAAAAATATATATGCAAAAGGTGAGTGATCATCTGATAGAAGCCATGTGCATATGTGTATGTATATATATATATATATATATATATATATATATATATATATATATATATATATATATATATATGGATAGGGGTTTCAAGCCTTGAATTGTAACTTTCCTAGAGATGGTGTTTTAATAAAAATGCTTGCTGTACTTGGATTACCATGACTATTTAAGTTGGGCATCAGAAAAAGCATCTGGTCTTGTAAAATCCTTGCCTCAAATCATTATGAGAAATCCTTTTGCCAGACAGGACGCCTTGCTTTCTGCAAGATTAATCCCAGTCCTTCTTCAACAAAAAATATATTTGTATTACATTTTGACTACTACATTAGTGTTACACTTAGTGGGTCATCTTTCTGCTGAAATTTGAATACCATTGTGTGTGTGTGTGTAGTGTGTGTGTGTACATCAATAAGTTGGTAGCTTAGCCCATTAATGCCTATTTTCTCATTTTTTGTGATGGTGGACATTAATGGTATTGGCGGTAGAAACCTATAATTGTTATTGGATTTTTTTCTCTTTTATTACCAGATTTTTATTTTTATTATCAGTACTGGATATTAATTGGTTAATAATGATAAAACGTTTATTTTCACATAACAAATATTTATCTCCTAATATTGTCTCATTTCTTGTTAATGCATCTTTATTAATTGTATATACTGAACATGACAGTGAAAATTACATTACAGTCTTAATATTGGGTTCCCAGTGAGGATTGAACTTCATAAATGTGTAATAGTCTTCAAAACAAATATGTTGCTCTCCAAAGATTTCTGTTTGCTTTTTCTTTTAAGAAAAATAAATGTTATTGTTCACACATATGCAAATCTAATCAATTCACATTATTTACATTGTTCAGACAGTTATCCTCATCTTAATTGTCATATTCACAACATTTCAGCCATTGTATGCTTCAGCCTTCTTCAGGTGATTGAAATTTCAAACTGTACCCTTTGTCCGCTGGGGTAGATTCTTCTAATTCCATGTGCCATGCCTCTTCCAGATGTCTCGGTTATCTCCTTTTTAACTCAGTTCTCCAAGTTTTTGTTCACCACTGCAGTAACCAAGTATTGAACTCACAACTCTTTGGGTCAAGTCACTGGATCCAACCAATGCTTTTATCTACTGGTCATGTGTCCTTGAGTGGTGAACAAAAACTTGGAGAGTTGAGTTAAAAAGAGATAACTGAGATATCCAGAAGATGCATGGCATGTGGAACTAGAACAATCTACCCCAGTGGACAAAATAAAGAGTTCAGTTTGAAATTCCAATCACCTGAAGAAGTATACAATGACCAAAATGTTGTTAATATGACTATAAAGATGAGGACAACACTCCAAACAATGTAAATAATTACAGTACCTCATCTCAGAAATATAGACAAATCTAATCAAGTGTTATATATGGAAACATATATAAATTTTTCAATCTCTTTATTAATAGTTTTACTCCTTAAAAGCAGCAACAAGAAAAATGAGTAAGCCAAATAACTACAAGAGAAAATAATGAAATTATCAAGATGTTAACTTTCCACATGACCAAAAACAAAAGTTTTGGAAGGAAATTCCCATCAATTCTAGAAAGAGCTAGAACAGCGAACTTGAAAAATTTTAACTTTTCTAAAAAAAACTGTTTGAAGTAAAAGATTTTAAAAATTTCAACAGAAAGTAACACTAAGTGTTTGGTAAATAAATGCCTAATGTTTCCTTAATGGGAAAAAATTAATTTTACCATCATATTATAGTTGCTTTTCATTACAACACTCTGGGTTGATAAGCTTTTTATTATTACTATTATTTTACTACTAGGTTTATTCGGTAGGGATTATTCTGAATTGAAAACCATAAAGAAGGCAATGGGAAACTAATTCATAGTCAGGACAATTCAGAGATAATTAAGAAAAAGAGTCTGTGGAGAGCCATGATTGTATCATAGTGGTGTAGTGGATAGTGGCTCGGATCGAGGAATTGGAGAGCCAAGTTTTAATTCCAGTCAAATCCATTATGTTCATTTATATGCTAATACCCTTAGGAAAGGTATGAATCTACTTCTAAGCTATGGGTAAATAGCAGGGCACAACGGGTTCTGTAGCCTTGGATAGCGCAGAAAGAAATGGCAACCTACTGCGAGAAAAATCTGCCTCATCAGTCATGTATTGAAAGATACATGATTGCCTAAACATGCATCACATATGGCACATAACTAACCTCCTGAATGGACAAGTCATTTTAAAAAAAAAGAAAAGAAGCAATTTGCATTAAGAAATACAGATTAACATAAACAGATTATTAGAATTGAAAAGGAAATCAGAATGTTAGAATTGAAAAGGAAATGAGAGTATTAAAACAGTCTGTATTAAGATGGAACTTTTCTTCCTCCACCCTTTTGTTGTCTTTTATTGACAGCATAAAGAAAATATAAAAGAATGTATTTAGCTTCTTAAATTATGTTATAATTAAAAAACAAAAAAGATCATAAAATATTTTTACAGCTTAAATTTAACATTTCTCTTAAAATTTTATGGATGTTTTAAATACTGTTATTTTTGATTTTATGACAAAGACAGGGAGAAGAGGTGTGAGTGATATAAACTTTTTTTCTTTTACTTCCAGTTGATTTTCTATTTAACAGGTTCATAATTTCAACCAGATATTCAAGTCTTGTGGTTCCTGTGATGTATAACAACAGATTGATGGTTAACAAAGTTTTATTTACAGTAATATACAAATATAATATGTGTAGTTAATTTCACCATGTTATTACTTGTGTTGCTACTTCTCATTTTCTGTGAGTGTTCTTGACTATATTAAATTTTTTTTTTTTTTTTTTTTTAAATTAGAAAGTCTTCTCAAACATGATAAAATCCTTCTGCTATACAAGTACAGATCTAACTCTAGATGTTTTATCTGAAGTGTCCCTGTCTGGAGTCAGTGTAGGTGTGTTGACAGGAGTGTGTGTTGCAAAGAATGATCATAAAAGACCTGATCAGGAGTAAGATGTTAAGAATCTGGTATTCTGTGGTGGTCAGTAATATAAGGCATATCAACATAAAACTTTTTTACACAAGCTGCATTTCTCATCTTGGGTTGACCTTGAGGTGGTTGTAATAACAGCATTATTGCATGCTTTCATAACCTTATGAAGCTGCATTTCAAAGATGGGTTCCAGTTTATTGCTTCTGTGTAGGTTCTTGCACAATACAATATCTCCTGTTTTATCTCTTTGGGTTTTCTTCTTTGATTAGCAACAATGTTGCATTTTTGTTTGTGAAGAGCATCTCTCCATTTACATATTCATTGAATACTTATGAGGAAAACCTGGCAGTTTTTCCTCAGAATTCATGATTCATTAGCAGCTTTGCTGGAAATGATCCTGTTATTGTACAAGGAGTAGTGTTGTATTGAAAAAAAAAGTTCCTTATTTTAGCCTTCCTGTACTTTCCTTCTACTTTTGCAACTTTGATTCTTTCGAGGAATGTCCTATAGAACATTTCTACTTCTCTATTGGGTTGAGACCAATATTGTATGCCTTTAACTTAGACAATACGATGAAGGATTAGGTATCCTTGAAATTCACTGGATGAAAATTGTAGTGTTACTGACTCACAGAAAGTAGTATGCACTCAACTGCCATGGGTTATAGCTGTAGCTATTTATAGTCTTTGTGACTTTCTATGTAAATGAGTCACCTCATCTATCTGTACTGAAGAGGTTTTATCCCCTTATTTTCCTTAGTACTTCTGGGAGATTTTGTTTTCTCACTATCTTCCTCTTTGTCTAGATATAGGAGGTCATGATCTTTTCCTTATTTCATAATAGTGTTCATCCAACAATTGTTCATTTTTATAGTCTATATTGCTCTTGATTTTCATGTTTGTCTTGCCTCGACAATTTTGTCTTCATTACTTTCAGGCTCATTATACATTTCTTCATCATTATCGTGTTGCAATCTAACTTGGTGTGCATGTGCTAATATCCCATTTTCATTTTTTTTCTATTATCATAGTGTTCTGTCCACTTTGCATTATAAATCTTACATCTTGTAGGTTACATTCACTATTTTTTGTATACCACAGTTTTTCATTGGTGGCATAAGACATGGTTAATGGTACTCTAATTTGTCTGCCAATGAGGGTAGATGGGTTTTTCAATCTTACATTATGCAGCATTGTTCTATAACTTAGCAACAATCTAGGAAGAAATGTTTCTGTCTTTTCTTTCCATTGTAGACATATTTTCAATCTGTTTTATATAGTTTGCACCATCTTTTCTGATAATCTGTCTGATTACAGATGGTACGGTGGGGTTTTATATGATTTGCATTCAATTTTGTTCAACCATTGACATAGCTCCTCATCACAGAACTCTGGGACGTTCTCAGATACTATAATTTTCGGAATTCCATTTCTTGAAAATATGATCCTTAATACTTGTTTCATGGTTGAACTTCTGGCCAGCCTAAATAAGACTCTATCTACCAGTATTAGTAATAATCCCACTCCATGATCCGTGTGTACTCTGTCTCAAGGTTGGGACTCTTTACGCCATGTATGTGTTTTTTGTCTGTTTAAATTTTCTTCTTTGAATGCATGTTTTACACCATTACATAGACATTATTCTGCAATGAATATCATCATGTATGCTTTTTATAATTTTGCTTCTTTGTGTTGCTGGCAGAACCACTACATCTCCATCACAAATTACATCCTATTCTATGGTTAACTTTAACTCCACTTATTATTTTTCTCCTGAACAATATACTGTTCAATATGGGATCTCACTTCATATCTTCAGCTTGTTTGTCTATCAACAAAATATCAGTTTCAATCCTGTGTATGAAAGTATCTTTGAATTTCTCCTCTTTCTCAATTTCAGAAGTAATGAACTGCAATCTTGACAAAACATCTGTTGCAGACCCGGTAGGGTGCAGTGCTGGATTATACTGAGTGGCCTTGTGCCAGACACCACACTAACCTACCGAGTCTACAAGCAAAGTAAAAAAAAATAAAAATATGCGTGAAAGAACAGTGAGAGGAAAGGGGTCAATCAACAAGTGCATAAAATAAAATATATTATGATAGCCGGAATAAAAATGCCAAAGACATCTGTTTATAAAACATGAGTAAACAAAACTTTAATTAAACAGTAACACGTAACTCATCCCAAGGTCGGGATCAATGAATATGTTCCGCGCCAAAATAGAAATACAAAATGGCCAAAGGCGGGAAAAGAAAGTTTTATACAGTTCCGGAAAAAGAATGTGCGCACAGATAGAAAGGAGTACTCACTGTGGATATTTTAAGTTGTAAGTGA
Organism: Acanthosepion pharaonis; assembly: GCA_903632075.3. Classification (NCBI taxonomy): domain Eukaryota; kingdom Metazoa; phylum Mollusca; class Cephalopoda; order Sepiida; family Sepiidae; genus Acanthosepion; species Acanthosepion pharaonis. Next base: position 357,526 of record CAHIKZ030001584.1, read on the forward strand.
TTATGCATATTTTTAATGTACAGGTTCAAAGTTATAAAGAATGTTCAGTAAATATTGAATCGACCGCTGGTAAAAGTTCTGGACTGCTGTGGGCATCTAGCCGAGGGAGAGACGAAGCATGGTCTTGTAGAATGGTTTACGGCGAGCCCAAAGAGAAAGACGAAAAATGTTTTCGTTCAAAGGTAATACTATCCCTGCCTGTATTATTTGGTTCAGGGAAAAGCCATGGGGGTAAGTTTAAGTACCTGTTGAACACGGTTTCTGCCTGTATTATTTGGTTCGAACAGTGTCGTTAAGTGTCTCTAAAACGTCTTCTGGTAGAAAACGGAGAAAAAGGTCCTGACCTGTGATTAGCAATTTGTTCGTTCAGTAGGATATCCCTGCCTATACTTATTAGGCCCCTGATGAGGGATAAAAATACGCCATTAGTTGAATACGAACTTTTGCTCGCGACAGTGTCGCGTATCTCTAAAACATCTTCCAGTAGAAAACGGAGAAAAAGGTCCGACCTGTTGGCAGCTTCAAAAGGAGAAAAAGTCTTGGTAGAGGGTGCAGTCGACATTGTAAAAAAAATAAGATATTCCGGCCCGCATATGGATTAAGGGCACGGAATAAATGAGTTGCCCATCCAGTCCGGTTGAAAGCTAAGAGGCAAACTGGATTGCAAACGTTAGCAGTTTTGAAACGCCGAAAAACGCGCGGGAAAAATTCAAAAAGTCTAATTTGCATAAGTAGAAGTAGCAGCTCGTCTTGACTGCTGACCAAAACAGTTACTACTGTATTAGACTAAAAGAGACAGAAATCAAATTGTCAAACGCGCACACACGCACGAGTGTAAAACAAAAGGGAGGAAACTCGCGCGCGCGTAAAATTATAAATTGAATTAATGTTAATTCCATACATCTACATGTGGAATGTTATTGCTTTTCACGTACTCAATATCAAAGTCAATTACCATAAACATTAAGGCCCATGTTAGAATTCTAGATGACGTTACCTTAGCATGTTGCTTCTGAGGATTAAATATGAATTCTAAAAGTCTATGGTTGGAACTTAGTAGGAATTTCTTTCCAATCAGAAACTAACAAGATCTTTTGTCATCCATATTATGGCCAATGCTTTTTTTCTCAATATCCAAGTAGTTTTTTGAAAGATACATAATAGGATGACCATCCTGAGCTAATATTCCTGAAATTGAATGTTCACTTGTATCAGTTGTTATTACTGTTTCCTTTTTAGGGTTGAATATTTTTACTACTGGATTCTTTGATGGAACAGCTTTTAAATTTTCAAATGCCACTTGTTCTTTTCTCCAGATAAATTCCACATTTTTTTTCTTAAAGCAGCAAAAGGTTCTGTCAATTCAGAGTACCACTCTACATATAGTCTGTAGAAATTTACAAGTTCTAAGAAAGATTCCAATTCTTTTTTTTTCTTAGGTATTTCAACTTTTAATAATTGTCACTTAATGATTGGTCTAGTGATAACCCAAAGAATGATATTTTCTTAGTGTTGTGCACAAATTCTTTTTGTTAATAGCTCAAACACAAATGTCATTCAGGTAGCATATTGTATTTTTTATATTGCTACCAATAACTTGCTCTATAGCCTTTTGAAAAATCACACTTTTGGTTTTAATTCCATACAGCATTCTTTTCTATCTTAATAAGCCTATTGGCATGTTTATTGTTATGACTCCTTTAAAGTCTTTGTCAATAAGTATTTGATAGTATGTGGATTTTAGATCAATTTTAGAAAATCTTTTCATGCCTGCAAGGGAGTTCAAAGTCCATTCTATATTGGGGATACGATATGAGTCTGCACATATTTTGTAGTCACTACAAATATGCAGATCCCCATCCCTCTTTCTTAAAATTACTAACAGGGATGGCCATTTGCTCCCTCTTGGCAGAACTAATTCAAATAAATCTTGTTCCAGTAATACTTTTGGCATTTTTCATGCTATAAAATATGAAGAGGAGACATTTTCCTTTAGTCTTTACTTTGCTTTATAGTTTATTAACATTACAGTTTCTTCTGCCTTGACTTTGTTTACTAATTTTGTCAAATTTATGTTCAATACATCATTTCTTATTAGAGTATGATTCTTTTCACAGTTTGCTAAGATAATTGCTAATATGCCAGACTTATTTTTTAGTTCCATGTAGGCATCAAAATAGCCTAATATTTTTATCATGGATCCATCAAACTTATTCAATTGGACAAGGCTTTTCTTTAATCTTGGTTTTGCTAGTTTATTCCAGAAATTTCTGGGTATCAAAATCACATCATTTCCTGTATCTAGTTGCATGTTCAATAAAATATTATTGATTTGAATTTTTAATAACCCTTTCTCATTTCTTTTTTTTTTTTTTCAATGAAAAGACATCCATACTTATTTCCTCTTTGTTTTGTTGGACCGTCCCTGTTTCTCTATTTGGATTTACACATACGTTAAAAAGAATAATTTTGAAACACTTTTCATATCATTTTTTATATGTCAGACATTCTTGTTTTTCTTTTTGATGTTGATAACCACAAAATGTACAAATTATTCTGTCTTTTTTTCTTTATTATGTATGTGTCCATTTCCTCTACCAGATCCATAACTTTTGTCGTATTAAATTTTCAAATCAGTTCTTGTTGCTGAGCAAATTTCAGACACTATTCTAGTGACAACTTTCCCAGTTGTAAATGTATTAGAGTCATTTGCCAATATTCCTCATTTTGAAGGCTGTTTACCAATTTCATTTTGATCAAGTCGTCTTCAATTGATTTTCCACTTCCAGTTTCTCAAATTTGCAATATTTAGTGGCCTGTTTCAAACAAAGAACATATTCAATAAATGGTTCATTCACTCTTTAAGAAATGTTCATGAACTTAGCTTTCTCTGCATTCACTAGTTTTTTTTCTTGGGTGCTATATTTCTCACTATTAGTTAACTTATAATGCCAAACATAATTTCCTTCAACTGCCTTGGGTGTGCAATTCTACATTTGTAACAATTGGATGGCATTGTTGAGTTTGGTTTGTATTTATAGTTACTGCACACTTGGTTTGTGTTTGATCTGGGTTTCAAAATGAGAGCGTCTTTTTGATGGTATGTGCTGATTGTTTCAGTGAGGTATCCTAGCATCAAATTATTTTCTTCCTGATATAATTTTGCTTTTGGATCAGGGTCTTTTATATGGAGAAGCACTTTATTTCTCTGAATCACCTTCAAATTTGCATGGCTTCACTAGAACCTTGAGGTGAGTCATAAAGTTGTTCACTGTCTCTCCAGTGTTTGGTTCAGTTTCAAAAAAAGTTTCTATGGGCTTTTGATATATTTACCTTGAGTGTGAAATGCCTGTCAAAAAGTTGAATTGCTATCTGATATACATCTCTTCTACCTCCTCTTGCTCAGCTTTCTGCTGTTCTGTGAAATTTTTCCTATATTTCACATAGGCATTCTCCTCCTGTCAATAATAATACAGTCATTTTTTGTTCTGCACTTCAGATGCCTGAAGCTATAATATAAATCTGTAAATCCACTTTCCAATTTTCCCATCACTGATACAGATATTCCAGTTCACCAATTGTATCTAATTGTTTGGTGGGGGACAAACCAACGAGTATAGGAATCTTATATATATTTTTCAACTAATAAAATCCTATCAAGATTTCTTTGATAAACAATAATTACAAGGACAAAATCCTTCAAAATACTTGGTGGATATAGTTGTAGACCTACCACGTGTTATTTTTTAACCATTTAGAAAATGAAAACAAAAAAAAAGTTCACACCTCTATGTGAAATTAGATTTTGAATCTCCCTTCTGGATATAAAAATAGAAGCATACTGCTTCTTGGGGCTCAAACAATTTTGGAGTCCAATTTGACCTGCATGTGCACACGCACACATGCACCCCCCCACACACAATGTAAGAGATGACAACCAGCAACCACTGACCAAGGAATTTGTCTACAAACTCACAAACATATTAGGCTGACTGTCATAAATTTAGTCTGTCCACACATTTCATACCACACTAAGAACTCTTTATAAAACTTTTTGTACAAATTACTTTATAAAACAAACTTTATTGTAAGGAAAATTGAACATTTTATCGTATATTTCTGAAAAGAATATATAAATATTATTTTAACTGATATTCTGCTTCTACTTTCCCTTAAAAAAATAACTTTTTTATGTTTCATTTAAAAGATGTGTTTGGAATGTCAACACTCAGATGAAAACCTAATACCTGGGTAGACAGTCCCCAACAAGTGAAATGGCTCTGGACATTTTTTTTTGTAAAATTGAAAATTATTAAAGAAAGGTCTGTATTAGTGTGACTGTTGTCTTAGTACTATGTTTCCTGACTTGGGCCTGAGTACTTATTTTATTCCCGTGAAGTTGATGGTTAACAATAGTTTTTATCTGCAGTAATACAGAGAGTCCTTGACTTATGACAGAATTCTGTTCCTATGATGTGTCATGACGAGATTTTCTGTGTAAGTCAGAATGTACCTTTGATTTTCTATGAATAAACACTTATGTCACTGACCTTTGCTAATGCAATAGTAAAGCAATAATCTAGGACATAACACATTTCTATGACACATGTTAACACAATTAGAATTTAAAAAAAAAAACATATGGATAACATAAATATAAGACATAATGAAATTAAATTGTTTTAAGCTGCTTGTACTTTTATTGCCAGTGATGTCTTCTTCACCCTAATGCCATATGACAATGTATATTTCTACCATGCAAGTTTAATGGAGATTGCATTGTAACCACAAATTGTCATAGGATAGGTTGGGACTGTCGTAACACAGGAACTTACTATATACAAATATGTATATTATATAATATATTGTGCAGTTATGTCCACCATGTTGTGTTGTTACTTTTTGTTTTCTACAAGATCTGCCTAATATCAAAGTATTACTTGCCAAACTTCTGCCTCAATCAGTGTAGTATCTGTGCACTCTGTTTAAGATCAAAGTATTGCTTGCCAAACCTCTGCTTTGGATCAGTGTAGTATCTGTGAACTCTGTTTAAGATCAAAGTATTGCTTGCCAAACCTCTGCTTTGGATCAGTGTAGTATCTGTGAACTCTGTTTAAGATCAAAGTATTGCTTGCCAAACCTCTGCTTTGGATCAGTGTAGTATCTGTGAACTCTGTTTAAGATCAAAGTATTGCTTGCCAAACCTCTGCTTTGGATCAGTGTAGTATCTGTGAACTCTGTTTCAGATCAAAGTATTGCTTGCCAAACCTCTGCTTCGGATCAGTGTAGTATCTGTGCACCCTGCCTAAGATTAAAGTATCACTACTCTGCATTTCTGTCTAGGGTTAGTGTAGTATTCGTGTGCGCTGTGAAAAGAGTAGATGTACAAGTGGTGTAATGGATAGCGGCTAAGACATGAGAGCCAAGTTCAAATTTTAGTTGGCTTCGTTACATTTACTTGCACACAAATACCCTTGGGAAAAGTATGACTCCTTCTCCTTCCCCCAGTTACGAGTTTCACTTGAGGTCAGGGATGAGTTTAAGACTCAATAGTTCCTTGAGAGACTCTTGGGCCTTAAAATCACCCCCTGTCCTCAAATGGAGCTTATACATATGATCTATCACTAAAGATGCAGGAAAATTGGTCAGTTCTCTCTACTGCTTCAACCATGTGTTATCCTTTAACTTTACAAGAGCTAAGCGTAAAACGGAGTACTGTTGTCATATGTTCGGTGGGAGCTGCCCAGTCCTCACTTTCCAGTCTTGATACAGTCCAAAAGTGTCTGAAAGTGTCCTTATGAGTGACAAATTATTTTTCCACCCTCACAGGTGGCATGTGACAAGGCTCTCACTGCTCTATTGCTACTTCCATAGAAAGTGCTCGAGCAAACTGCATTCGTTGCTTCCGATAGTTCTAACCTTCATGGCTAGGACCTGCCATGCTATGCGCATTGTGGCAAACCACCCTTGTTCCTTCTGTGTTTCATTGGTGAGAAGTAAGTTCCATTTGAGAAGTTTCTTCCTGCAAACCACAGTTTTGTGAAACTTACTCTCAAGAGGATGCTTCCCTGATCACTACGATCTTAACCTGTTCAAGTCTAGGGTTAATCCTTATCTTCCCCTACTATCCACATAAAAACTGCTTCTTACTCTGTAACCCTCTACCTTGAGTGGCTCCAGGCCTTGTACAGAGTAAACTACACTGTAATAAATATATGCGCACTGCTGATGAGTCCCAAATATAGGACGAAATGGACGTCCAGTGCTTTCTGCAGTCTGCTGAGGTTTCAAACTCGATGAATTACTTAAATATAATTATCAAATACTCCTAATAATTTCTATCATGTGTATATCATTGCTTGAACCGGCTTCTAATGCTCTAGAGTAAGTGGCTTGGTGATAGTAGTCGTGGCTCCAGGGGGCACAGTCCTATGGTTAGAGAGAAACTCAGCAGAGTTCCACCACAGAATATGTGAGTGAGCGGCGCTATATTGAGTCTGATTTGCAATCTCTTCGTCATCGAGGCCCATTGGAACAGTTGGTATGATGTTTGCTTGACAACCTAACTGTCAGGGTTTCAATTCTCGGTAGTGGATGCACACTGCTGATGAGTCCCAAATATAGGACAAAATGGCCGTCCAGTGCTTTCTGCATTCTGTTGAGGTTTCAGACTCAATGAATTAAATATATATATATATAATATATATATATATATATATATATATATATGTGTGTGTGTGAGAGAGAAAGGATTATCCCTTGTTTCCTGTTTAGGATTGGGTTTTTGGTTCCTTCTAAAATCTTTTCATTCTCTTTCACTTCCAGTAGCCCTTGCATCTTAGTGGCATTATCACTTCATTTGGGGTAAATTGATTAAAAAATATATATGTAATTCAACTACTGCTCCATTGTCTGACCATATGAAAATATCCTTTTTCACAGTGGGTAGTGAATGAATTGAACACATTACCTCTTTTAGCAGTCAACTTTATCTGACATATATAAGGATAATAATGAGAAGATGGAGACTTTAATTATCCATTTTGATTATAATTTATTTTGTGGATACCGGAATATTCAACCCTTCAGATCGAAATCTCCTCCGTAAAATCATTTTACAGAGAAGGTTTTGATCTGAAGAGTTGAACATCTCGGTGTTCATGAAATATAATTGAAATGGATAATCAAAATCTCTGTCTTCTTATTATCATTATAATGCTCTGTAGTTCTACATTGAGCTCTCCCTGGATTTATATCCTCCTCAGAATTATCCCTTCCAGTTACAAACTGGTAATATGTATATATATAGTCAATGGAATATAGGCATATATAATAACTGCCAAGACTTTAGATCAGGGTTTTCCAACTTCCCAACTTTGGTCATATTGCCTGTGGTTGAATGATGAGGAACTGCACAGAAAATGGTTGGCGATATAGGATTTTGAATATTAAAAAGGTATTTCAACATATGCTACCTGCAAAAAATATTCCAAGGAGATATACAAAAGAACCGGTATTAAAAAAAGAGGCTAAATCAGAATAACTGGGTCACATTCCTATAAATATCTCCGCAAACAAAGATTTTAGTATTTTCTATAGTTTTGGGAAGAGTCATTAACATTCAAATAGTTCTTCAGATGAAATAACATTTATTTTGGGATATAAATCAGATAAAGGAAGACTAAGAACAACAAAAAAATATTCACTGAACTTTTATTAGATGCTCGTCATGTATATTCTTTTTAATTTTATAATTATGAGCAAAAACTATTTAATTTTTTGTCAACACTTGTAATACTAACCATGAAACTAAATTATATAGTTTTCAATGGTCACGTTTGCTTTCGTCTGTTCTTTAATATGGTAATAGCAGAAGCAGCCATTATCAGTGTTATTTGTTACCTCTCTTTGGTATTTTTTACTACATCATAAAGTCTGTTTATGAATCAGTAACAAACTTTTACCAAACAAATTTTGGTATGCTTTTGAATATTTACTATACAGGTGAGCAATGGAAAATTTTTCCATGTGAAAGTAGTTGATGACGCTAAAACGGCTGGAAACTCTTGCTTTAGATTACTTATATATATATATATATAGAGAGAGAGAGAGAGAGAGATCAAAATATGGTTTGAATATATTGGTGGATGGTAACTGTTCTTGTGTACAAGGTACTTCTTCTACTGTCTTAAATATGTTTCAATTCATTGTTTCAATTATTCCTGTTTTCCACATGTTGTCGGTGCATTCTGTTATATCTTTTACTTTTTATTTGTTTGCCCATTTTGGACCAATGGCTGCTGGGTTAATGATGAGTAAATAATGATGACCAATAAGTTATTGTATTAATATCTGGGAGTCATTCCATTAATCTGGTGTCTTTGAAATCTTTTTTGGTAAGGTGGGCAATATTTGCCTTTTAAAAGCATGAAGGAGAATTGTCTTGAATAAATATACATTTTAGCTTGAAGATTCTTGCTCGTCACCTGTACTACTAAAAATACATTTTTTCTTTGAACTTACTATAATACTCTGCATTTGATACTGTCATCAAATTTACTATCAGTAATACTATTAGGTTCATCCAATATTCACTAAAAATTATTGTTGAGAAATTAGTTTTCCTGTACTTCTTCCCAATGATTAAATATGGTAGTTTGGTTACTTTCATGTCTTTAGCCAATGTTCTCAATATTCTTTCTCTATTCACATTCACAACACTAGTTTCTTCAATTATTTTCTTGCTGGTAATCCCTTCTTCTATTAATATTTCTAATAAAAACATTCTAAGCTGAGATTTACACAGTATATTTATTATATTTCTTAAATTTGAAACCTTTCTTGTCAAGATGGGCAATAGTCAGCTTTGCAGAATGTAAAATAGCATTGAATATATTCTTTGGCTTAATGCTTTTTGGTTGTGACTTGTACTGTTCAAAAACAATTTTGCCAAATAACTTACAGTAAAGCTCTGCATTTATCTTGAGCCATCAACTTTGAAGGGATTTATAATTTTACTACCTACATTATAAGGTCTAAACATCACACAATTTCTCCTTTATTGTCTTCTATTGTATTGATTGACTATTTCATTGAATAAACTGATATCTCACCCAACTATCAGGTTCATCCAATGTCGCTCTACATCATTCACTAAAAATTATTGTTGAGAAATTAGTTTTCCTGTACTTCTTCCCAATGATTAAATATGGTAGTTTGGTTACTTTCATGTCTTTAGCCAATGTTCTTAATATTCTTCCTCATTTCTCTATTCATATTTACAAAACTTGTTTCTTCAACTATTTTCTTGCTCATTAATCCATTTTTCATGTTTATTAACCTTTTTAATTTTTCTCAAATCTTTTTTGTGACTTTCTTAAAGCAAGTTTTTTTTTATTATTCTTGTTTTTATCTTTCCAATGTTTTCAATTTCTTTTTTAACTATTCTCCAATCTTATCATCCATTTTACAATTTTCAGTGTGTTCCCATCATTCAATAGCTTTTATAATATCCTGTTTTTCTTCAGGTTGTATCTTTATTATTTATTTTCAATGTATTCTACTATGATGAACAATTAGTATATATAGTGATTTCTACTATGATGAATAACTCTCAAGTTGTGTAATAAAATCTCCCATCACTAAATCTTCTATGTACTTCATCTCTGTAGGACATAAACAATCATGGCTCTCCAAAACTTCCTATCCCTTGTAGCTTGTAGCAGTTTTTTCCCTTTGTTAAGGTTCCCATTTCATCATCTATTCACACAACCTTGTCAGATAGATAGTTTGTTACTTTCCTCTATTTTCTTGTCTTCAGTAAATTTTCCGAGCCCTTTTTCTACATGATGTATCTAAAGAATTTCGGCTATGTTTTCCTGATTGTGAATATAAGTGTTCTTTTTGTTGTCATTTTCTTTGGGATTTCCTTGATGGTGATTCGCTCTGTCCATGGAATTCTCAGTATCCTTCTGTGGAACTACATTTCTGTTGTTTTCTCCTCATCTGTGAGAAGATTGTCTAGCATTCACTGCTATATAAAAAGATTGATATTGCGTAACAATCTAGCACTCTTTCCTTTGTTTCTAGCAAAATTTTTCAATTCCTCAGAATTTTGCTCAGATTTTGGAAGGAATGAATGCAATGGGAAACCACTGCACTACATATCCCAAGAATATCCGTGGTGATGAGCAACATAAGATAACATGAGATAACGATGTGGAGGTGGGTAAAATCCACAATCTCAAATACGTTATTGCAAATATTTCTAATAAAAAAGATATTATAAATTAAAATTCTTTTTATTTTTTTATATTAAAGTTCAACCAATAAGCCTAACAGCAACTTATAGTAGATGATTACTGAATGATTATAAGGATAAGGAGGATTGATAGCTATTAACCCTTGATTTGAATGGGTTAAGATTCTAGTGTACAAGGAAGGGTCTTTGAGGGAGTTTGTTCCACAAAGTAGTAGTTCATGGGGAACTTGCTCTTTACAAATGGAATATGGAGGAAATGTGGATGATTCCTCTCCATAGAGGTTACATGGCAAGTTCTACCTGTAAAGGTCTGAACTGGTGGAACCAAAGTGTGGAGTTCATTTGAACTTTCACATAGTATATAAGTAGGTGCTGAAAAGTTCTTAGCCATCCCAAAATATGACTGAATGACTAAACATTAAATTTCTTTTTTTAATCCCTTATTTGGTTGGATGAAAACTGTTTTATTTTTCCCCTGTATTCATCATGAAAATTTTATTAATGTCAATTGGTTAATACAAATTTTATACTTTATTGTGAAAACATTGACTTATAAAATCTGATATCGTAAGTATATTGATATTTTAACCATATGTAAGTTATCTTGTCAGTTTTGACAAGTATTATGCTCATTTTAGTAAATTTTTGAACTGGAATCCTAATTTATTATAATTTTGACCTAATTTATATAAAGAAAATTATTTACAAGCATCTCTTGTGTTTAAATGAAATTCAATAAAAATTAGGAATTAATTTAATAAATCAATATTATTTGAACAAAAAATGACTAACTCGCTTGCTCAGATAATTACAAAGGGGTAAAAAAAATTAACAAAAAAAAAAGAGATTTTACCATACTGTTCAATATAAAATGCTTTTCTAGTGGATATGTCATTTGACTATCTCCAGGCCTGTCATTCAGGACAGAAGTCACTTGTTAATTTTAGATATCTTTTTGTTTTCATGTCACAGAAGTTACCGACAGATTGAGGATTTGCAGGTGATGTAATGGATAGCGACTCAAAATGAGAACTTGGAGAGCTGAGTTTGAATTTCTGTTGGGTTCATTACATTCACTTATGTGCAAATATATATGAATCCATCTCCACCCCCACCATCTTTGGGTTAATTGGTAGGAAAAAGTATCTAGAAAATCATTGTTATTCTCAGAAAATTGTTAATGCAGTTTTCACTTGGACAAAAAATATAAAATCAAAAATCAAAAACAGGCAAATGAAGAAAGAAGGAGATGTAAGATTTTTTTTTTTTTTTTCAATTAATTCCCCCACCCCAAAAGCAAGATGACAATGCCATCAAAATGCACAGGGTTACAGGGAATGAAACTGAAAGTAACTGAGAATGGGGTGAATTGAGGAAAGTACAAAAAGCAGGAATGGGGTTCAGGAAGACAGAAGATGACGATTGACATTACATTTAAAGTTTTGAAGGTTGTAGTTATCAGGCAAGAAATCATAAGGGAGTTCTACAAGCGGTAAGTGCAAGAAAAAAACTGTTGAAGTAGAAGTGACAGTTGTGTCTAGATAGTTTAAAAGTAAAATGGTGGAACCTAGCTGTTAATCTAGTAGCATTTGTAAATTTATGTAGTTGGGGTGCCAGTGAATAAAGCTCATCAGATCAGTTCCCATGAAAATATTTATAGAAAAGACAGAGAGAAGTCATGTCATGTCGGTGAGAAAGTGAATGAAATCAAGATGCCAGGTCAGGATCAGTAACATTGCCGATCCTTCTTTGAATTTTGTCAAGAAACTCAAGATGAATAGCAGGAGCACCAGACCAGATCCGACTGTAATATTTAATGCATAGATGAATGATAAACTGAAAAATGTGCAAGATGGATTCTGACAAGGAAAATAAACTGGCACAACACAGTGATCCAACTTTACTAGCAGTATATGTAGCAATTGATTCGATATAGTTGCTCCACTTCCTGCTGATGGCAGGCAATAAAGGTCCTTTGGGATGATTAAATGAAAGCAGGTTTGGAGGTGTTAAGATATTACATTGTCTTTTTTTTTTTGTGACTCAATGGACACTCGTTGCCACTTTTGTGATGTCAACGAATACTCATTGTCACTTTTGTAGTGCTCATTGTAGTAGAGACTTTATAATCACTGATACAACTTATAGTATGCCATTGAACAATACTGGTGTCAAATGCCTTTGAACATCAATTGTGCTAATAGTACTTGCTCAATAATACTCGCTCAAATAGTAATCCATATAGAGAAATAGTATAGTGAATAGAATAGAGAATAGTGGTCTGTATAGTAATAGAGGACAGAATAGAAATAACGATCGTTAGTCATCTGTTACTTCCTACATATATGCATTTCCTCTATGGTCATGTGGTCTACTTAATTCAATAATGGGATCACCTGTGTTTGCTTACTGACAATCTATGTTCAAACTCAAGTGTTGGCAGTGACACTTTATTCTTATATAACACTTTTATATAACAAATATTTGGGTCTTTAAAAAATACACTGATAATACTCTGGTAGCAGATCTGTGATAGAATTTTATGTACCAGTCAGAAGAATTTATTGTCTGTAAAAATCAGAATTAAGTTTTGTTGTTTTTTTTTTTCAATATCCCACCATTTCTCTGTCTGAAAATCTAGGTTCTTTTGGCTTGCTCCTTGGGATACTATAATATAATCTTCAATTGATTGTTTAAAAGACTCACATAAGAGAATAAATGAGGAAAGGTTGTAAAAAAAAAAAAAAAGATATGTGTAATGGTAATGGGAGATAAAATAAGAGCAAATAAACTTTAATGATCAGCAAAAGAGTTCAGTTTTATTTTTATGTCTAATGCATGAACTTCCAATAAAAAAATATTTCATCACTTCAATTTAATTCCAACCTGCCAAATTTTTAGTGTTTTTCTGTGTCTTGTGTTAAACAAGCCTTGGATTGCTATCTTCAAAAAAATCTAACAACTAAGCTCTGGTTTCTCAACACACACACTCTCTCTGACTGAACTCTTTTCCAAATTTCTTAATGTAACTTCCATTATATGCCATATCTTTCCTGAACATGGGCAATCACAGCCCCTTATCTCTATCATTTAGTAAATAAAGTTTCAGTGTTTAGGTGGAGATGTTAGAAGTATAGAATGAACTGGAAACTCAATCCTAAACTGGAAACAAGTGATAAATCTTCACTTCTGTTAAAAAAAACTGGGAAGGTGCATGAACTGGACAACAGACAAACCTATCTACCCCTTGCAAACTCCTTGACTCTAAACAAGATCATAGGTCTGTCTAGTGTCTGCCTGCCGACCTGAACGTGGGCCCAACTGGTGTCTGCCTGCTGACCTGAGTGTAGGCTTAACTGGTGTCGGATGTATAAAAATAGATTTTGACATTGAAATGAAATGTCATTAATTTACTCACTTAACCAAGCTTAATTCACTATGCATCAAAAGCAAGATAAAACCCATCTGTATTTGGAAGATAGTTTTATAAGTTTTTAATGTAAAACTGATAGTTTTTTTATGATTAATAGATTAACAGGGTACTAATATCACATTATGTCAGGTTAGTCACCAGATGATAGCAGTATTCTCCCGGTTTACATTTCCCTCATTATGAGCATTATTATATCTATGATCTAACAACACCTTAATACACTAGAATAGCTGAAAGAAAAGGAATGACAAATATGTTTTGTTCTCCGAGAGAGTTTTATACTGCTAAGTCATACACAAAATTATATACAAATATTTACATTTGTCCCATGCAGAGAAACTATAACAAATGCATAACACAACAGTGTGAAAATGTGCTGCAGGATTCTTATCTGTTTCTGGAGAAGTCATATTTATATCTTCCAACAGGGGAATTTGAATAAGCGTGATTGATATTACTAGTAAGGACATATTTCTCAAATGAGTAAACAATGACTCATGGGTATTGAAAGAGCAAGCCAGGGATAGTTTCTATATCTAGTGAAGACATATATCCATAGAAACATGTCACCATGGGCTTGTGAGCTGCCCCATGTGGCAGATGGCTTGGGCAAAGAAGCTAACTGATGGACTGACAATTTTTGTTACACTATGAAGTATTGTCCTTCAGTGGCTGTCACATGACCCATGTAACTTCATCTCAACCAAAGGTAAATATAATCACCTTTTGTATCCCAACATGATAAAGATAAATTTTTATATCTCTTTTATTTTGGTAAATGGTACCTGTTTTTGTGTAAAAATAATTCCATTTAACATTACATGTTGTTCTGTACATAAGAATGCAGAGACTAAATGGAAAGTCATTGTAGCATACTAAGTTTGCCTCCTATTATGCAACAATTCCTATTTTTATGTACTTTATGTCAAATTTATTTAAAGTACCTAAGGGTGATAAATAAGAATGTTTTTAAAACACTTGAGATATGATTTTGAATTTCAGATTTGAGATCTTGGCAGTAGACAGTTTTTCAAGGTGAAGTACTTTTAGCACGTGCTTGCAGAAAAGTAGACACATGCATACCCAGCACTCTAATGAGAGAACATCCACCTCATATTTGGAGACACATTATCAGATATATTGAACACTTAATATGAAAATCATCTTTATTGCAATATTTACTTGTAATTATAAAGAAAATAGACACCACATTTCACAATCAAAGTACATTTACATTTTTCTATACTTCCTCTCTCATGCTCTCTTTTTCTCTCTCACACA
>CAHIKZ030001584.1:375000-400000 GCA_903632075.3 Acanthosepion pharaonis
ACTTATTCAAAATGGGATTGCCTGTGTTTGCTCTCTGGTGATCTGTGCTTAAACTCCAGTTTTAGCAGTGACATTTTATTCCTATATAACACCTCCCCTTTGACTCTATACTTCTTCAGCTTCTGTTCAATAGTTAGAAATCCTGTTGGCATTCTTTTTTTTTTTTTTGCCATAAACCCTTCTGATGGCATGGGTATGTTAAATGTGTCATAGAATTTCCATTGGTACCTCTTTTTGGGGACTTTTTAAATCAGTGAATCTACATTTTAACTGATTAAGGTGTCGCTTATGTTCACACCTTTTTCCATGTACCATGTATGTCATTTTGTTGATCTGTTTTTTTATAACGCCATCTCCCAAAATTCCTTTCTGTGCTGATACATCTTAAAAAATACCTTATCTCCAGGTTTGAAGTATCCACTTGTATTGTCATTTCTTGATGTTCTTGCTTTGCATTCTGGTAATAACTTATTGAAAATGGACTTAATCTTCCTGGCAATCATCAACTCTGTGGGTGACATTCCAGACAAGTTTGTCGGGTTTAGTGTTATTCTGTAAACATTCTGCCTCCTCTCTCTTCGACTTTTTTTTGTACCCTTTTAGATGTATCAACAAACCGTTCCGCTTGTTCATTTGATCTTGTGTTATAAGGGGGAGTTGTAATATATTCTATTGCTAATGATTTGCAAAAACACTTAAATTCACTAGATGTGAATTAAGTCCCATTATCTGAAACAATAGAGTCAGGAACACTGAACCTTGCAAAAATCTCATGTAGGAAATTTATTGTTACTGTAGTAGTTGATCTTCTATATTTTAATTTTTCTGGCCAGTTGGTGTAACTATTGACTACCAATAGATAGCATGCTTCATTTAACAGTCCTGCAAAGTCTATATGTATTCTGGACTATAGCATATCGGTTTTCAACCAAGGTTGAATTTTGATAGGTAGTAACTTCACTGCCAGAGCACACCTGCATGATTTCACTAAATTTTCAATATCCTTTTGGCCAGTAAGTATAACACCTCATTAAGGATTTAATTTTAGAAGAAATTCCTGGATGTTCTCTGTGAAATTCTTTTAACATACATCTTTGCAACAATGCTGGTATCACCACTCTCTCTCTCTCTGCATACATAAGTACATCATTAAAGAATAAAAATGCATTTCCAATAATATTTTTTCCTTTAGATCTTAATTTCTTCTTCATTTTCATTATAAATCTGTCTTTTTCCACCTTAATTTTGATTTCCTCCAATGTTATGGGCAGTTCTCTTACACTATTGTATAATATGTTATCAATTTCATTTTTGGCCCTTGTTGCTGCAATTACTGTGTCTTCAAGTGGTTCGCAGAATCTTGGTATTAGTCTAGACAATCCATTTGCATGACTTAACTTTTTGGATGGTAGAAATTCCATTTTATAATTATAATTCAATATGATAGTTTCCCAGTGCTGCAGTCTATTTGCTGTATGTGTGGGAACACCCTTTTTTGATCCATATATGGACAATAATGGACAATGGTTTGTCTGTAGTATGGATTCTTTACTATGTATGAATTTGTGAAACTTTTTCATGGTAAATATGATGGCTAATGCTTCCTTTTCTATCTGGCTGTAGCTTCTTTCAGCTGCAATTAATGATCTTGAAGCATGAGCAATTGGTTTAGTTGTTCTGTCCTTATATTTGTGTAGTATTACTACTCCAATACCTGAATCAATTACATCTGATGCAACGACAATCTTTAATTTAGGGTCAAAAAGAGCAAGTGACAAATCTGATGTTAAGACTTCTTTGATCTCTTCGAAAGCACTTTAACATTTATCTGTCCAATTCCATTTCACATTCTTCTTCAGCAAGGGTGCTCTTAATTCGTGCATATTAGGTATATATGTATGATAGTAGTTAACAAACCCTAAAAATGCTTATAATTTTGTTACATTTGTTGGAGCAGGCATGTCCTTTATCACGTTCATCCTTGAAGGATCTGGTTGTCTACCATTTTCATCAATAATTTGTCCAAGATATTTAAGTCTGACCATAAACAATTTGCATATTCCTTCATTAATCTTAAAACCATATTCTTTGATTCTCTCAAAGACTTTCTTTACATCTTCTGCACGCTTTTTTCGGGTCTTTCTTTTAATAAATACGTCATCCAAATATGCAATATGCTTGTGCACATTCCAAACTGGCAAGCATGGTATCCATTATCTGTTGGAATCTGCTTGGTGCTACCTTTATACCAAAAGGAAGTCTGTTGAACTTGTATAACCCTCTATGAGTGTTAATTGTTAATAATTTTGAGCAGTCTTCATCCACTAGTATTTGTAGGTAAGCGTCTGACAGGTCCAATTTAGAAAAAAATTTACTTCAATCCAATTTGATAAAAATTTCCTCTGGACTTGGTAATTGGGAGTTATGTTGTTTTAAACTTTCATTTAACCCATTGAAAAATCAGCACATACACAGATTTTCTTATTCCTTTTCTTAATGTATACTGTTTTTGATGCCCATTTGGAATAGTCTATTTTTGATATTACACCTAATTTTTCTAGTCTATCCAATTCATTATTAATGCGACCTAAGTCCACAAAAGGTACACTCCTTTTTGGCTTAAATGTTGGTGTTACATTGTCTTTGCAGTTTCATTTTTGCATGATTAATTTGCACAAAAACAAATTTCCTCTTTTGAGAAATCCTGTTAATTTCCCTTTTAGGCTTATCATTATTTCCTGTATTTATCAGGTTCACATATATTTTATTTTTTCTCCATTTTTTGTATCTGCAACATGTACTTTTGTGCCCTAATCTTCCACATACATAACATTTTTTGTTCTTGAAGAAACAGTCATTTTTAAAATGCTTACCTTCACAGCTGTGGCAAGTATTAGGTGTTGAAGTGGGGTTTGTAGTCTTTTTTTACTGTTCTGTTAGGAGTTGAAAAACGTTTGTAGTTTTTTCTTTTAGAGGGTCAGACACTATGTACCTGTGAATTGTCTTTTTCCTCAATCTTTGCTGTATCAAGTTTCAAATTCACAATACGTTGACACTCTTCTGCTATTTTCTGGAGAGTTAATTTGGGATCCATTTATAATTCAGCAAGTATCCTGGATCTTATCTCCATGTCCTTATTAGAAGTTAAACTCCATACAAATATCAGGCATTTAAATAAATCAGGAGTTAATTCATTTAACTTGAACTTTTCACATTCTCGATTCCTGCATAAGTGACAAAATCTTCATTGTCAGACTTTACTAAATTAAAGTTAAGACATTGCTATTGTGTATTAAATCATGAACTCCTATCATCAAACATTTTTGATAAAATTAGAACAGTCTCATCAAAATTCATCTCTCTTGTTTTTTTTTTTCAGCAAAATATATTTTACATATTTTTTATGTCCAGCAGAGGACAATTTCCTTAATAATAACTGAACTTTCTTTTCATCATTCCATTGTGAGCAATACCTTTTGGAGATCCCTTCACATCTTCTATAATAAGCTGGAAAAGTTACCCCTTCATCTGGATTGTACACAAATTCCCTGATTGAATTAGCAACAGCATCTGGAGAGAATGAATCTGAAAACTTCTGTTGTTGTAGTTTTAATTGCTGTTCATTTTGTTGTTTTTGTTGCTGCATCATTCGAACCATGATAACTTTTAATTCTTCCATTCTGCTGTACTCTGCTGAATATTTTTCAGATTAATTTTTTTCCTCATTTAATTTGAAGGAATTCTTGTGTAAGTTCAACGAATCCTTGTTGCCACTTTTGTAATGTCAAAGAACACTCATTGTCACTTTTGTAATGCTTGTTGTAGTAGAGACTTTGTAATTGCAGATACAACTACAATAATGCCGTTGAATATTACTGGTGTCAGATGCCTCTGAATAACGCTCACACTAATAGTACTTGCTCAATAATACTCGCTCGAATAGTAACCACCGAATAGTGATCCATATAGTGATCACTTAGATGCCATGCTAATTCTTATATATACATTTCCTTTACCATCATGTGATCTACTTATTCAAAATGGGATTGCCTGTGTTTGCTCTCTGGTGATCTGTGCTTAAACTCCAGTGGCAGCATCTTATTCCTCTCTCTCTTTCTCTCTCTCTCTCTATATATATATATATATATATATATATAATGTGTGTGTGTGTAGGATGTATAATGATCAAAAGTGGAAAAGCAAATACGACACATATCACCAACATTACGTGCATTGTGTTTGACATGTTGGAATGAAAGACAAAACTGTTTAAGGAAAATGCATTGAGATTTTTGAGGATAAGAGAGGCAATAAATTACCTCATCAGATCTATTGACCAGAGGCCAGAAAGTGTTTGTTTATATATATATATATATACACACATACATGTGTATTTTTTTTTTAATTCTGTATCACTCCAATTAAGGCAGTACAGCCACTGGCATGCAAGGGTTACAGGATGTGGAGAAATTAGGAACAGAAACATTAGTAATGAGAAGAAAGAAAAGAGCAATCAGGAGGGCAGGAGATAGCAAATGACATTGCATTTAATTTTTTGCAGATTAAAGTTGGTTGGAAAGTATGGGGCTGGGAGGGAGTTCCACAAGCAAGAAGTGCTGGATAAGAAACTGTTAGCATAGAAGTTACAGCTATATCTAGTAAGCTCAACAGTAAATTGATGAGATCTCACCGTCAGTCTAGTATTGTGCTTAAATTCATACAGTCTAGGTACCATAGCGTAGAGCTCATCTGAACAATTACCATGAAAGTATTTCTAAAAATGGCACAGAGAGGTAACCTTATGGCAGTGGGCAAGTAGCTGAAGCCAGGCCGTGAGATCAGGACCAATAATATTGCTGATTCTTCTTTGGACCTTTTATATATATATATATATATATATAAACAAATTAACACTTTCTGGTCATTGGATCTGATAAGGTACTTTAATTTATTGCCCCTCTTATCTTCAAAAATCCTAACATATATTCCTTACACTCAGTTTTGACTTTCATTCCAGCTTAAAGAAACTGAACACATAATACACATCACATCAATGAAATGAGTCATATAAAAGCTTTTCCACTTTCTCTCATCAATCTATATCTACTTGTTTTCAAGAATAACCACTATCTTACCTGTAAGGAAGTACCTGTAATTCTGAGAGTTCATAGTAATCATTTGATTTTAATTGTTTTTTATTGCTTATCAACCATTTGTGAGTTTTTTAAAGCTTAGGCATATTTTGGATTATAAAAATAATCCATCTTGCATGTGAATATTGCATTAGCAGTTTTTTTTATTCAGAATAACCATGATTTTTCAAGGTCCAAGTCCTACTATTTAACCCATAGCTGGAGGAAGAGATGGATTCATACCTTTCCAAGGGTATTTGCACATTAAGTAAATGTAATGAACCTGACTGGAATTCAAACTCGGCTCTCTAATTTCTTATTCTGAGCAGGTGTCCATTACAACAGTCACACATCCACCTATAGTGATAGACACTTGTACAACATGAATACTATTCTCTGAACATCAGTGACATAAATGTTCAAGATGACTGATGACTTCAGTTGCAGAATTGTACTTCTCATAGACTAGTTACCACTCAAAGATAAAAAAAAACAGTCTGTCATACTATTTAACATATGCACTTTGTTCCCCCTTGGTGCACACAGGTAGCAGAGCAGCCATGTTTACACTGTAACAGCAGCAAGAAAACTGATGAGATCAAGCTCAAAATTCAATCACATGACCAATATAGTACCAACTATAAGAATGCATGAACAGAAAGCAGTGTGACAAACCTAAAGAGATGTTATGGTGAATGGTGTGATAATTTTTGACTTACTCTTTTGTGTTATATATATATATATATATATATATATATATATATATATATATATATATATATAATGGCTTGAAGATTGCAGTTAAGCATGAAATAGACTCTTGGTACTGGTGTTGACTTCAAAGTCCACTTTTTATATATATATATTTTGGTTGGATAGATGTGAGATCTCTGATATTGAGTGCTTTCTAATAAGTACCAGATATAATATAAATATATAAATTTAATTATATATATATTTATTTATTTATATACACTTTTAAAATATTTATATATATATATATATATATATATATATATATATATATATATATATATATATATATTTTAAGATCATTTGTATTTGTAATCATTTATGATCATACTTATAAAGCCCAGGTTGTGTGTGTGTGTGTGTGTCTGTACGTTTATATATTGGATCGGATTTCCTACATTTTTCAACCGATTTCAACAAAACTTTACAGGACTACGTAAAATTACCTTGCGGTGGTTCTGACAGCTCCAGAAATTGGAAAAACACAATTGTTTTTGCATGAAATCAATTTGAAAACACAATTAAGAGGCATCCCGAGAATGAAAGAGGGACAACTCATATCAAGTTATACTTATTATAAAACCCAGGTTGTTTTTGTGTGTGTGTGTGTTCATTTATATATGGGATTGGATTTCCTACATTTTTCAACCGATTTCAACAAAACTTCACTTTTTTTTTGGCAGGTAGTGTTTCTTATTGTCTTGCACACTTTTTTTCTTTATTTTTACATTCAGAATGCTTTAAAAATTCCATTTACAAGAGAATTGTTTATAATAAAATTCTATTCAATCGGTAGACTCATAACGATTGAAAACAATGTTTTTGTTTGAGTTTGGGTTTGACCAATTCGTAAAAAAAAAAAAAAAAAAAAAAAAAAAAAAAAATAATTAAGACATGTGTGTCCGTCAACCTTAAACGATAATCTTTGTCAATTTTATTTTTCAGTCTTTATGATGGTCGATACTTGATCTATCTCTTACTGTTATATCCCCAGGCAATGCCGGGCTCTACTGCTAGTCATTGATATTTTAAAACATAACTGTAATTGTTTATTCAAATCAAACATATTTCACCATAGGCAATATATTCACCATTGTCTTCATGCAGAGTTTTTCAAGTTTGATGGCTGAATTTTTGTATCATTTACTCTGCAAAGTGTGATGTACATTACATCTATGTCTCTGTACTATAGTTCTTTTTTTTTCTTTTCTTAACAAGTACAGTTAATGTTCATCAAGCGTTAGAAGTTGATCATGATAGCAGTCGGTTCCAGACAGTGGTGATCTTTGAGAAGCACTCATACTGTTTTAAGAACAGGTGCCTCTTGAGGGCAGGTGATGGAATACTCAGAGGTAAAATGACTGATGGGATATTGATGGTAGGTAGGAGAAAACTCACTGTCCAATCTAGGATCTTATTTTAAGTATCAGCCATTGTAGTGTCAGTAGATGAAGGATAGAGATCTTAAAAGAAAGAAAAATAAAAAATAGGTCCAATGATACTGGCATGCCCTTCATATGGGTAATAAATCTTACTCACCTAATTCTTTCCTTTTGGAAAGTCTATTGAGATGTTTGCACTTGAAATGTTACAATTTTCCATTCTCTTCATCCGTTCTTTGCAACTGTTAAAATCAGAAGATCTCATTTTTCAAGATCTGGAAATTCTACTTGCATAAATCTTAACTGGCAGATATATTTTTTTTTTCTTTCTTTCTTGAAACTTAAAAAACAAAAAAATTAAAAATCATTACAATAAAAAGCGGTCCTAGATTACTTATATAGGTAGATAGATATGAACATCTACATGTGTGTGTGTGTGTGTGTGTGTGTGTGATATTGCAGAAGCAGTGTCTAAGGTAAAACAAACTGTGCTGTTTGTAAATCTGAGATTTCTCAACAGCTGGAAAAAGTTCAAAGTGAGTACGTTCAGCTGACAGTCCATCGACGCTCAAGTGAGTGCCAGGTTCAGTGAAGTTTCATTTTTCCCTTTTGAAAATAAAACGAAATAGCTGATGCCTAGGTGTCCTGCAGAGATAGATAAGAACAGTTCTGTTTCCATTTGTTGCTCTCACAGATAAAAGCCGTTCTAACATTCCCAGTTGATATCTCCAAGTTAGACAATTCTTCAGAGTCATTTTTCACCTAAAAACCTTGCTTTCTTTTCAAACTCTGTTCACAAGAGTTGCACCTAAGGTCATAAATATTATACCATTGGGTATTGAGGATTTTACAAGTGTACACAATTAGTGTTGTTTTGATAAATGTTGTCTGAATTTATCAAAGTATTTAATCAGACAAGCATAATATGTCACAGGATTGTTTGATTTAAATCAAACTGATTGATCATTGACTTAGATCACAATTTAAATTAAATAAATTTTAAAAGAAATCACTTTATTTAAAGCAAAGGATTTAGAAATAAAACAAATTTGTGTAATTTCATGAAGAAAGAAAAGTGTTAAACATATTGAATCAAATATTTATTAATCAACTGAATAATTTTATTTTTTACTATAAAATAAAATTTCAACCATTAACAAATTTTAAAATTCAATATGAGCAGTGTTCACATCCATGGAATTAAATAGGAAGACCATTTTTGCTGCTTTATCTGTACCAAGACTGTTTCTCAGTTTGGAATGCACCAATCCATAAGACAAGAAAACTCATCCAATATCAGAAGATGACACCAATCCTGCCAGGATTTGATTAACCGCAGAAAGTATATCACTGTTCCACACACTTTCAAATTTCAAAGTTAAAAAACAACACAGGCAGGAAGTGAAAAACTCAAATGTAAGTTTAAAAAAAAAAAACAATACTGTCTGGCAGTGTTCCTAGCAAACTATTCATAAAAAATTACACGGTTATTTATGTACAAATCAGTTGTACATAGCTGATGCTCGCCATGACAATTTTTTTAACTTATTTTAAAATTCTGTAAGAATAAAATATTTTATCACCTCATCTGAATAAAAACCAAAAACAATGAAAACAAGAATAAGTTGAATGTAGATGCATGTAAACCTTAAAAAATGTTAGAAATTAAATGTAGATTCTTATTGACTAAATTGGGAAAAAGTCAGCCATAAATAATCAAAAATTGTTAATATGGCTACCTGAAATTATCCTACTGTTCCTCTTAATCTCTCAAGCTATTCGTATCAGCTTTGCTCTTTTGCTTTCTTTATGGGAAAAAATGAAAAAAAAAAATCCAATTTAAATTTTTAAAAAATTCTAATTCTTTTTAAATTTAAAAAAAAAAAATCAACAACTCTGATATCTCAGAAGATTTTTAATCATGTTATTTTTTTATCTGAAAAATATATGTCAGTATAGGGTTTTAACACCATATAGAAGGCATCACATTCTTCCTGTGATGTAATGTTTAAATAGCAAAACAGTCTAGCCTCTCTAGCCATGGTTTACAATCAATCTCAGAGAAGGGTAACTCTGAATTTAAATCTGTATGTAGCCCTTATGTAGCATATGCTATGCAGTCATTGATAGGATTATGGAGTTCCCAGTGACTCTATAATATCAACTGTGATCAAACTATGACTATGTTGATATATTATTTTGTATTATTATTAGTCATTACTCATGAGAATAATCTTTGATGATTAAGGTGTTACATATCAGTGAGGCTTTCTGCCATATCGCATTGAAACACTGATCTTGTATGATCATTGAAGTTAAGCAATGTTGAGCCTGGTCAATAGATGGATGACTGGTTTGGAATACCAGTTGCTGTAATTTTGGATGTGCAGGTGATGTAATTGATAACAGCTCAGAATTAGAAATTGGTGAGCTGAGTTTCAATTCCAGTCAAGTTCATTATATTCACTTACATGCAAATAACCTTGTGAAAGGTATGAATCCACCTCTTCTCCACCCAGTTATGGGTTAAATAATAGGTTAAATCCTTAATATCCTGTGGACAATCTAACACTTTAAATCCTTGCTAAAGTTATCATTTAAAAAATTAAATAAATAAATAAAAGAAAAAAACATTTTCTGTTCTCTGATGAAAATAAATCTTCAAAATTTTCATTTGGCTTTAAATTTGATAAGTTTGATAAGCCATTTAGAAAAAATAAATAAATAAATAAAAGAAACAGGCAAATAAAAAAACAAAAACATATCAGTGATCAGTTCTCTGATGAAAATTTTTTTTTTTTTTTGCTCTTGAGAGTCTATGAACTTTGACCCAGTTCTGTAATCTTATGTACTTTTATTTTTGTTTAAACTAGTATGTTTATCTTGGTTGTTACACTCACAAAATTTCGGCCATTGTACACTTTGGCCTTCTTCAGGTTTCTGCCATACTATGTAAACGGCTACTGATTTTGAGCCAAACCTTTAATTCAATCTGCCCGAGTATATTATCTTTCTATTTTGCATGCTTAGAGGATATCTTGTATGAGTTAATTCTCTCTTGTCTACTTGTGAATTTGGAGAGGGTTTTACATCTGTGGTAGCTTAGTGTAACATTGGCTCAGCTGTTTGTATTCATTTACCAAGAAGTAATCTTTGCTCTTGTTCATCTTAATCCTCAGGCAACGTATTGGGAACATATGTAAATTAGAAAATAGTTGTAAAAGAATAGTCTCCCCACCTCTTAGTCACTTGCTGTCACTTGTACATCATTAAGAAGACAGAGTGACACATAAATCTTTGAGTTTTATTAGTCTACTTGTTTTATTTTCTTATTTTTGGTTTTTAAATTATATTTTTGAGATGAACAGTTATTATGATATACTTTTCTGTTCAGACTAGTATGCTTGTCTCGGTTGTTAGACTCACAACATTTTGGCTGTTTTATCTACCAGGTGTCTGTTGTACTTGGTAAGAAACATCTAGGCTAGTGAATTGAAACATTGGTTAAAACATCTTGTTCCTTTAGTCATATTCTCTGGTGTGGCAAAAGAAATGAACAATTAGAACAATGGACAACTAGCACAAACATCAGTAGGACATTCCTAAATGTAATACAAAACACTTCCCTGTAACAAAGCCTTTAGCAAAAATATTTAACAAAAACACTGTAAAAATTAGCTTCAGCTGCACCAAAAATGCAACACAAATAATAAAAAGACACAACAAAAAAATAATAACTTGCAATAGCACAATCAAATGCAATTTTAGAGACAAAACTACATGCACTCTTCAGGGAAATTGTCTACAAACAAGCATAATCTACAAAGCCAAGTTAAACGCAAACAACACTTCAATGTACTACATTCAAGCAAAGAAAATAAACCCATGACCTCTCATTCTCCAACAGAAAATACTCCAACAGCACCACACTATCTGCATACATATGGCAACTAAAAGACAGAAACCGCTCACCAAAAATAAGCTGGGAAATCATGAAGGCCGCACCTGCCTACAATAACATATCAAAGAGATATCTACTTTGTCTACATGAAAAAGTGTCAATAATCTCCCACACTCAACAAAAGGAATTACTAAACCATAGATCGGAAATAATTTCTAAATGCAGACATGAAAATAAATATCTACTATCACAGTTCAAATCAAATAGATAACACCTACAACATAACTGAACACAACCAGGAATGAAACTATATAAAAAAAAACCCCCAAAAATGGTACCAAAGCAACCACCACCATAACAATCAACACAGACCAATAAAACTATCAATACCATTACCTACACTAACATCACTCCTATCTTCCACTTCATAACCATCTCCTCTACCATCAGCACTGCTTTTTAACACTACCATTGTTTTTATTATCATCATTATTGTTATATTATTTGTATTATTATCATTATCATTATTACCACAATTATTATCATAGCTATGATTGTCATTATTGCTCCACACTTTTTTTAATATAATTCTGTCATTAAGGCTAATTTTACTGTTAATACATCAATGTCTATTATTAACATTATTAATAATAATTAACATCACATCTATTATCACTACCAGCATAATCACAACCGTCAACAACACACAAGGAGTTAGTGTTGAAAATACAAACATCATCATCACCATAACCACAAGCCAAACCCCAGCTTAAACAAAGTAGTGGTGAAAAGGCTCAGACCAATGATAGTGTATGTGCATATCAACACGTGTGTGTGTGTGTGTTTGAGGAAGTATAAGTGTTGTGTATGATACACCTAATTTACATAAGTGGAGTACCGACCATATAAATATGGGTTGGTACCGGAAGACGAGGGAAGATTAAGAGATCGAATCCAGAGACTCTGCCCGACTGCGACTTAGTCAACCCATTCTGCAGGAACAGTCTTCCCAAGAATATACCAAAACTACCTGTAAATATTGTGTACCTTTTTTCATTGTTTCAATACATTTTGTTACGTATTATTATTATTCCATGCTTATTCAAGCTTCAACAATAAGTTTCTCTGACGGTCAATGCAGTAGATCTGAAAAGTGTCAAGAACATCCCTATTCAGTCATTGTTGAAATGAACATTGCCACAAAAAAATTTAAGATCCTGACACCAAAATAGAATTACAACTGCGTATGTATGTATGTATGAACACATGGATCTGGATCTGCACCTCACCTTGAATTGCTTATATGGATGTGTTGTTGATGTGAACTAAAATACGTACGCCTATATGTATGTGTCTATGCGTATGATAGTACCACTCCAAACAAACACAGAAATATATTCCCCCTCCTGCTACCAAACATAGTCAAACAAGCAGAAATAGATCCAGTTTTAAAAAATAAACCAGTTTGTCTGATGATCGCAAAAGCGTGAATCCCAGGGTCACAAACTCATATCCATACAACTTATGTTAGCTCTATCACTGATATTGAGCGCTTTCCACTAAGTACTGTGCATATATATATATATATATATATATATATATATATATATATATATATAAATAAATAGTGGCTTTATTGCCTTGCTTGAGGTGAAATGATTAAAAAAAATAATAAAGGGAAATATTTTAACCTTTTTTTAATTTTGTTGATTTAAGCTGATGAAAATCCACAATCTCAAAATATTGGAATATTTCATAAGGTAAAAAAAAGCAAAAAAAAAAAAGGATTTATAATATATAAATGACAATCTTCTGTTTATACACTCCTTTTCATGAATTACTACATGAATACAGCCTGGTATGGAAGGGATCAGCATATGCCACTGCTGAGGTGTTATGAAAACTCAGATTGTTTTGATTATGGCCTTCATCTTGTCTGTATTGTGGGGTCTGGTGCCTTTCATCTTCCTCTCGAAAATGCCCAAGAAATTCTCTTATGGGATTCAGGTCAGGCAAGTCATCTGGACAATCAAACAGTAATACCATGGGCAGCAAACTAGTTTCTAGTTGTTTGGATATTGTGGGCAGATGCCAATTCCTGCTGGGAGAGAAAATAATTTCCATAAGCACGTCAGAAGACAGAAGGATAAAGTTCTTTAAAATCTCCTGCTTGAACTTTGGATATGATAATACGCAGTAGACCATTGCACTCCAAGTAATCACAGATTGAAAATGTTACACTGGACTCCAATGAAATTTAATTCTTTACCTGTCCAATATTTCTCCAGACTTTGGGAGATTGAATTCCAAATGAAATGTAAAATTTACTTTCATCTATAAAGAAAAAAAATGACCTTTGACCAGTGAGTAACTCTCCGTTTCTTTTTCTCCTTAGCCCAGGTAAGATGCTTCTGACATTATCTTTGGTTCAGGAGTGGCTTAAATCTTGGACACTTTCAGTCCTTTTGTCTAAGGATGGTGGTTCTGAATCCAACCTCAGTCCTCTTCTTCAAGAAGCTTCTTGAATCAGCTTTGTTTAAATTGAAAACAAAATATTTGTAACATTTTAGTTTACTTGTAACGAGTCTCAAATATATACAATTTCCACTTTCTGAAATAACTGACAAGAAATATTAAACTCTTCCACAATTTGCCAATTATTTTTTAGGAATATATTGTGTGTATGTGTGTATCCATATTTTAGTAGGCGCTCTGTTTATTTATTAAACAGTATATTTATTTGCGTTCTCTGGAAGGAATCGAACCTATGTCTTTCAGGGCCAGAGGGAGCTACTATTTAGCACTATATACCTTACTGAATTGGCCACAAAGAGCAGTCAAACAAATGAGCAGCTGATTGTTTGACATTTAGGATGAGAAATTTATATTTATATTTACATTTCACAGCTGTCTCTTCTCATTAACACTGCAGTTTTTCTCAAAAAGGGAGATAACTTGAATACTGTCATCAGTTTATCACTGGCAGTAAAAGGTTTTTAATGAATCCTTGTACTTTTGTTGTATTTCTCTGTTTGATGGTCTGGGAAAAATTTGTCAAAAGTTTAGATATGAATGACAGCATGGTGGAGTCAACATTACTATTCATGTACTTAGACATTTTATGAAATTTACATTGTCTGTTGTTGATGTATATATATATTTTAAAAACACATTGAAATATTGGTCCCTAGAAATTTGTTTTATAAATTAGTGCTTAAATATGACCTGTTTTGTGGTGTGTTTTTATTATGTGTTGGGCATGTTATTTAGCTTAATCTGTACTACAGAGGATCTTATTGAAACCAAAATGGTGGTGTCCATGAAAAAATTGCTGTTAGTGTCTTTATAGTCATTTATTTCTAGTAAATGGCAATTTCCTGTTTTTCTCTATATGGGCCAGCACAGTCAGGCAACAATGTGTGAATTTTACTGGTTCTTCTCAATATAAATAAAAGAAACTTGTTATTACCAGAAGTGTTATAATCAAAATAATTATTCATTCATGCATGTGTGCCTATTTATTTATAAGACTGTCTAATTACAAACACAATAGAAACTTTAATTTTTATGTCTGGAGATGGTGAAGGAAGGAATTTAGTTGTCTTGCCATAAAAGCAACATTTGAACTTCTCTTTTAAAACATTTATGGGTATGTTAAAAGAATTGCTCAATTTCTGTCAGTGTCCCTGCACAGCCATATTTATCAGTGACCCTGTCTCTGCACAACTATATCTGTAAGTGATCCTGTCGCTGTGCAGCCATCAGCACAAGTTCACCAGTCTTGGCACTGTCATCGCCACAAGTCCGCCAGTCTCTGCACTGTCATTGACATGCATCTGCCAGTCTCTGCACAGCCACTAACACAAGTCTGCCAGTCCGGACACAGCCATAGGCACAAATCTGCCAATCTTTGCACAGTCATTGGCATGCATCTGCCAGTCTGGACACAGCCACAGGTACAAATCTGGTAATCTTTGCACAGTCATTGGCATGCATCTGCCAGTCTCTGCATAGCCACCAGTCAAGTCTGCCAGTCCGGACACAGCCATAGGCACAAATCTGCCAATCTTTGCACAGTCATTGGCATAAATCTGCCAGTCTGGACAAAGCCACAGGTACAAATCTGGTAATCTTTGCAAATACAGTCATTGGCATGCATCTGCCAGTCTCTGCATAGCCACCAGTCAAGTCTGCCAGTCCGGACACAGCCATAGGCAAAAATCTGCCAATATTTGCACAGTCATTGGCATGCATCTGCCAGTCTGGACACACAGGTACAAATCTGGTAATCTTTGCACAGTCATTGGCATGCATCTGCCAGTCTCTGCATAGCCACCAGTCAAGTCTGCCAGTCCGGACACAGCCATAGGCACAAATCTGCCAATCTTTGCACAGTCATTGGCATGCATCTGCCAGTCTGGACACAGCCACAGGTACAAATCTGGTAATCTTTGCACAGTCATTGGCATGCATCTGCCAGTCTCTGCATAGCCACCAGTCAAGTCTGCCAGTCCGGACACAGCCATAGGCACAAATCTGCCAGTCCGGACACAGCCATAGGCACAAATCTGCCAGTCTCTGCACAGTTATTGGCATGCATCTGCCAGTCTCTGCACAGTCATTGGCATGCATCTGCCAGTCTGGACACAGCCATAGGCACAAATCTGCCAGTCTCTGCACAGTCATTGGCATGCATCTGCCAGTCTCTGCACAGTTATTGGCATGCATCTGCCAGTCTCTGCACAGTCATTGGCATGCATCTGCCAGTCTCTGCACAGTTATTGGCATGCATCTGCCAGTCTCTGCACAGTCACTGGCATGCATCTGCCAGTCTGGACACAGCCATAGGCACAAATCTGCCAATCTTTGCACAGTCATTGGCATGCATCTACCAGTTGACACAGCCATAGGCACAAATCTCTACAATCTTTGCACAGTCATTGGCATGCATCTGCCAGTCTGGACACAGCCATAGGCACAAATCTGCCAATCTTTGCACAGTCATTGGCATGCATCTGCCAGTCTGGACACAGCCATAGGCACAAATCTGCCAATCTTTGCACAGTCATTGGCATGCATCTGCCAATCTTTGCACAGTCATTGGCATGCATCTGCCAGTCTGGACACAGCCATAGGCACAAATCTGCCAATCTTTGCACAGTCATTGGCATGCATCTGCCAGTCTCTGCACAGTCATCTTCTCAAGTCTACCAGTCTCTCTTTATAAACTCTTTTATATCTATCCTAATTTATTTGCATCTCTTTCTCAAAACACATATATTTTCTTAGGCAGTTAGACATTCATTCACATAAAGATTTGTCCATAACCCTGTTTCAATTAGTGTAGTGATGATTGTGTCACAATATATAAAAAATAAAGTATAAACTAATAAAAATGTAAATAATATCATTTAAAAAAAACTTAAAAAAAACTGGCATGACATCAGCAGTGAATAATTAACCTAAAAACTGCTCTGATTCACAAGGCTCAGACCTCTTATGACCTTGTTAGGCATCAATTCTTACCCTTTTCTTTTTTGTACTGATGTGTTCAAATCAGGGCAGGGACAGAATAAATGTTTTTTTCATCTGTGTGCGTGGAAGCCATGCTTTAAACATTTTATGACTATAACCTTTGAAAAAGTTAAGTGAAAAGATCAGGTGGAGGACAAAAATAAATGGGACAAGTTCTAAGTATAGACACACTGGCCATCTTTTTTTTACTATTATTATTATTTTGAACAGGGAAACAACTTCTTTTGTGCAATCACTCCTCACCACTTTAGTTTAATGTAGTCCTGACATCCACCTTATTTTTTTTTTTCAGACCACTTAGATTTCAACACTTTTTTTTTTTAATTTGTTTCCAAAATAACTAACACATACGTGAAAGTAATGTCATGGACTGTGCTTCACAATGAGAAATCGGAGATCCGAGTTCGATTTCCAGTCACATTTGTTACATTCACTTTAAATAATAGGTTCTGAACTTAAGCAGGTATATATAAAATAAACTGTCACAACTGTTCCTTACAATATACTGGGGAAACTTACAGAAATTTAACAAAGCCTATTTATGAACACAAAAAAGGATTTTATACACAACAATTTATAAAATGTATCAGTCATACATAGAAATAAATTCAACTGCAAAAAGTAACTTAGAATTCTCAAGAGTGCTGCTATTGAATCTTACCAAAATATAAATCTATACCCAGGATTTTTCAAATATCTCTGTTCCTAAAAGAAATACTCCTTTCCCAAGCTAACATACATGACTATAAAAATTAACAAAATTGAAAGAAAATAGTTAAATTCAAAGCCTTCTATTATTTAAAATATATAATAATTCCAAACTAAATTAATTCAAATATTAATTACATTTAAAAAAAAAAATAACAATAAAAATATTCACTTGCTTTTGTTTATTATTTTGCCAGTTTGGTACTCAGATTATAGATGATTGATAGATTGAAACTTTTACTTTGATGTGTGCCAACATAATAAAATATGAGGCATTACTTTCAGAGCATGACACTTGTGTATTTCATACTGACATACATGTGTCTATATATCAGAATAATGTTGTTTAGGTTGATTTAATTGAAAGTAAGTAATTTATCAAGGTGAAAGTATATTGAAAGTGCACTGATTTCAAGTCTTGCACAGTAAATTTGAATTTAATGTTCTTACAGCATTTCACTTTTCTTAAAGCTGTTGTTGCAGTGTGAGATATTTAAAACCCACAGCAATAAAAATGAAAGTGTTGGGAAAGCAAATGAAATTGGCTGAATTGAGCCTCTAGACATATTGAAAAAGTTGATAAGCAGTGAAAAAAAATAAAAGCAAATCAATCAATCAACCAATCTAGACATATTGAAGACAACAGAAATTTTAAAATTTTAAATTTAGTATTCTTACATATTCAGCATTTCACTTGGGGCATAATTATAACCAACATTTACATTTATATTTCCCCCTTCTCCTACAGTGTCCTGGTTAAGATGATAAACTACATCCAACAGCAAGGCCTCTGATCAGGAGGTTTTGAGGAGTGTGGAACCACCTCTTAACTGCTGGTGTTCCCAGGTCCACTCTGAACCATCTCTTAATTGCTGGTGTTCCCAGCTCCACCCTGATCTGGGGTGGTAGCACCTGTTAGGGTCCCAGCTATGGGCAAATAGTTAACCCCCCCAAACTGGAGTTAAAACACCATGAAAGTGTAAAAATAGGTTTTAATACCAGCAATACATTTTTGTAAAAATTTATTATCAGCAATACATTTTTGTAAAAATTTATTATCAGCAATACATTTTTGTAAAAATTTATTATCAGCAATACATTTTTGTAAAAAATAAATATTAGCAGCAATACATTTTTGGAAAAAATATTACCAGCAATAAAAATCTTATCGGCATTATATAACCCATTGAGGTTGATATACCATAAAACATACCAAACCAAACCTATACTACATATATACAATTCCATCAATAACAACATTACTTTATTCTGATGAAGTCCTCTTAGAGGATTATACATCTCCAAAAATTGAAATGATGGATTCAGCCATCTTCCTTTGATTTTCCAACATATTTGTTGTGTATGTTGGCTTGGAAATGTGAGATTTGGAAAAACGGTAGATTGATAATATTTGATGGCGTCTCTCTTGAGGATTTTCCTGCTGAGTAAATTACTTTCTCTTTTGATGAGTGAGGTATTTTTTTAGATCAAAATTGTGGTCAAATTTATTTCTAACTTATTTCTATGGCTAAAGAAAGTAATTTAGTGTTGGCTAAACTAAGTATAGTGAGATAAACCATAATACTTAGATGGTTGCAATGGATGTTGTGAACTTATATAGCAACATTGCATATGACTACAGAATAGAGGCCATAAAATACTGGCTAGAAACATTTCCCCATGAGCTACCAAATCATATCAAAGGAAATTTCATCACAGGAAGCCTAGAATTCATCTTAAAAATCAATTATTTCATGTTCAACAAAACACCCTATTGACAAAAATCAGGAACAGCCATAGGGACAAAGGTTGCACCAACATATGCCAACCTAGTCATGGGATACCATGAACTAAAAATCTATGACAGAACCTCAGAAATTTATGGGAATGGCTTCAGTTGCAACTTAAAAGAAAACTGGAAAAGATATCTAGATGACGGTTTCATTTTGTAGAATGAAAGTCTGGATAAATTAAAGACATTCCAAGCATCCATTAATAATATAAATCCTAGCATCCAATTCACTATGGAGTAGAGCAACAAAAAAACTTCCATTTTTAGACATATTAATAACAAAAACAAACACTAAACTAGAAACCGACATATATTTTAAGCCAACTCTCGACAATATCTCCTTTTTACATCTTCTCACCTGAAACACACTTGTAGCAACATCTCACTCAACCTAGCCAAGCAAATATGTACAATAGTCTCAAACACAACTACAAGAGACCACAGCCTAGAAGAGATGAAAAAAAATATTCATCAAGAGAAAATACCCACAATGTTTGGTCAACAATAGTGTTGAAAAAGCAAAACAAATTAACATCCACACACTCTGAGAAACAAAAGAAAAAAAGGTCATCCCTTATGTCTCAACTTTCAACTCAAAGAACACAGAAATCTACACACACATATAACTAAATCTACCAGTCATACTAAAGGACAAAAAAACAAAACAAAAAAAAACATGAAAAGCCTATTACAAAAATATCCAATCATAAAAAGTAAACAACACCCAAAATCACTAAAAAAGATGCTGACGAGTGCAAAATTGCAGAACTAATTAAAGACCCTCAGGTGAAAAAATGTAACCAACCACTTTGCAGGGTATACAACTATCTATTAGAGGGCCATGAATTTCAGTTCAAAGACGGATCAAAATTCAAAATGATTTCTCGTGCGACTCAAAGAATTTAATATACATAATTACATGTAAAGGTTGCCACGAACATTACATGCAAAAGATGATAGTTCATTGACAACAAATTAGGAACATCCACACCAGAAAAATACCTTTTAGCCAACATATAGACAAATGTGGAGGACAAAATCTGTCAAATTTTAGTGTCTTCCCATTCTACCAGTGCGACTACAGAACCACTGAACAAAGGTAGATTAATAAGGAAATATTTTTCATCAACAAGTTCAAACCAATACTCAATTCATTACACAAATAGATTCTGCCAAATTCCCCTTACCATAAATGACTTATATAGCCAGTTACGCCTCTTGATTTTCATTTTTTTCATTTGTTCAAAATATAAGCATCAACATGTGGAGATAGGAACAGTTAAAAACTCTTTGAAAAGTTAAGC
Source organism: Acanthosepion pharaonis (assembly GCA_903632075.3). NCBI lineage: Eukaryota > Metazoa > Mollusca > Cephalopoda > Sepiida > Sepiidae > Acanthosepion > Acanthosepion pharaonis. Next base: position 395,508 of record CAHIKZ030001584.1, read on the forward strand.
AAAACTGGTAAAAAAGTATAAAAAACAAGAAAATGACAAATTATTTTTCTAAAAAAAAAAAAAAAAAAAAAAAAGAAAATTTAGTTGTAAGTAACAAAGTTTTAATTCTTCTCTGTAAAAATTCATATATTATAAATAAATATCACTATATTAAATATTAAGTGCCTTTTTTTCCAATTCTTATTTTGGTCTATCAATAAGTTTTTGTACAGAATCTTTCTAACAAATATTTATATATATATATATATATATATATATATATATATATATATATATATATATCATTTGAAAAAACCTCGGACAGCTTAACTTGTAATAGAACAAATCAGTACCTGAGAAAAAATGGGAAATAAAAAAAGAAAGAACCAAGAACATTAAAACAAAGTAAAAGCAATCATCAGGTGTTTAAGCTCCAAGTCCAAAGAAAAAAACAAAAAAACAAAACGAGTAAAAAGGGTAAAAAGACAACTATGTAAACTGCTCAATACACTAAGTAGAACAAACCAAAAGTAATCCTAAGGAGCCAGGCAAACCTACCTAGGTTTCACCTAAATGGATGGAGATATATATATATATATATATATATATATATATATATATATATATGAGGGAGTTCTAAACCATATTCAATCTGACCCTCTTTCCAAAATCTGAACAAATGTTATTTGTCAAGCTGATAATATTTCAGTAACCCTCCTTTTATGCATGTGTTGCAATATTTTTTTTACAACACATTGTGTACAATCACCGTGTATGCTTTAGATGTTGAGTTTACATGTTTACATTTTACTTTTAGTTTTCTTTTTCAACCATTTGATATTCTAAATTGCCTTGTGACTTTCAGACAAAACTTGATGGGCCACACATCATCGAGCCTCCCTTCAGCGATGTCTTCTAATCCTTGGCTTGATGAACCAGAAGAATTTCGTGGACTTGCCAACCAAGACATCCGCTCACAACAACAAAATCTGATTGAGCGTAAGTAACTATTTGTTTCCCTCCTTCTGAGTTCTGTTCTTTCACTTATGGAAAAAAAAATGATTTTCTACTGCTCAATATATTATTTGTTTTGTTTTCACTGATTTTATCCATGAAAAGGGAACCTAGATTATTTAAGGTGGATGCAAAAGTTTCCAGTGAAAAAAAGTGTTTCACTGTGAACTAAATCTCTAGTTTTGAAAAAAAGAAAAAATTGTACATTATTTATATTATTCGCACTATTGTCCTCATCTTTGTTGCTATGTTTATCACAACATTTTGGCCGTTGTACGCTCCGGCCTTCTTCAGGTGGTTGGAATGTCGAACTGAACTCTTTATTTCGCTCACTGGGGTAGACTGTTCTAGTTCCACGTGCCATCTCTAATGGATGTCAGTTATCTCCTGTTAATTCCCCTCTGAAAGTTCTCCACTGCCTTAACCAGGTATTGAACTCACACTCTTTGGGTCCTGTCACTGGATCTAACTAATGCCTTTATCCACTGTGCCATGTGTCCTTGATTTCAATACCTCTTTAAGGTAGTGGAGAACATGGAGAGAAAATCGGTAATACAATAATCTACAAACGAGCAAGAATATTAAGTCTGAACTGTCACAGCTGACTGTTGGAGAAAAACTACTCTGACAAAAAGCTTTTATTTGTAACTTGGAAGAGTCCATTCGTGTATGGGTACTTTACCATAACAGATGGTAAAGTAATTCTTGGGCCCCACTGTATAAACTCTATTGATAATTTATTTTTTTTTTTAACTTTGTCCAAGAAAATTATTTTTTAATCATTTATTTTTCTTTTTAAATTATTTCACTTCAAGCAAGGCAATAATGCCACTAGGACGTTACAAGGTGTGAGAGAGAATGAGAAGACTTTAGTGAGGAGAAATGAAGAAAAGGACAATAAAAGAACAGGATTTACAAAGATGGAAGATAGTGATTGACATTGCATTTAAATTTTAGAAGATTTCAGGTTGCAGGGCATTAAGAAATCGGAACGGATTTGCACAGGTGAGAAGTGCAAGAAAATAAACTATTAGAATAGAATGGATGGTTGCATTTAGCTAGTTCAACAGTAAAATGGTGAGACCTAGTTGCCAATCTAGTAGCACGCTTAAATTCATGCAGTCGAGGCACTAAGGAGAAAAGCTCATCAAAACAATTGCCATGGAAATGTTTATAGAAAAGACAGTGGGAAGCCATGTTGATTACATTACAAACCCTTTTTTGAATTTTGTCAAGAATCTCAAGATATATAGTTGGAGCACCAGACCAGATATGGCAGCAGTATTCAATGCATGAATGGATGATAGATTTCTAAATGTGCAAGAAGGATTCTGTTGAGAAGAATTGTTTGGTATGACAGAGTGAATCAACTTTCCTAGCAGTAGACCTTGCAATTGATTCAGTATAATCACTCTAATTCATGTCAGTGGAAAACATAAGTCCAAAAAAGTCACAAAGTAGAGTTTAGCCAAAATTTTATAATCTGTAGAGAAACTGGGCATGGAGCATTTCTGACTCTGCAATGTTTGCAAGGCTCATCTTGATAGCCATTGAAAGTGAGCTTGCTTCTCACTTGTACTGGATAAATATCTGGAGAAAGTGAATATGAGTTAAGCCAACTGAGTTAAAAAAAAAAACAAAAAAAAACAGCTTCTGCTTCACAGAATATATACAGGACTGTAAACTATACAAAAAAAAAAAAAAGAAAAAAGTATGCAGCTAGATTGTTGTTGAATAGGATGGGTCGTCACCAGCTGAAAGCATGGAGTCAAATAAGAGTTAGAATGGAAGTATGGTGACATATTTTATAAAGGTGGTTTTGTCATCAGTGCAATTTAACTTTTATCCTGTTGAAAGAAGTCATGAATTTTATAACAAACATTTAAGAAAAAAAAAATATGCACTGCCGATCCATCACTAAGACATCACCTTCCCATTTAAAGACAAGTATCAAGGCATTACCTCATATTTGATATTTGTTGTTAACATAAGAGTGTCATGATTGTTTTTTTTTTGTATGATAACATTAAAAAAATACTTTGTACTAGATTTCCACATAATCATTATGCTTAAATTTTTCAGATATGCCAGGTAATTTTGATTTACAAAGAGGAAAAAATATTTCGGTTTTGTCACTATTTAGTGAAATCTAATATAAAATTTAATAAGAAACACACAAAAATATTGACAGTCAATAATTATTGTAATCTGTCATGAAAAATAATTTCTAAATGATTAATGGATTTATTTTTAATCTGATATTTGTGTCATTTTAATTTGTTATTATAGTGAATACTCATATGTGAAATAGATGCCCCATTTTTAGTTTTACTTTAAATAGTGCATATTATGTTTATTTAACCCATAGCTTGGAGGAGAGATGGATTTCTCAAGGCTATTTGCATGTAAGTGAAATCTCTGCCCAAACATGTGTATCCACTAAATATAATGTATATTGTATATTTTCCAAAATATTCAGAAAAAACGATATGTAAGGTTTAAAATTAATTTTTAAAAATGAAAAATCTTTCTTCAGGCTTGTATTTTTGTTTTAATTTCAAGCTAATAGATTAAATTTAATATTTCCAATAAGCAAAATACTTTATTGTATTTCAAAAGCTAATTTAAATAGACTGGAAGGGAATTTTTTTTTTTGCTAAAATAACTAATTCACACCCTTTTTTATTTGTCTTTCATTACAATGTCATTCTGTTTATTAAAAAATCTTCCAAAAATAAAATATACTTTTCTGAGGCTTTATTTGGGGAATATTAGCTGATTTAAAGTACAATTAATCCAATTTGAAACAAGTATTATTTAAGTTTAAAATAGTGCAGAAATGAATTTTTTAAGCAAACATTTGCCATGTTTATGTGTTAAACAAGGTGATGACAGATTGTTCTATGGAGATTTTATCTGTAAAACATAATTTAAGAGAGGGACATGAGCATCTTCTTTATATAATTTTTAATTACTCAGTAATCTTAAAAATGTTGCAAAACATTCTCTGTAATCTATTTTTAGGAATGTTGACTTTACCATAGTCATTGCACTTATTTTCTGATAATGTTGTATATGGTTATCATACTTTCAAAAATGAACATGTTATATAATATTTTATGTACATAAAAAAATTAAAAATGATTTTAAAAATCTTTGTGTGTGATGAATTGTATTAAGCCTTTCAATTTTTGATTCGTAAATATAGTTTTCACTTATTAACAAGATCACCTAGTGCAATTAAAGTAATGCAGAATTTTAAAAGATAAATTTTATAAATAATTATAATTAAAATTAAAAAATTAAAACAATTCTTGTAAAAATTCTTTATTCATAGAATAAAATGTAAGACAATAGCATCCTTAATAAATCTTAATTATAAAAGTTTTTCTAATTAAATAATCTAATAGTTTTACTGTATTTTTTACTTTATGATTCAGAGCAGATTTTCAGGAAATGAGTATCAGTTTGAAAAAAAAAATATGATTTACATTCTCCAA
>CAHIKZ030001584.1:410000-415000 GCA_903632075.3 Acanthosepion pharaonis
ATGCATTTTGGTCTAACACAGTATGTGATCTTGGTAATTTCTAGCTAGCAAGCATTGGTCTTGTGCAGCAAGAATAAAACCTTTAGTTTCAGCTTTTAACACTGCATTACATAACCACTGATGAGTACAGGATTTTTATTATTATTATTATTATTCTCTTCTTTTGCAGTTTTGTCTTTTCAACTGGAGATCTTGCATCTTGGATGTTTTCGATCATCTTCTCTGGTTTGTGGCAGTACCATTTCTGTTTGACAATATTCTTATCTTATTTTTTTTCAGAACAAGATGAGGGTTTGGATGCTTTATCAAAAGTAATCTCACACCAGAAGCAGATGGCTGTGGACATTGGCCATGAAGTAGATGCCCAAAATGGTAGGTAGTTTTCTCCTAAATGATTGTCTAGCAAAAAAGTCTCTCATTAATATATTATGATATGAGTAAAAATATTGATTATTATTGAAAGGAAGTAAAACTTTAATATAAGGTATTAATTCTTTGTGCATAGACATAATATTCTAAGACACTATCTCTGTCCCAAAATATTTATTACATTAAATGTATAGAATGTATATGCAAATATAACAACTATTCTGGGACAGAAGTAGCATTAATGAAATAGAACTAACTCCGTCCCAAAATATTTATTACATTAAATGTATGGAATGTATATGCAAATATAACAACTATTCTGGGACAGAATTAGCATTAATGAAATAGAACTACCTCTGTCCCAAAATATTTATTACATTAAATGTATGGAATGTATATGCAAATATAACAACTATTTTGTATTACTTCAGTACTACTTGTGTTCCAGAAGAGTTATTATATATTTAAATAAATAAAATATATATGCAAATGTAATAATATTATAGGACAGAGGTAGTATTAGTATTGACACAAATCATGAATAAGAGATCCTAGTTCCTTTTTCTTTCAGATATCTGTCTCGTATTTGGAATCAGTAAAAAAAAAAATGACCTTGAGCATCTTGTCTTTTTTTTGGGGGGGGTTATTGTAGAGAAAAACAATTAATAAAACCTTTGATAAATATTCAGAATAATTTATTATTCATTATTTGAATTTCTGATGACCTTTGGTTTTTCTCAGTCAATTGATTGTTGATGTTGGTATTTGGAAGGAAAAGATTTTCTGTTAAATAGATTTATGCTATGGAGTTTTAATGAAATTTCAGTAAAGAACCCACTGGAAATAATTACTCACATATTCTATTTTGTTGATAGAGTAATTTTAAAATTTGACTGATTAATAATTTTTATTAAATTCCATACTTCAGAATGTTAATACTTTTGTTACTTTACCTATTAAGAGTCAAAAGATATTAATTACGTAACATCCCTCTTTTTGATAATTTCACTATATCTTCATTTTTCCCTCTTCATACTGCTACGACTTGCACTTGCTTTCAAGTGATGCTATATCATCTCTAGAGAATCCTCATCAGCTTACAGATATTAATGAAAAATGTTGATATCTATCGGCAGTTTTTCCTTCTGCACTTTTCCAAAACATATTGGTTCCATCATTGTTCTTCTATGTACTGTGTCCCTTCAGGATGTTGGAGATCAAGGCTCTCCACTATTTCTTGTTCTTTGTAGTTCTTAATGAATTTTGTCTTTTTATCTCTTCTAAGCCCTGTTCTGCTATCCTTTTTACTCAAGCTCGCTAGGTAGGTTACACATTGTTTCCCCCTGTCTCTCTTGCCTTCAGTCTGTCCTGTTCTCAAATTTTTCTATCTGGATTCATTTCTTTAATGTGATAAAGTCAAGTAACCATACTGAAATATGCAAGATATGCATCTCCTTTGTTACTGGCTCACTCCAGACATACAAACTCAACATAAATATTCATATGAGCAAATATAAAGGGCACAACTTGATTTAATCATAAATTACCTATAAATCTTTGCCAATTCATTTGTTACTGACGTTGAGACATGAACAATCAAAGAAGCAACCTGATCAAATATCACGCCTTACTGTGAGAAACGCACTTAAAGACACATAGCAATTTTTTCTCCTTCTTAGTATTTGTGTAATTTGAGAAAGAGAAGTAACATTTTTCATTTCGATCACTTAATCCCTTGGTAAAACTATTCTAACTTGTATTACTTGGCAAAAAGGAAAGAAATCCGGCATCCAATTTTCTTTCCAGAAGGCATTTTATTCTTTTTGTCCTTCACTGTTAGGATGATTACAGATTTGGCAGTGTTCTGTTTTCAAAGGGACCCATTCTTCTGATCTTTCTTTTTTCTATGTGCCATGTCCCTTCAGAACGTTAGCAATAATGGCTCTTCACAACTTCCTATCTTGATGCAATATCTGTTTTCTTACAATGCCATCTAGTCCCTGTTCTACCATCCATTTACACATGCTTCTTATCCTATGAGTGTCAAATTCTTTAAACCTTCTTTTCTCATAATGTCCCCCAGAAATTTCAACTCTTTTTGATTCTAAGTGTATATGTCCTTTTTGTTTTCATTTTCCTTAAAGCTTCCTCATTACTCACATATTCCATCTATGGTATTCTCTGCATCCTTCTGTAAAATCACATCTCTGCGACTTAAAGTCTACTCTTCATATTTAAGAAAATTCTCACGCATTCACTGCCATATTGGAAGACTGATATATACATAGCAGTTTAGCACTCTTTTCTTTGTTTATAACAAATTTTTTATGTTTGTTAATAGTTTGCTTAGCTTTGGGAAGGCAGCTTTTGCTATTCTGATACACTTTCAGATTTCTGTTACATTTTCCATCATTTTTTAAAATACTTTCCAGATATTTAAATTTCTGTACTTACTTGAAATTGATGGTTAGTCCTTTCTTCCCACTTTCCTTTACTACCATGTCTGAGAGATCCTGTACTTTTAGTGTCACCCATCAACACTGTGTCATCTGCATCTCTCATGTATGAAAATGATAATGCAAATTTTGAAAAATCAATGTGTAATAAGACATTATCGCAAAACAGAAAAAATCTGTGTAACAGCTATAGCAGGCATCCTGTTTGAAAAAAGTTTTGATCTCAATTTTTTATGCTATTAGTAGCATAAAAAATTGAGATCAAAACTTTTGAAACCAAAGGATACGTCTTTCTATTTTTTCTCTATCCCAAAGAAACTCTTATGAATTCATAGGTAAGAGAATGAATTGCAATTTTTACAGAAGAGATGTGAAGCAACACAAATGTGGATCTACAGGAGGATGCTGAGTATACTGTGAACTGAATATGTGAGCAACAACAAAGTTTTAGAGAAAATGGAAATGAAAGAGAAAAATTTAAATTTCTAGATCACATAATGAGGAAAGAGGGTTTGGAAAATTTGATATTGTTAAGTTCTGTTCTATGGACAATATTTGTTACCCAGCATAAGGATTGAACTTACATCTTCTTGGTTATAAAAATGTGTTAAATTATCTTAGAAATATTGTCCAGGTAACAAAAAGTCTGTTCACTCCTGAATTACCCTGACAAGAATTTACCAGGCAATTGAAAGTGTTTCCTCACTAGAGAAAAACAACTAGCTTGAATTAAGACACTTGGGCAGAACCCATCTGAGCCAGCAGGGGGGGTGGGACAGGTTAATCCAACAAAGCATTAGTTTTTATAGGACAGATTGAAGGGGAACAAGGAAAAACAATGTGTAACCTACCTAGTCAGCTGGAGTAAAAGGATGGCAGAAAAGGGCTTAGAAGAGATAAAAAGACAAAATTTATTAAGAACTACAAAGAACAAGAAATAGTGGAGAGCCTTGATCTCCAACCTCCTGATAGGATACAGTACATAGAAGAATAATAATGATGGAGCCAATATGTTTTGAAGAAGTGTAGAAGGAAAAATTCAGATAAACATCAACATTTTCATTAATATCTGTAAGGTGCTGAGGATTCACTAGAGATGATATAGCATCACTTGGAAGTAAGTGCAAGTTGTAGCAGTATGAAGAGGAAAAAATGATGACAAGGTGAGATTTTTTTTTATATATATATATATATATATATATATATATATATAATATAAACGGGTGAGTTATGCAAGAAAATGAATATTTCCTTATTTGCTTGCATTCATATCAACCTCTTGGTTATCAAATGATGGTGGTTAATATCCCTTCATGTCAGAGTGACCAGTTAATATGTGAATTATGCAAGAAAGAAATATTCTCAGTTTTTATTTCCCCCATTATGAGCATTATTATATCCATGATATAGCAACACTTAATACATGGATGGAACATAATAGCAGAAAGAATAAGGATTACAAACATGCTTTGTTCTCAGAATTTTATACTACTAAGTCAAAATTATAGACAAAAATTTACACTTGTCCCAAACACAAAAAAAACATGTATACAACAAGTAGTGTAAAAATGACAAACAGAGACAGGGTCTTACTTGGAATTCAAACTGCTGGAGGACTTTTCTGTGTTTCTGGCAAAGCCATATTTATATTTCCTAATGGGAAAGATTTATTTCCTATGTCACTAACAAGGATATATTTCTCAAACAAAAAACAGTCATAGGTATTTCCAAACATGAGGACTGCAAGCTGGAGATAGTTTTTATATTTGTTGACGATATATTCCCAAAGTAAAATGGTACCATGAGCTTGTGAGAAACCCTTTGGCAACTCACCTGGGTGAAGCAGATTTAGCCTCGGCCCATACTAAAAATGCAAATCCTCAGTTTCACACCTGGAAGCTAACTGTCAGACTGATCATTTTTATCACTCTATGAACTGACATCATTAAGCGGCTGTCAAATGACACATGTGACTTCATCAAAGAGCGATAATTGCCTTTTGCATCCTCACAAAATAAAGATAAATTTTTATATCTGTTTTCTTTTGGGTAAACACTATCTGTTTTTGTATAAAATGAATTCCATTTGACATTACATGCTGTTCTCTGCATAAAAATGCATATTGTAAATGGAAAGTCATTGTAGCATACTCTGAAAATTGCCTATTGTATCCGT
>CAHIKZ030001584.1:420000-458143 GCA_903632075.3 Acanthosepion pharaonis
TATGATTTCCCACATCCTGAAATGACAAGGCACATAGAAGATGATTTTTTTTGTCATTTTTTTTCGTATTTAAATCTGATCCAATATTTGATTTTGAGCCAATATCAATTATATCTAAATTAAGCAACAAGTTTGAAGCTTCATAAGACTGATTTTTATGTAAGGAATAACTGCTCATTCTTAGTTTTAATTAATCTTTTCTTTCTTTTCCCTCCATTTGTCTTCATTGATGATTAGTCTATTTATTTTTCTTTATTTGTCTGGTGTGTCGCTATAATTCTGGACATGCAAAGAGTTATTGTAGGGGATCACTGCTCTCAGTTGACATTTCAAGCATCTTGATCCAATTCTGATTGAATTTCAACCTGTGATTGGAATGGCTGACTGACACACACAGAACAGTCAGTCTTGTTACTGACCTCCCACATTTATCTTTCTTTCTTTTAATCATTTCTTGTTCTTACAGCCAATTTTTTTTTCTTTTTTTCTTTCTCATGTCATTTGTGAATTGACATGTTTATTTTCCTTCATTGAATGTTCACCTCTAAAACTCCTTTTTGCTGAAATGATAGATGCCATTGACCATAATTATATCTGTGGTGAGCAGTAATTGAATGGTGCCATTTTGAGGGATAAAAACTTTAAAATTACATTTTTTTAGGTGGTGGGGAGTTTGAAATGTTTAATATATTATATTTAGTATTCATTTTATTTCCATTATTAAATGTGTGTGTCACTGCATGGTTAGGACATTAGCCTTTTAGCTATGAGTCTTTGCTTTGAATCTCACTAAAGAGGTGACGTCTTGATAAAATTAGCCTTTTGCAATAATCCCAGTGTTCAGGGAAGTGTCTGTATACCATACAAGATGCTGATTGAAGCATTGTGAGTGAAACTAGGTAGACAAAAATTATTTGGAAGTTGTTGATGGTCATGTTATCATGAAGTCATACATTTTCAACTAATAAGACCTTCAGTTTTGATTAGCGCTCTCTTTTGAGTTGGTGACCTGATAAAAAGACAGCCTGGCCACTTAAGAAAATGCATCAACCTGAAAAATGTACAATGGCTGAAATTCTTAAAAATGAAAAGGAAATGTCATGTGGCTTTGCGATCAGCTGCAGGCAAAAATAATGCAACATGAAAAACAAAAGGCTTGAAACTTTTAATATCTTCTGCCATCTCGATTTTAGTCACTTTCCCACTGTCATGATATCACTCCCTTGTCTTTTCTATAAATATTTTCATGGCAGTTGTTCTATTGAGCTCACCATACCTCAACAGCAAGAATTTAACTGTTCTACTAGATTGGCAATTAGGTCCCATCATTTTACTGTTGAAATAACAAGATGTAACTAATTCTAATAGTTTCTTTGGCATTTCAATCAAAAATTGAAAATAACAATTGCAATCAGAAATAAAATTAATCATTTAAAATCCATGTTCAGTAACCTCTACTTGATGTCAAATCACTTTCAATCTATAGAATTTATATTAGACAAATGAATGACAAAGTAGAAAAAATATGGCATGAATTTAAATGTGTTACTAGATTGGCAGCTAGGTCTCACCGTTTTACTGTTGAACAAGATAGACATAGCCGTATGTTCTGGTCTAATGGTTTCTTTCTTTCTTTCTTTTTTTTTTTTTGAACTTCTCACCTATGGAACTCTCTTCTGATTTCTTGCTCCCTTGCTACCTACAGTTTTCAAAAATTTAAATGCCATGTCAATCACCATCTTCTGTCTTCCTGAAATCTCTTTATTTTTTTGTCCTTTTTCCTCACTAAAATTTTCACATTTTCTTCCACTCTCAGTAACCCCTTGTATTGTAGTGTCTTTATTGCCTTGCTTGAGATGAAATGATTAAAAAAAAAAAATGGACGTCATTAAATGTTTAGAACATTGTGTCCTAGGTTTGAACACCACCAGGGCCATTTTGTCAAGGAAGTGACTTCTTGATAATATCAAGTTGGCATTACAATCCCCATGTGCAGCATTGCTGGGAAGTTCTTGAAAACCATTCCACAAGTTGACATAAGCATTGTGAACCAATGTGGATAGATGAAACTATTCAAAATCCATTGGTGGTTGTGCTAGCATGAAGTCATTGTGACCAAGGGTTCAAGTGATCATGTCTTCAGTATCTGTCTATATTTCTGAGATGAGATATTATGTACACTATTTACATTATTTGGACTATTATTATTATTATTATTATTATTAGTCTGAATAATGTAAATAGTGATCATGTCTTGTTCAATAACTGATTATGCTGTGTAATGAGCTCTCCCCCAGAAACTGTAACTAAGGTCTGCTCAAGCATAGTTGCAGTATAAACTACTGGCTGAATCTATGGGTGTTGAACAAATGCAAAAATATGTGATGAGGAGTTTGCAATAGGTATTTTCTCACCATCCTAGTATGATAGCATAGTCTCCAAAGACTGATGAATTCTACTACTAAAATTAATTTTACTCTTACATCATTTAAATTAAATCTTGCAATTGTAATTGTTAAGTTTAATATAAGATAATGCTTTTGGTTTAAAACTCATAGTTATGGGCTAGTATATTTTTCTTTTATTTGGTTATTGTTTAAGAATAATTTGTCGTTTGAATTTCTCTAGATAAAGACGAACACTTCAAAATCATTAAGCATAAAAAGTAAACAACTCAACATCCTTAAAATTTTTATCAAATCTAGGAACAAGCATATTAAATATATGGATGTGCATGTAATGGAGTGTGGCCTGGAATTCCAATCAAGTTCATTACATTCACTTCTGCACGAATACTCTTGGGAAAGGTATGAAGCCATCTCGTCTCTGCCAGCTATAGGTTAAATGGCAGGACAGACTGGGTTCTATAGCTTTAGTTGGTAACCATTGTAGAGAAGGGTACTTTATGAAATCATCCATCTCTCAGAAAGCCTGGGTGTTCATCTTGATACCTTGACCTATGAAAACACTATGATTGAAATTCTTCAGTTGTAGGAGTTGCACATTTTTCTACAGACAGAGAATATCTCTTCTTTTTTTGATTGATATTAAATATATTTTATAACTAAAACAGAAACAATGAAAAATTACACAAAATAAAATAAACTGATAGTTGAAAATACTATACTTTAAAAACCCAACATGATGTGTGAAGATGTGATATTTGAAAAATGCTGAAACTGGCATAGCACAAAAACTTTGATAATGGCTTCTGGAAAAGGAAAGTACTCAAACATTGAATAAATTATATTTAAGTCTTCACTGGTTAAGTTTACTATAAGATTAAATTTTCATTTAAAACTCATGTAGTTGTACGCCAATTTTCTTATTATTTCGTTATATCCAAATTTAAAAAAATAATTTTACATTTGAATTTGATGTTCAGTGAACATTTTTTACTTCAAAATCTGGCAGTTACTGCAGTTGCTCAAATAAGTCTTGATTTTATTTGATGAATTTTTATTTTAACTTGTATCAGATGATACAATGATGTCATTATGAATATATAGGAATAGAAAGCCTGTTTGATCAGTTTTAAACAATAAATATTTAGATATGAAATTGTACAGTCAAATATGCTTAATTTGGCATTATACAAATGCACACACATGTCATAGTGTACTCTTCACCTCTCTCTCTACATTATAGCTGGCCCCTTGTATTCAAGGATACCTGTCTATTAGGGTGGCTAGCCAATCACTATTGCAGATGCCCGCTCAGGCACATTATGTGTTTGTTCAACACCCACAGAGCCCACCTGTGGTTTATACTGCAATTATGCTGAGCAGACCTTAGTTACAGTTTCTGGGAGAGAGTGTGTTATCTAGTGTGATCAACTATCTGAACAAGACCTGCACACTCAAACCCCTGGTCATGATGACTTGTGACTTTGTGCTAGCACAGCTATTGATGCCCTCCCACCAAGTGTTCTGTCTACACAATTTCACTTACAAGGCTTGGGTCAACCCATATGGTAGTTTTCAGGCACTTTCCAAAGGTGCTGCCCCACCCTCCCTCCAGATCAATAACAAATCAACCATGGTGAGATTTGAATCTCTCTCTCTCTCATATATATATATATATATATATATATATATATATATATATATATAAGGTTCTTGAAAGTGTAATTATTGATTCTTGCTAAAATATTAACTTTCATCCCGGATTTTTTTTTCAAATATCTTCTTTCTTAAAGGAAATATTCCTTTTTAAAGCCAACATATCTATGCATGACAATAAAAAAATTTTAAAGTTAAAAAGAAATGGTTAATTGATGACTTTTTCAAAATAAAAAAGTAATATAATAAAATAAACATATAATAATTACATATGTAAAAATCATGAGCAATAACATTAACTCTTCTTCTTCTGTGACGCTTTTCTTCAGAACGTTGGCGATCATGACTCTCCACAATTTCCTGTCCGTTGTAGCTCTTACTAAATTTTGTCTTTTTGCTGTCTCTATTAAACCTTGATTTGCGATCCATTCACTTAAGCTTGCTAGGTAGGCCATGTATTGCTTTCATATGTCTTACTTACCTTCAATCTGTCCTGTGAGTATCAAATTTTCCAATCCTTTTTCGTTATATGACCCAGCACATTCATTTAATAGACTGAAAAACTGTCACTAAAGCATCTTTCTCAGGTTACCTTTCCTTACATAATAACATTTTAGAATATTTTAGAGTGTTTTATAAAATTTGAGAACTTAATGATATTCGCTCTCCATATTCTGTGTGTAACTTCCTGATGGTATCAGCTCCCAATTTGTATCTACACTGATGACACAACAATTTACTCCTGTCTGATCAGTTCAATGTAGTCAAAATGGCAGCTGGTGTCCAAAATGACCTCCTGTCTGTTGTTAACTGGGGCAAAAGATGGCTTGTTAATTTTAACGTCTCCAAAACTAAACTTTTCTCCATTAAACATATGTGAGCCCTGTCTCCGCCTTTTGTCAGCATGGCTGATGCTAATCTCCAAGAAAGTGACTCAATGCACCTTCTTGGGCAAACATTCTCAGCTGACATGAGGTGGAAAGACTATATTGAAGCTATTGCTAGGTCAGCTGGTAAGAAAGTTGGTTCACTGTGTTGTGCAAGACAATTTTCCTCTCCAGAATCTATCTTACATATCTATAAGTCTACCATTCACCCAGGCTTAGAATATTGCTGCCACATATGGTTCAGTGCCCCTGCTATTTACCTTTAGCTCCTTGATAAAATCCAAATAAGAATCAGCAATATTATTGATCCTGATCTAGTGGTTTCGCTTCAGTGACTTTCCCACTGCCATAAGGTTGCTTACCTGTGCCTTTTCTATAAATACTTTCATAGTAATTATTTGGATGAGCTTTTCGCTATGGTACCTAGATTTTTGGAATTTAAACACAGTACTAGACTGGCATTGAGATCTCATTAATTTACAGTTGAGTTGGCTAGATGTCACTGTAAATTCTATGCTAACGGTTTCCTTTCTCACACTTCTCATTTGTGGAACTCCCTTCTGGCTCCATGATTTCCAGCCAACTTAAATCTTTAAAAATTTAAATGCAATGTCAATTGCTATCTACTGTCCTCTTGATTACTCTTTTCTCTTCTTGCTTATTAGTAATGTTTCTGTTTTTATTTTTCCCACACCCTGCAACTACTTGTGTCTTAGTGGCTTTACTGCCTTGCATGGGGCGAAATTTATTTTAAAAAAGACATAGGTTACCAAATAAAATTTCCACACTTGCCTTGATAATATTCCTCATGTAATGAAAATGTTGGTATAAAAAGTTTTTCTCTTGTCTTTTACTTGTATTGTCTTTACAGATATATTTTGTTTAAATTTGAATGTTTACACATACCATAGTATTTAACCATCCACAGAATTAGAAATCACAGTTTTGCTTATCCATAGTTGGGCCCCATCGGTGGAATTTCTGTTCTCAAAACTTGTATTAAAAAAAATGACATTGAAAAATTTATTTTAAAGGTGTATATAATCAAGGCTATGTGAAGAAAATTCCACAACAGCAGATTTCAGGGTTCCTACCATTTCTGCTATTTGTAGACTACGATACAGTTCTATGATGGTTTGATACAAAAAAAAAAAGTTCACCTTTCAGACCTTATTTCGTAAATGTATTGTTTCAAAGTTCACAAAGTTTCAGTACTTTCATGTTTATGAATTTCAATTGGCTGGCAATTTTCTTAGAATTTCTGTCGCTGTTAGCTGGTTTATAGGTAACTTGGGTATAGTACTTGTGACTAATGAAGGCTATTAATCAGTGCCACTACACAACAAAATGACATTAATTACATTTTGAATAGGATTTTATATATGACTGGATACATGTTCAAACATATTAGGTTTAACCTTCACACGGTGTGTCAAAAGGACAATTTTTCTCTTCATATTGCTATTACATTGTAGTTGGTTCATATATTATTATAATCTTGTAAATAAGCAATCTAAAGTTTAGAATAAAGAATTGAAACATTTTTGTTGTTATTAGAATTCTAAATATAGTCTTTTGAAACAATAAAAATTGCTGAGGGTGTTAAAGGTCTTACAGTAATAGCAATGTCAAGAGAAAAATACGTTATTTTGACAGTTTTATTTTTTTTGTCAGATACATAGGTTAAACATTGCCCATATTTTTACCTCCACTATTAGCAATGTCATTTAATAACAGGTTTTATTTGTCAATTAATCCTTGTAGTTATATATATATATATATATATATATATATTTTCTTTTCTCTTAGTTTCTGATTTTATTTTTTCTCTCTTTTTATTGGCTACTAATTATCTTACAATTTTTTTTATTTCTTTATTCTTATTTTTTTTCTGCTTTCTCTGTATTTTTTTTGTTTCCTCTTATTTTCATCAGTTATAAAAATAAATGGCATCTAGATATGACCCTTTCTTATTCATTTTCTCTATTTTTCACTTTCACTTTCCACTTTCTCTTTGCATTTCCATTTTCTCTTTCCTTTGTGCATGCTCTTCTGACTGCCCATCTGGCTTGACCCTCGAGCCTCCTCTCCTTCCTGAATTTTCTGAGGATACCTACTTGAGAAAGATCCATATTGTCTTGCTCTGCTTCTGGCTGGTGTAACAAACAATAACTCAGCAATCATGTTAATAACTCTTGAAGCAGGATAAGTTGTCTGCAACTGATGGGGACCATATGAATGGGCTTCGACTTTATGATTCATAAAAACTAGAACAGCTAATCCTGCTCTTCCTCTTTAGGTTCTGTAAGTGGCAGCATATTACTATGGAGCTGTTACTTCACTTTTAATAAGGACCATATTCTGAGAAGTGGCCATAAAATTTTGGACTTTCTTGTCTCTCCTCAACTCTAGCACACTATCTCCATGGATATTTTTGTCTTTTGGAAAATCGTAGCTACCACAAAGTTACCCAATCCAAGTTTATCTTGTTTTGCTAATTATTTACCCAATACAAGGCCCAAGAGTCACTCAAGGTAGAGGGTTACTGAATGAGGTGGTTGCATGAATGTAAGTGGAAAAGGTAAGAAGTTCATAATGTAAGATAGATAACATTTGACTTTAAGAGATTAAGATTGTAGTGATCAGAGAAGCATTCTCTTAACAGTCTCTTCCACAAATTAGCACTTGTGGGGAAGAAGGTGTCTGAATAGAACTTCTTCTGTACCAATGGAATACAAAGGGAAATGATGATGAGTTGACCCTGTGTACATGGCATGTGCAGGTTCTAGCTGTAAAGGTCTGAACTAATGGAACTAAGGAATGTAACTTGTCTGAACATTTGAAATAGTGACAGTACCAATGTTTTATGTGTGGAAAAGGGGTTGTATAGTCTATTTCAAACTGGCACAACCTTATGTCAGTCTTTTTCAGCCCTAAATTGACTGTCTTGGAATTGGGAAGGAGGGGGTAAATTTAATTTAGATAGTAGTCAGGAGAAGCTACAGGCCTGATCAAAGAGATGACTCGTTTAGATAAGGAGCCTGTGTTGGTGACAAGGTGAGAGCGTGATGTATCTCTCTAAAGAGAGCTGGGCCAGAATGGGAGTTTATTTATGACCAAAACCTTTAGTTGTATGTAAACGAATTTAGGTTCCTGCTAGGGGATACCAAACTATACCAACAACATATATGTCTTAACAGGATTGACAATATATTGTATTTTGACAATAAGGATTTTATATTATTAAGTGATGAGTGATTTAAAGACAAAACAATTTAAAATTAGAATAAATTATCTAAATAATAGATTCCTAAAATCTAATACGGAAATACCCAATGGAATAAATCATGCTGTACAACACACACACACATATATATATATATATATATATATATATATATATATATATATATATATATATAATATACCATTAAGGATCGGTTAAATTAAAACGAATACCAAGCTGTACCTGAAATTCTTTAAGAGGAAGATATTAAAGTAAAGATTTAGTCAAAGGAGTTTTCGTCAGTTGGGGGACTTGTTTTTTGGGAGTTATTAAGAAATAAGGTAAGATCTATATTCTTGTATAAGTTTGAACCTGCTTTTATGTCTACATTTTAACACTACCTCTTTTCTTTGATTTAATAGTTTCCATTGATTATTGTACAGGGTGTCTCAAAATAATGTATACACTGTTTGAATCATTATGACTTATTCAATTTATGTATTTTGACTTGTAAATAAGATTAATACAAGAGAAAGAATACACATTTAAAGAATTTGAGAGTAAAATATACAAAAAAACATAGAAAATTAACTTTAATAAGATAAAAGCTACTTGGGGCAATGGCAGAATGTTCATATAATGATGAGTTCACATCAAGTGCTCAAACTGGTTGCCGTTCTGTTCAATACACTTTTCATATCTTGAAGAAATAGACCTACAAACATCCAGTATCATTTCCTCTGGTATTTGAGAAAATTCTTCTACATTTGTTTAAACTCTAGAAGAATTTCAAATATCAATTGTTTCAGGTTTCCTGCTGTAAACTTTGTCTTTTAGAAACCCCCACAAAAAGAAATCCAAGGGTGTCAAATCTGATGATCTAGGTGGGTATTCAACTGTCCCTCTTTTTTCAATCCATCTGTTTTGAATATTTTCATCCATATAAGTTCTCACATCAAAGTAATGTATTATTAATTATTAATATTTAAAGAGTGTATACATTATTTTGGGGACACCCTGTATTTATTATTATAATTTTTTCCCTAAACACAACCTGCATTTTATGTTCAAAAGCAAGGAGAACCTTCATTCTTTGTAATGGTTCTAAGAACCATCATTCTCTGTAATGGTGCTGAAGAACCTTCTGATATTGATATTTCATGTTTAATTATTCTGCCTGAATTTCTGATGAGGAGTTATTATTGTCTTTCATGACAATAACCTACAAAAAATGTTAGTTCATGAATTTAGTGACATAGTAATTGTGAGTTCAATTCTAAGCCGGGTAGTACAAACACAACTCTGGTGGAAAAAGGGTGAGCAATAAACTGATCAGCACAAAAAGAACAAAATGAAATAACCATAGACATGTTATACTTAGAACAAAAAAACAATGTGTGCCCCTGCAGATTAAATATATAGGGTTCAGGATAAAATTTCCTGAATGTTTCAACCTTGATAGATTAACAAACCTGAAGAAGGCCAGAAGACAAATAGCTGAAATGTTATGATAATAACGATGCCTGAGGACATATAATTTTCCAATTTATCTAAAGGTTCAGAATTTTCCTTCAATTCCCAAAATTTTTTTGAAAAACTGTTAACAATTGAAAACAATTTTTGGATTGGTTTAAATGAGTAATAAAAAAAAACAAACAAATGAACTCTCTGGTTAAATTCTCTTATAGAAATTCCAATGTAAACATTAGAATTTGTCAAGATTTTTCAGTTTAGGGGCAATGGTAGCTTGATATATTCTCTTAGTAGATCATGCATTTGCCCTTGACAGGGCAGTTTTCAATCTTTTCTAAAATTAGAAGGGGGTCCATATTTTAGATTTATTTTTTGCCATAGAATTTATTTAAGATATTTTTATAATGGGAATTGATAATTTGATACATACCAACAGATCTGTTAAACTGTACTTACTATCTACCAAGTTCTAGATCTATTATATATATATATATATATATATATATATATATATATATATATATGTTGGGATTTATGATATAAAAAAAAAAAGTACCAGAAAAGCTACATTCTTGAAACATCTAGAAAACAAAAGCATCGAATCTATGAACATAAAAATGAGACCTGTTTGGGACAACCCTTTGAACTCACTTATAACACACAGAGAAATAAAACAGGCCATAACTTTGATTTAATAAATGCCACCCTAAGAAGAATATAATTTAATGTAAATTTTGTCTTAGATATTAAATCCTGATAAATATTTTCCCATCAATAAAATTTCAATATAACAAAAAATATCTAATAAATAAAAAAATTTTCCCATACAAAAAAGAATCTAAGTTTAAAAATTTTTCCTTTATACTTAATTTTTTGATGAAGTTTTAGTTAAAAAGCAAAATATGGTAAATTTATAAACATTTCCCTATTTGTTCCTTATCCTATAATTTAAATATATTTTTCTATATATATATATAAAAACATCTTTTGCTTTTATTTAATTTATAAACATGACCTATTTGTTCCTTATCTTAAAAAATATATATATATATATATATATATATATATATAAAATTCTTTTATTTTTTATTTTAGCTTTGTGTTGATTCTGAGTTTCACCAACAAATTTGAGAGTTTTTTTTTTTTTTTAGAACAATCAGGGTGAATTTTTTATGAGCTGCTATCCTTTGTAATCACTTTTAGATATCATTCAAATCTTTCTTGGAATAACAATGTCCTCAAAATGACACCCAAACACTCAGAAATGTTTATAGTATATATATATATAAGTAACTTACAAAATTTGTCATTTCCAAATTTCTGGGAAGCGAAATGTTTTATGGCACTGTTTGATCTAAATACAGATGACTTGTTATAACTGAAACTATTATACTGTAGAATCAACAAAATCAAAAAAAAAACATGTTTGTGCATAACAAAATGTAAAAAAAAAATGGATTCAAAAATAACCCATTTCATTTATATATACATACAAAAAAGGAATTATTAAAATAACATAATGGTTTTGCACAAATTTTAACAATTTTAAGTGTTTTTTCATAAAAGTTGATCCAATATAAATTCTCTCCTCCATTTATTTGTAAGAAAAAAAAAAATATATATATATATATATATGATGGTGTGTGTGTGTGTTTAAAAAAATAAGTTTATTCATTTCAATTATCTCTTCTCTCTCTCTCTCTATATATATTATGATCATTAACATAGGAACATCTATATCATCATAATGGGATTTTTTAGTGCTAAAGTTACTGTATAATATCGATCTACCTGTTTTTTAAGCATGAACCTTGTAGGTTCTTTTCTGAGGCAAACAATATGGCTTTCCTTTTTTTTTGCCCCAATGCAGTAAATTTTATTGCTGAAAGAATCTGTTAAATTTTAGACAAGAATGGTGAAGAACGAGATGTTGCTTTATAGATTTCAAAGGCATTTGAAAGGATTAGGACATGTTGGTCTTTCCATTAAATTGTTAAAAAGACCAAATTGATTTGATTCAGTATTTCTTATCAAATTGCAAAATGAATGTTTCATTTTGAATGGTCATTCATCTCTGACATTTACATTGTTTGATGTTGTCTCCAAAAATTCTATCAATTGATTTTTCACTTTGTTCCTAAAAAAGTTTTATTATTATTACCAAAATTAATGTATTATTTTTGTGAATTTCTATTAGCTGGTGTTGGTGAAAGTTCACAAAATTATTAATTGGTGTTTTTATTAATTTTTTTAAACTTCTTCCTTTTAAATTTTATTGAAGTCTTTAAAAAGGGTCCAATAACTTGGACCAATTTTAATATCAGAATTAAGTTTATTTTCATAATGTTTTTTTTTTTTTTTCTTTCAGATTTAACAACTTAAGTCTTTGGCAATTTCACTCATGGAAAGATTATGTTAATGTTTTTTAAGGCAATTGGAAATTAAATTCAAACAAAATGGATTGGTGGCAGATTAGAAAAACCATTGTGTGCTAGTTTATGCCATTCAGCTTAAAAAAATTTCTGCAGTGTATGAAAATGTCACTCTGAAAATTCAGAGACCTCTATTTCATTCACGCAGGAATTGAACCTCTCCACAAAAAAAATAAATCTGTTTCCAATTGCAATCTATATGCTGACCTGTTGTTGCTTGAAAGAATTAAAAAAGCATTTTTATTTGAATGTCCATTTTGTAATAATTTTTGATAACTTTAACACGTTGTTTGATTGTTAATCTTTCCATGGTTGAAATTGTGTCAAAGACTTAAGTTATTAAATCTCAAAGAAAACAAAAATCATTAGATGCTTAAACCTAATTCACATTTAAAATCGTTCAAGTTATTGAACACCCTTTATAATAATATTGTGATCAATATTCATCAAGCCATTGAGAGTAAGGTTACTTCAATAAATAGTTTTGAAGTCCTCAAATTTTATTTAGTTCTTAATTTTTTCATTGTATTGCTAGTTTTTTTCAATCTTTTAACATAGAGTTAGAGTTTGCCATATGTGTTTAACTCATTTCAACCACAGGCTGTATAATGGAAACTGTCATATTTGTGTTAATCAGAAATGCCATTTCAGGATTCATTTTGTCACTTTTTGCTGGCTGAATATCTTCCTCAGGTTTTCTACCCATCCAGTAATCTTCAGATTGATAATCAACTAAACTTCTAAAGCAATAAATAATCTGTCTATTCATGATCAGTTATCTCTTTTGCTGTCCTACTGCCTTGTTAATGATGTAAAAAAAATGAATTGGGGGTGAATCTCCAAGGGAAATGAAAATCAGTACATCTTTACAAATTCCAACATTCAGTTGTTTGGAGTGGTAATCAGTTTTTTTAATCAATGCTTATGGGATTCATGTTAAGTCCTATCAGTCTATATGCATTTGTCCCAGAGGTTTTCTTTTCTTTCTTTCTTTTTTTATTCTTACTTCAATCCATTGAATGCCAAGTTTTTCTGAGATGTAAGACTTAGTAAAAAAAAGGGATAATAATGGTGACTTTTTCCCTGTTGAACTTTTATTGAATTTTATTGGAAATTTTATATTTTGTGACTACTTGTTGACAAGTTTTTAAAAAAAATAATTTTTCAGGCTGATAAACTTTTTGTGTCAAATTAGGTGTTTCACAGAATTTATGGTACTGACATTTTTATCTATTTTTTACTTTTGTTGCCATAGACGCAATTTTAAGTATAGAAACAATTTTCTGATTTGCATGTTGGCTTCATGTATGTCTAAGAAATTTCTAAATTTGTTTTCCTGTTTTACCAATATTTATAATGTCACCAAAGTTAAGCAACATTGATCCTGTTCATTACCTAAATGGATGACCACTTAGGAATATGAGGCACTGTAAGCTTGGATATGTAGGTGGTGTAATGGATAATATTTCTGAATCGTTAATTAGAGAGCCAAGTTACAACCTTTGGGAAAGATTTGAATAAAGCTCTTCTTCCCCCAGCTATGGGTTAATTAGTAAAATCTTGTATCACTAAATCATTATTATCACCCCACCCAAAAATTCTTACACATGGCATAGTGGCCATCATCAGCCTGTCACTGATACCATAAGGAAGTTCAGCCAGTTTAGATACCAAAATGTTGCAAATTGAGAACTCAAAATCTGCTTCCATTCTGTCATCCACTTTTCTATCCTTTCAGAAGAATGTGTAATCCTCACCTTGCTCTTCCAGATGCCCATCATCTGGAATCCACACACACATGCACACACACACACATATATATATATATATATATATATATATATATATATATATATATATAAAAACTCTAGTTATGGAATCACTGGAAGGGTCTTCTCAATCATAAAAATCCTTCTTAACAGGTAGGTCCCTGAAGTTAGTTTTCAATGGCCCGTCCTCTGGAGCCCTGGAGATCAACACAGGCATTACTTCTTGGACCAACCCACTTTTTGATCTAAATAAATGATTTGCTTTAGAATATACTCAGATCATTTCTAAACATCTATGCCAATGATATGACTATATATGGGTGCATCTCTAAAACTCAATGGTCAGAGATTGGCAACTAATCTCATTTCCAATCTTGCACAAACTAACTAATGAGTGAGAACTTGATGGTTACACTCAATGCCTTGAAAGACCAAGCTAGTTACATTCCATCATTGTCGATCTGACCCTGAACTACCACCAATCAGGGTGAACAGAGGTACTCTTGGGGAAGCACCAGACCTTGAAAAACTGTTGGGCCTCAAACTCCCACCCGACGTCAAGTGGAACTAGTACATACGATCCATTGCTAAAGATGCAGGTAAAATGTTCCGCTCTTTGTATCACTCTAGTAAGTACCTACCTCCTCCTGCTATCTTCTAACTTACAAGAGCCAAATCAGGCCAAAAATGGAGTACTGTTGTTATATTTAGGCAGGAGCTACCCAGACTTCAATCTCCAGCCTTGAATTCAAAATTCCAATCACCTGAAGGAAGCCAGAGTGTACAATGGCCGAAATGTTGTGAATATGGCAACAAAGGTGAGGATAAGTCCAAATAATGTAAATGTTATACCATACCTATGGACTATAATGGGTATGTCCCAATCTGTATAAATCCAGTAGAATATACTGTATGTGGTAGTCATTTGGATTTCAATTGGGATTCACCTTGATTCACTTCTAGCTCACCACTAACAGTTGATTGATTACTTCACGCTGCTGGCTAATCTTGTATGTTGTTCCGGTTATAAATATTATTGTTCCATTTCCAACCTTCGTTTTGGTTATTCTTATTCAGTAACCTTAAATAATGCAAGTAATCATAATACCTCATCTCAGAGATATAGAGAGAATTTTCCCCTATTCCAAAATTCTATTCAAGATATTTGTTCATTGGAAACATAAAATGTTAATTTTGCTCTTACAAAATAACTGTACATAATACTTGATGAATAAAGACAGTAACAAAAAATATTTTGAAGCAGAAATTTTTTATACGAATATTTAATTTCTTTCTATTTAGCAATAGAAGTTATATAGGACTTGTTATATCATGACTCTATCAAGCAGCTTTAAATAAGTTGGACACTGATAGACTTGTATGCGTATCTGGAACATTCGCCATAAATATTTTTGACGTAGGAAAACTTGTCTCAGGAATTTTTGAGACAATTTCACCACATATTTTTTTTTTTTTTTTTGATACGCTTACCTTGAACATCCCTTTAGGTGTAATGTTCAATTTAATATGTGAAACATCTTGTTATCAAGTATATATGGATGTCTTTTTTACAGGGTCAAACATCAGAAAAGAAATTAAAAAGTAAACATTTATTTAAAAAAATAAAAGACTAAAAATATATCAAATTAATAAAGAAATAATTTAAAATTGCATAACATAAGTTCTTGTGTCAATTTGAAATTTTTGTGTTCCTCACTGACATGGATGAATGATGTAGGATTTTGATCATATAACTTCGCTTAAAATGTTTAAATCGAAGTAACAGAGCTAAATATACTTGATAACAAGGTACTTCGCATATTAAAAAAATGCGGCAAAATTGTCTTATGGCAAAAATCCTATATGACAAAGTTTTCTATGGCGAAAATTCCTGAGGCAACTTTTCCTATGGCAAAAATGTTTATGGTGAATATTCCTAGAACCACTTGCATTAACTTTTATTATTTTTCTTTTAATAAATTTTTGTATGAAAATAATTTACAAGGCCTCATGGCTGCAATTAAATATTTTGACATCGATATTTAACAAAATTGTCATGGTAATATTGCAAATGGTAATAGCAATTTTCTTATAAGGAAATATTCAGTATTCACTGACCAAGCAGCCAATATTACTTTCAGCTGAAGTTAATAAATTCTTTCTCTTAAAACAATTTTTTTGAAAAAAGATTTCTCAAATCCAATAGCTGTTATTGCTCTTTCTGGTATTGAGTGAAGGGCTCCCTTCCTAGCCTTTTTGTTTGAAGTAGTGTTGAACATCAATATCTTGATTATGCCATTGTTTTCTTTTCAAATTACATGTGCAATCCATTTTAATTGTTGCAGCTGTTGAAAGTTTTCAAAGTGATGTGGTTTATTCTATTTGGTAAATTTCTTTGTTGGTGATTCTGTAGCGCCAGTTCACAAGATTTGAAGAGGGATGATCCATGCTAAGACGTACAGGCTTTATTCACTCACAAAAAGAAAATATATATAGGTTAAAAGTAGGAAATGTGAAGTTATATAAAAAAATAAGTATGTTTTGAAAATGTATATAAGCATCAACAGCAGACAAGTAAGTTTTGTCTTGAAACACATATATGTCAACAGAAGGTAAGTAAGTTTTGTAAAAACATATGAGTACATCTTGAAAAGTATATAGACATCAACAGCAGGTAAGTAAATTGCATAAAGGTATATAAGCATAATCAGCCTAATCTGGCACAAGGTTGCAATTTTCAGGCCACCAGGGTGAACCAAACCCTTGAGAGTAAGTAGTTCTCTGCAAGTCTACTTTTCTAACCATTGCTCCATGGCAATAGCCTATTGATAGCTGACAGACTGTTCCCACAACAGAAGGAAGCTTTTTGATTTGGGGTTTTGGAAATTAAAACCTGGTCAGAGAGTGCCTATTATCCCGCTCCTAGTTTTGTTATTTTAATCTTGCTGCTAGTGCTTTGAAGGGTTTTGGGTGTGGGTAGAGATTTAGTGCCAAACTTTGGCTATCCGCATTCTTTGCAATACCACCCACATTTGCTTGGATGGTTACAATATAACATATGCTGATTTGTTTTATATTCAAATTTGGCGGATTTTTTGTTGCTGGGTTAGGGAGACTGCGAATCTCACAACTCTGATAGCAATTGCAATTAGCTCCACTTCTCCTTGGATATAACAGATTTTCTTCAAATAATCAACTTTATCAAAATATTGTTCTAAAGAATCATTGCCCACTTTTCTTTTCAGGTTAAAGGAATATAACATTATTATTATAATTATACCTCATTGCCAGTTGTTATTGTTATCTTGTCTTTGTTGTTGTAGCCTTGCAACAGTCACTGTGAGAAGCAGCTAGACTAATTAATATTGGCACCTGAGAACCTTCATTCTCTGTAATGGTGCTTAGAACTTTCTGATATCTGACCATTTCATGTCATAATTATTCTGTCTGAATTTCTGGGATGAGGAGTTATTATTGTCTTACATGACAACAACCTATTAAATTAAAATGTTAGTTCATGAATTTAGTGATATAGTAATTGTGAGTTCAATTCCTAAGCCGGGTAGTACAGATTTAGATTTGGTGGAAACAGGGTGAGCAATAAACTGATCAGCACAAAAAAGAACAAAATGAAATAACCCTAGACATGGACAACAGAACAAGAACAATCTAGCCCCTGCAGGGTTCAGTTCAAAATTTCCTGAATGTTACCTTGATAGATTAATACCTGAAAAAGGCCAAAAGACAAATTGCTGAAATCTCATGATAATAACGATGTCTGAGGACTAATTGTAATTATTCATATCTCCAGGAGAGTGACACAGCACCTTCTCAAGCTAACATTTTCTGCTGAGATGCAATGGAAAGAATATATTGAATCAATTCTTAAGCCTGCTGTTAGGAATGTTGGTTCACTGTGTCATCGTAGATGATTTTTCTCATTAGAATCTATCTTACAGATTTATAAGTCTACCATTTGTTCATGTGCTGACTATTACTGCCACATCTTGTCTGGTGTTTATGCTATATACTTAGAGACTTTTGATAAAATACAAAGAAGAATCTACAATGTTATCAGTCCTTATCTGGCATCTCTCTTTCAGTCACTTACCTCCAGTCATAAAGTAGTTTTCCTTTTTCCCCTTAGCATTTTCTATAGATTCTTTCTTGATAATTGTTTTGATGAGCTTTCCTCTTTGGTACCTTGACTTCACAAATTTAAGAACAGTACTAGATTGGCAGCTAGGTTTCATCATTTTACAATTGAATATGGCTAGATGTAACCATAAGTTCTATCTTAATCATTTCTTCTCTTGCACTTCTTGCTTGTAAAACTCTCTTGCAGCTTTTTGCTTTCCGGCAACTTTGATATTCAAAAATTTAAATGCCACATCAATCATTATCTTTTGTCTTCCTAATTTTTGTTCTTTTATTTTCTCTCCCTAATAATATTTATCTTTTTCTTTTATTCTTTTACACTCAATAACCCTTTGCTTCTTATTGGCTTTATTGCCTTGCCTAATTTTTAAATTAAAAAAATATTTGGGAGTTGAATAATGACATTATACATTTTCTTTTTGCGGAAGGTTGAAGAGGTAAGAATCTGGTCTTAGAAAAATATTCAATTCTTTCACAAAGAAAAATGAAAGGAAAAGAAGAAAGTAGATAAAGTGTAAATCCAATTTTTTATATAAAAAAAAAATTTAAATATTTTTAAAAAAATTTTTTATTTCTGCATTTTTCTTTTTTTATGGGAATTCATGGTTTATTCTTATGAAAAAAATTTCATATTTTTTTTATTTTAATCATTTCACCCCAAACAAAGCAATAAAGCCACTAAGCCACAATTCATTTTCTTTACCTGATGAAACCCTGAATGGCAAAATGCATAATCTTTTCTTTTTCATCAAAAAATGTTAAACACACATATACATATATGTTTTGTGTAAAAGTTTAAAAAAAATTTGCAGGGTCCCTAAGTTAAAATTTAATGTATATTTTTTTCTTCGTTATTTGAAAATTTTACAATGTTTTTGGTATATTTTAATTGTTTTGTAAGCAATTAATAATTTTGGAAAACAAAGAGAAGATCAATTTTCTTCAAATAATCAGTCCAAAATAAAAACTCTGCTAAAAAAAAAAACAGCTTTCTAATAAAAAAAGACCAAAACAAACTACTAAATAAATGATTAGAAATTTCAAATCAATTTTATTTATGTTTTTTAAAAAACTGAAAAGAATAAAAAAAATAAATAAAATAAAACTAAATAAGCAAAAAAACAAATAAAATAAATTAATCCAAATAAATAAATTAACAAATAAAAAAATTTCCTGCCAAAATAACTTTTTAGAATAGAAAATATATATTATGTAAAAATAAATAATAAAAACACAAAATCATAACAGCCTGAAAAATTGTGTTTATTTAAATGAAAAAACAATGAATAAGATTTTGATTTTGATTTCAATGTTTTTTTATATTTTTATAATCTATCTTGATAACAAAACTTTATCCCATAAAAATAGCATACCTCAAAAACACTACCACATATATATATATATATATATAAATATATATAATATAATTCTTTTTTTAATAACATTTGAATCAAAATTTGTGTTTCAATTTATTCAAAAAAAATAATATATTAAATCTCATCAATCTTAAAATCAAATTATTTTATCATTTTGTTATCTTTTTAAATTTCCTCAAATTTTATTTTTTAAAAAATATTAAATCTACATAAATAAGTTTTTCATATGTGAATGTTTCTTTCATTTTAATTATATATATATAGTTTTTGTTGACACGTTTCTTCATTTATGACTTCATTGGACTAAGTTTATGTTCATGTTGATGGGGACTACATATACATGCACATGAATGACTAATCCTGAGAATTTTAAATTTAAAGATAATTTTTTTTTTTTATCTATGTGTTTTAAAAAAAAAATACAGTCAATTTATTTAGATTTTTTTGTTTGTTTTCCATTTTTTTTTGGGAAATTAAATATTGTAATATTGTGTCACATGAAAACCTTTTTACACTTTGTCATACATCTTTCCTATAAAATTGTTCTTGATATATAGAAATTTATATATCATTATTCCATTATATTTTTGTCAGATATATTTTTTAAAAATAATTGTTTCAATAAAAACTTACAGGAGGTTTCATTTTTTTAACTCTTAGGGTTTTTGAAATCTTTTTTTTTCATTTTCTTTTATATATATAATAAAAAAATGGTAATCCATTTGGAATTTACTTTTATTATAAAAATCATTCAGGGATTAAGCTCTATGTCTCAAAAACAGAGCAAAATTAAATAAAAAATTTACAATTTTAATTAAAAAATATCAAAATTAAAAATCCCATAGTTATCAATTTTAATGTTTATTTTAAAAAAAACAATGTTATTTTTTATTTTTAATTTTAAAAAAATTAGGAATTTTTAAAAAAAATTTTCATTCTATTTTAATATTAATTTTATATATATATATATATATATATATATATATATATATATATATTTATATATATATATATATATATAAATGGAATTAAAAATTTATTCAATATGAAATGTTGTTGATATCTGTTTCAACTGCATATGGCTGTCTTTTTACAAAATATATCTAACTTAAATTTCTAAAACCCATCCCCCCAAAATGAAAATCAATATTTTCAAGTTTTTTTTAAATTTTTGCTTATTTTTTGTTATTTTATAAATTATTTATTTCAAAAAATAAAAAAAATTGTCAATGAGCTTTTTATATTTGCCTTTGAAGTAAATTCAAAATCTGAAAGGGGTCAGAAAAATTTGCCAAAGAAAATACATTTATTCAAAAACCCTGACATTTCCTTTTCTTAAAATGAAAAAAACTCAAGTACAAATTAGAAATATGTTTATCAGAAAACAAAGTTAATATCAACACTGGAAGATCAAAATTTCATGGCTTCAACCTCTCATTAAATTGCATTTTCCATTTTTTTCTCTATTCTTTCCTTTTTAAAATCTGTTCAAAAACATTTTTTCCAAAATTTGACTCTTCCATCACCTCCAATAAAATTATTCTAAATTACCATTTTTTTGCTTCTCCTTTTACATTATATCATTTCCCTTCAATAAATACTTTATTAAATATAAAAATCAGAAATAAAAAAGTATTTGAACAATTTATTTAAAAAAGAAACAAAAAGGTTTTTGGAATCAATAAAATTCACTTTTCTTTACCCTCATTGAAAATAAGAATTTTCATTTACACAATCTTTTGTGTGTGTGTCAACAAAAAAAAATAATATATATATATATATATATATATATATATATATATATATTTTTTTATTTATTCATCTGATTTTTAAAAATTTATTCTAACATTATAATATTTTTATTGGATAAAAAAATTTGATTAGATAAAAAATCCAGGAATTTTGTCTATCGGTTTAAATCATTTGAGAAATCTTATTAAATAAATATTTTATTTCTATGGAATAAATTTTTTTTTATAAAATATCAAAAAGGAGAAAAAAAAATTTGAACTTACAAAAGGAAAAAATTTTTGGCTACAAGGCTAAATATTCAAACATTTGGTTCTATTTGCCTGTAAAAAACTGATTTAATTAATTGACTTTTCTTATTAAGTATTTTTGGCCAATGAAAAATGTTAAAAAGAAATATAATAACAAGAAGATTTAAAAATATTTTTAGGCCATTAGACAAAAATAAAAACATAATAGAAAAATTTTAAAATTGTCATTTTTAAACATGCCCATTTTTCTTGAAAGCAAAAAAAATGAATCTGATTTTTTTTTTAATTTTTGCATGTAATCTCAATAACCTAATGGCCTAATAAATATTATAATGTATTTTTTCAAATTTTTATTCATTTAATAAAAAAAAAACCAACATTTTATAAAAAGTATAAACAAATTTGTTTCTCTCCTCAAAATATATATATATATATATATATATATATATATATATATATATATATATATAAATGAAATATTTTAATTTAAAATAAAAAAATATAATTAAATTTTTATATCAATTTATTTTAATTATCTAATATTACATTTAACATATATAAATAAAAAAATATTTTATGATAATTTTATTTATTAACTCATTCATATTTCAGTAAAAATTTTTAAAATTGGTTATACATTTTAAAATAAATTACTTTCAAAAAAGTTTCTTATTATAAATTTCTCTATATATTATATATTTATTTTGCAAAATTAAAATAATTGAACAATTAAATAAAAACATTTTTTTTTAAAAAATCATTTGATTTTACATATATATTTATATATATATATATATATATATATATATATTATATATATATACAACCAAGCAATAGAAATAAACAACAATTTATATACACCTGTTAATATAAATTGATAATCATATTTATATATATTTATATATATGAATATACATATAGGCTGTGATGGATAAATTGTTGCCATTTTATATTTTTAATTTTGCATGCATGCATTTTTTTTTTTTGATTTTGTCAACTGCACAGTATAGTAGGGTCAGTTGGGCACCATCTGTGAGAAAAAAGAGCACCATGATGCAATTCACTCTGCCAGAAATTTTGAAACGGCATGTTCTACTGCTTGGCATTCATGACAGAAGCTCCAATACAAACATTTCAGAGTGTTTGGGTGTCAATCTGAGGACAGTGCAGAGGATTCAGAAAGAGTTGGATGAGTCTAATGGTGATTACAAAAAGGTGTTTGGGAAGATCACTAGTGATGGCTGATGTTATGCCATTCAAATTTGTTGGTGAGGGCCTCAGACTCAACACAGAGGCCTACATCAAGTGCCTTGAGATGGTAGTGCTGCCCTGGGTCAAGAGGGTGGCTGCTGGAAGACCTGATGTCTGGCAACAATAGGACTCTGCACCATGCCACACAAGCAGGAGAACCCAGTCATGGCTGTCAGACAATTTCTGCAACCACATCACCCCTTACATCTGGCCACCTAACTCCCCAGACTGCAACCCCCTTGATTATTATGTGTGGAGCACAGTTGAGCAAGAGACCAACAAAGCTCCTTGTAACACCAAAGATGAACTGAAGGCAAGGATTATGGCAGCATTCTTAAACAAGGAGACCATCCAGAAGAATTGCAAGAGATTCCAAAATTGTTTGGGGGTTGTGGTTGAAGCCAATGGTGATTTTTATTGAATAAATTTACTCTTTAGTATTTCAAGATATTTTTTGTGTAATTTTTGGTAAATATATCTGTTAAAATGAGATGTCATGTTCATTTTTTTATTTTTTTTTTTTGCATAATTTAGATGACAATTTATCCATTTCGTGTACATATACATATTTATATATATATATATATAAATTATTTATATTTATAAAAATATAAAATATAAAAAATTAAGAATTTATTATAAATTTTTAATTTTTTTTTAAAAAAATAATTTTTAATATTTTTTTTTTAGTTAAAATTTATATTTTTTCAAAAAATTGGATTATTTTTTTTTATTTATTTTTTTAAAAAAATGAAAAAAAAAAAAAAAAATTTTTTTTAAAATAAATTTAAAATGAAAAAAAAAATTTTCAAAAATATTTCTATATTAAAAAAAATTAAACTTTTATTCAAGAAAAAAATTTAAATATATAAACAAAACTTTCATTTTTAAAAAAAATTAATTTTTTATTTCATTTTTATTCAATATAAAATTTAATCATTTTTATCAAAAAAAAATAAAATTTAAAATAAAATGTTTTTTATTTATAATATTTTTTCAAAAATAATATATATATTTAAAATATAAAATATATTTTTAAAAAAATTTTTATTGAAAATAAAAAATGCAAAAAATAAAGGAATTTGATATATATTTAGAAAAATTTTTTCATAATTGAAAAATTTCAAATTTAAAAAAAAAAAAATTATGTTTAAATATTTTTTTTATTTTTTGAACAAAATAAAATTGTATTTTTTAATTTAGGAAATTCTTATAATTAAAAATTCTTTTAAAAAAATTTAAAAAAATATCAAAAATCAAATTTGAAAAATTTTAAATTGTAAATATATTTTATTTTCAATATTTTTGTTTTATAAAAAAACAAAATTTCAATTAAAAATTTTTAAAAAAAAATCATTTTTTTTTTATAATTAAATATTTATATTTAAATAAAAATATAATAAATATTTATAAAAAAAAAAAAAAAAAAAATAAATTCAAAAAAAAAAAAATTTTTCATCAAATTTAAAATTTTTTTTAAATTTATATTTTAATTATCATATATTTTTTTTTTGGAATAAAAAAAAATGAAAAAATATAAATTTTTAAAAAATTTTTCAATCATTAAAATAAAAAATTAAAAAAATATCAAAAATATTTTTAATTATAAAAAAAAATAATAAAAATTTTTTTTTTAAAAATTTTTCATTTAAAAATTTAAAATTTAAAAATAAAAATTTTAAAAAATTTCCATTTTAAAAAAAAAAAAAAAATAAAATTATTCAAATTTTTTTTTATTTTTTTTTTTAATTTTTTATAAAAAAATTTTTTCAAAATTGAATGAAAATTTAAAATGAAAATAATTTTTTATTTTTTTTAAAATAAATGAATTAAAAAAAATTTAAAAAATGATAAATTAATTTTAAAAACTATTTTTTTAAATTTCTTAAATTATTTTTTAAAAATGAAAAAAAAAACTAGTTTTAAAATTTTTTTATATTTAAAAAAATCAAAATATAAAATATAAAAAATATTAATATTTGTTTTTTTTAAAAAAATAAAAAAATTTTAATAAAAAAAAAAAATCAAAAAACAATTTCAATTTAAAAAATATGAATTTATTTATTTTTAAAAATTTTTGTTTTAAAAAATAAATTTTTGAAATATAATTTTAATCTATTAAATTTATCAAA
Organism: Acanthosepion pharaonis; assembly: GCA_903632075.3. Lineage (NCBI taxonomy): Eukaryota > Metazoa > Mollusca > Cephalopoda > Sepiida > Sepiidae > Acanthosepion > Acanthosepion pharaonis. Next base: position 444,766 of record CAHIKZ030001584.1, read on the forward strand.
AATAAAATCATTATACAAAAAATTTTAAAAAAAAAATTAAAAAAAATAAAAGATTTTAAAAAGAATTCAATTTTTTGTTTAAAAAGTCTTTTTTTAAAAAAAATTCTAACAAAAGTTAAATATTTAAAATTTAAAAAAATCAAAAAAAATAAACAAAAAATATTAAAAAAAAATTTTTTTAAAAAATCTAAAAAAAAAAAATAAATAAAATTTTTTTTTTTGAAATTTAAATTTAATGAATTTTGAAAAAAAAAATATTTTTTTTGAAAAAAAAAAAAAAAAAAAAAAAAAAAAAAAATTAAAAAAAAAAAATTATTCAGATTTAAATATATTTTTTTTTTTTTATTTTTCCAAAAACAGCAGAAAATTTTTTTTATTAAAAATATTGAAGTGAAATTTTCAAACAAAAAAAAAAAAAAAAAATAAAAAAAATGAATTTTTTTAATTTTATAATTTTAAAAAAATTTAAAAAAAAAAATAAATTAACAAAAAAAATGATAATATCATTTATCAAATAAAAATAAAAAAATGATTTAAAATATGATAAATAAAAAAATTAAAAATAAAAAATAAATATATTAAAATTAAATTGAAAAAAATAAAATTTTTTTAATCTTTTATAAAAAATGTTTTCTGAAATTTTTTATTTGTTAAGAATCAATTTTTTATATTAAAATAACTTATTCAAAAAAAAAAAAATAAAAAAAAAAAATTTAAAAAAAAAATTTTTTTTTAAAATATTTTTTTAAAAAAATTAAAAAAATATTGAAAAAAAAAAAAAAATAAATTTTTTTTTCAACCTTAACATTTTTTTTCAAAAAAAATTTAAATAATTTACCAAAAAAAATAAAAAAAATATTTTTTGTTTTTAAAAAATTTCAAAAACAAAAATTTCAAGTTCAAAAATATAATTTGAATATTTTGTTTTTTAAAATGAAAAAAATCATACAAAAATAATATAAAATAATTTTTTTTTAAAAATTAAAAGAAATTTAAAATAAAAATAAAATTTATTTTTTTTTCAAAAGATAAAAAATCTAAAATATATTAAATTTAGAAAATTTTTTTTTTAAAAAGAAAAGCTTTTTTTGATTTTATTTAAAAAAAATTAAAATTCAAAATTTTTTATAAAAATTAAATAATATATTTTTTTAAACACAAATTTTTTAAAAATATTTGATACTTTTAATTTTTTTTTCATTTTTTTAAAAAAAAAAAAAGTAAAAAAAAAATTATTTTTTAAACATTGGAATGAAATTATATATTGATTTTTTTAAAATCCGTTTAAATTTTTTTTCAATTTTAAAAATAAAAAAAAAAAAAAATAAATTAAAAAAATTTTTATAAATTTTTTTATTTTTTAAAAATAAAAAAAATTTAAAAAATTAATAAATTTTTTCTATTAAAAATTTTTTTTAAAAAATAAAAAAAAAAATTTTTAAAATTTTTTGGAAAAATAATTTTTAAAAATTAAATTAATTAAAAAATTTTAATTTAAAAATTCAAATTTGAAAAAATATTTTAAAAAAAAAAAAAAAAAATTTTTTTATTTTAATTTATTTAAAAAAATTTTAAATTTTTTTTGAAAAAGTTTTTTTTTTTCAAAAAAAAAATTCAAAAAAACCAAAAAAATTGCTTAAAAAAAATTTCAAAAAAAACTAATATAATAATCTTTATATATAAAAAAAAATTTAAAATATAAAAAAAAAATAATAAAAAATTTTTTTTCATAACTTTAATTAAAAAATTTTTAAATGAAAATTCAATTAAGTAAAATCTATAATCAGGAATTTTTTTTAAGGTTAAAACTTAATTTTTGTTTTTTTTTTTTTATTTTTTTATTTTTTATTTTCACTAAAAAAAAAAATTTTTATTTTTTATTTATATAAATAAATTTTCAAATAAAATGAAAAAATAAAAATTTCAATTTAAAAAAAAAAAAATCAAATAAAATCAAAAAATTTTTCCTGTTTTAAAATTTAAAAAAAAAAAAAATAAAAAAAAAAAAACTTTTTAAAAAAAACATTTGTTTCATTTTCAATAAAATTTTGAAAAATTTTTTTTAATTTATATTTTATTTTTTTAAAAAATTAAAAAAAATAAAAGTTAAAAAATAAATAAATTTTTATAAAAAAAATTTTTTTAAAAAAAATTATTTCATTCTATAAATAAATTAAAATGAAAAAAATTTTTTTATAATTTTTAAAAAAAAAAATAACAAGAAATTAAAAAATGGATTTTCACAAAATGAAAAAATATTCAAAAAAATAAAACCCAAATAAAACATTTTTGAAGATTAAATTTAACAAAATTTAAAAATTTTGAAAATTTAATTCAAAATAAAAATGATAATTTATAATCTGAAAAATCTGCAAAAAAAACATAAAACAAATGAAAAGAAATTATTAAATATTCATTTTTTTTTTTTTTTCAAAATCAATAATTTCATCAAATTTTTCTTTTAAAAAAAAAAATTAATAATAAATTTAAAATCTTAAAAAAAAATCAATTTTTTTATTTTAAATTTTGAAATTTTTTTAAAAAAAGATTTTTTTTTTTTTAAATTAACAAAAAATTTTAAAAAATTTTGAAAAAAAATCAATTATTTTTTTTTAAAAAAAATTTATTTTAAATTATTTTAAAAAATATTAAATTTTTTAAAAAAAATTTTTTAAATTAAAAAATTAAAAATTTTTAAAAAAATGAAATTTAAAAAAATTAAAAATTAAAATATTTTTTCAAAAAATTTTTTATAAAAAATCAAATTTTTAATTAAAATTTTTTACCAAAAATTTGAAGTTTTTTAAAATTTAGTTATAAAACAATAAAATTTTTTTTTTAAAAAATTTAAAAAATTTTTTTTTTCAATAAAATTTTTATTCAAGAAAAAATTTTTTTAAAAAAATAAAAACAAAAAATAAAAATTTTTAAGATAAAGAAATTTTAAAAAAAAAAATTAAAATAAATTTAAAAAATTAAAAAAAATATAAATATACTGAAAAAAATTAAAAAAATTTAACCATATATATATAAATATTTAGAACAAATTAACAAATTTTTTAAAAAAAAAAAGTTTGATAATTTATAAATGAAAAAAAAATTTTAACATTTTTTTAAAAAATTTGTTTTAAAATAATTTATCAAGGTATCAAAAAAAAAATTTTAAATATATTAAATATCAAATAATTAAAATTTTAAAAAAATTTTATAAAACAATTAATTTAAATAAAAAAAAAATTTTTTTTTTTTTTTAAATAAAAAAAAAAATTTTTTTTTTAAAAAATTTAATTTTTTATTAAATTTAAATAATCTAAAATATTTCAAAAAAAAATATAATAAAAAAAACTTGAAAAAAAAAATTTTAAAAAAATTTTAAATTGAAAATATAAAAAAAAAAATAAAAATAATGAAAAATCAAAAAAAAAAAAAAAAAAAAAAAAAAATTTTTAAAAAAAATTTCGAAAATAAGTTATTTTTTAAAGTTTTTTTATATAATATTTTTTTTAAAAAAAAAAATTTTTTTTTTTTTGGTTAATTTATTTTATTTTTTTTAATTATTTTTAATTAAAAATTTCAAAATTTTAAATTTTTTTTAAAAAAATAATACATTTTAAATTAAAAAAAAAACAAATTTCAATTTTTTAAAAAAAAAAAAAAAAAAAAAAATATAAAAAAAAAAAAAATTAATGAAAATTACTTTTTTAATATTTTTTATAATTTGAAAAAAGAAATATTTTTAAAATTTTTGAATTTCCAATTAACAAATTATTTAAAATAAACATATTTAGTTGATTTCAATTTCTTAAAATATTGATTTAAAATAAAAAAGAAAAATTAAAAATCTTTTATTTTATTAAAAATATTTTATTATTTAAAAAATTTTTATTATTTATAATTTGATAGAAAAAAAAAAAAAAAATAAAAAAAATGAAAAAAAAAAAAAAAGTTTTTTTCAAAAAAAATTTTTTTATTATTAAGAGGAAAGACCAAAATATTTTTGATAAATTTTAAAAATTTTTTAAAATTTTAGAACAAAAATTAAAAATTAAAAAAAAAATTTTTTTTTTTATTTGCAGTGGGAAATGACCCAAAATTAGTAAAAAATTTTTTATCTTTTTTAAAAAAAAATCAAAAAATTTTGATTTGGAAATTTTAAAAAAAATCAAATAATTGTTGGATTTTAATGAAATTTTAAGGACTTATTCACAAATGAATGAAATTATTTTAAAAATTTTAAAAAAAAAATTTTTTTAAAAATTTTTTTTTTTTTTTTTTACATCTTTTACCTTAAAAATTTATTTAATTTTATGAAATTTTGAGAAATTTTTTTTTTTTTGAAATTTTAATATTTATATTAGTTAAAAGAAGAACTTTTTGGAGAATTTAAATTTTTTTTTTTTTTTTTTTAAAAAACAGAAACACCATTTACAAAAAATCTGCTGCTCTGAATAAAAAAAAAAATGCAAAAAAACTAAGACATTATTTAATTAAAAAATTTTTTTAATTGCTTTTTTGAATAAAATATATTATGGACACTATTGTCTTAAAAGAAAATTTTTTTTTTTTATGATGAATAATGAATTTTTACAATTTTTTTGTTTTTATTTTTTAAATTTTTTTTAATTAAAAAATTTATAAAATTTTTAAATCTTTAAAAAATTTTTTAAATTAATTTGTAGTTTTAGATGATATTATTATTAAATAAAAACTATATTTACTAATCATAAATGGAAAAGCTTATTACAATTTCAAAACCCAATATTTTTAAAAAAAAAATTTTTTTTTTTTTTTTTGTGTGTATAAATTTTGATTTTTGTAAATATGGATGTCCATATACATGACATTATCAGAAAATAAGAGCAATAACTATAGTAAAAAAAAATTTGTAATTTTTAAATTTTATAAAAAATTCTATCTAAAATTATAAAATCAAAATATCTAAAAATTCAATAGAAAATATTAGATTATTTAGAATATTTTCCTAAATTTTTAAGAATACTGGGTAGTTAAAAAATTATATAAAAAATTTTTGTCATTATATTTCTCAAGTAATTTTACATTATAAATCCTTTTTAAAAAAAATTTAATAAAATCATCTGTCATTATAAAAGTTGTCAAAAATCTTCAAAAAAACAGCTACTGTCTGTGTTAAAAAAAATATTTTTTTCTGTGATATTTTAAATTTAAAAAGTAAATAATATTTGTTTCAAATCAGATTAATTAAACTTTAAATCAGCTAATTTTCCTCAAATAAAGTTTCAGAAAAGTATATTTTTTTTTGAAATTTTTTTTTTTAATAAAGAGAAATTTGTTGAAAGACAGATTTAAAATATTGAAAATTGATTTTTCAAAAAAAAAAAAAAAAAAAAAAAAAATTCCAATCAATTTAAATTAGTTTTGAAATACAGCAAAATATTTTGCTTATTGAAATATTAAATTTAATCTATTTGAAATAAAAACTAAAATAAAAAATAAAAGATTTTTTTTTTTATATAAAAAAAGAAAAATCTTTATATTTAAGTTTGTAAAGAAAATACTAATATAAAATATAATTAAAAATAAAGAAATATAAAATGAAATATATATAAAAACACAAAAAAAAAAAAAAATTTATTTTTAAATTTAAGAATACTTTTATTTATATATTCAAATTTTATTGTCAAAAAATTAAAAATATTTAAAAAATTAAATTTAAAAAATAATTTTTTTTTTTTTGTTTTTAAAATTTTATTTTAATTTTGAAAAATTAAATATTTATTTATTTTAGTTATTTTAAAGAGAATTAAAATTTAAGTGTTTTTGGAAATTTGTAAAAAACCTTTTAATATAATGATAAATTTGGAAATTATTTATATCTTTTTATTCGTCCTAATTTGAAAAATTTTTGTGCACTTTTTAATTTTATATATTTTATTGGAAATCTATATTTTTCATATAGGTTTTTTTTAAAAAAAAGTTGTAAAAAGTTTTATTTGAATTTTATTTCTATGTATTTTAATACATTTAAAAATGATTGATGTATAAGATCATTTTTTATTTAGATTCTTTCTTTAAAATTTTTCTAAGTTCATAAAAATATTTAATTTTGAGTTTTTCTGAAATCTGTAAAAATTATCATTTATTATGGATATTCAAAGTTTTTGAAAAAGATATCCATTACAATTTAAAATAAAAAAATAATTAAAATAAAAATCGTTAAAAAATTGGATAATTGCTTAAAAAGCAAAATAAAAAATTTAGTTATGTATCATTTATTTTCTAAAAAATGATTTTTATTTTTTTTTATATATTATAAATATATATATATATTTTTATAAATATATTTAAAAAATCTCAACATATTATAATTGAAAATAATATTTTTTTTAAAATTTTTTAATATATATATGTAAAAGTTTTTATATATTAAATATCTATATATTTATATAGATAGTTAATATTTATTTTTTTAAAAAAATTAAATCTTCATATTAACTTGTTTGTAAATTAATATTCCTTCATTTTTATTATTATTTCAAAAATTCTAGGCATTTTGGTTCAAAAAGGATATGCCATCATCAGGAGAAAAGTTCATTCCTCAAGCTTTGAAAAGTAATAATGAACTTATATTTAATATAAATATAGTTTTATATATATATTTATATAGAAATTTAAAGATGAATTAAATATGAAAAAGACAAAAATCAATTTATGACACATTTTTTGAAAGATGCTTGAGTGTTAAAGAAAATTGTTCATATTCATGGAAAATGCAGTGTTGATTTTTGTATTAAAGTCTCTATTTTTTATTTAATTAAAAATTTCATAATCCCAATTTTAAAAACAAATTGAATATATTACTGATACAAAAATATATATTAATGTTTTTTTAAATTTATTCATATAAAATTTATATTATTTATTATAAAACAAAAAAAAAAATTATAGAAAAAAATAAACAAAAACAAAAAAAAAAAATGTGTGATATCATATATATATATATATATATATACAAAAAAATTTTAATATATTTATCTTTATCTTAAAAAATTTTAATCTAACATTTAATGTTGACATTAGCTGTCAGGATTCGCTTCTAGTTCCTTTGAAAAACCAAAAGAAATGATTCCTTTTTTCCCAATTCTTAAATTTTTGGTGTTTTTTTTTTATAATTTTTTTTTTTCTTTTCCATCATAAAGACATTATAAGTGTTGTCAAAAATTTTTTCTTTAACATTTTTTTTACCATTATGAACTGTATAGGAAATAACTTTTCTAAAAAATTTTAATAAAAATATTTCCATTTTCTCTCACAAAATTTCTTTTTCTGGCAAAATTTCTATATTGCCGACAGAAAAAATTTTGTAATCCTGATCAAAAAACATTTAAAAAAACTTAATTCATTTATTGAATATTAATTTTTAAATTTTAAATTTGTTTTTTTTCCTTAATAATTAGATTGTAAATTTAAAAAAAATCCATTTGTTTTTTAATTAACCCTTTAAGTTAAAATTTCTTTGTTATCAGACAATGGAGTTTTAATAAAAAGGGAAGAAAAACATGGAATTTCAAATTGGAATTTTTAAAAAAAAATTTTAATTGATTAAAAAAATCAAAAAATCATATGAAAAATTATCCAGAGTTTAAGCAACATATAATTTCTGTAGCCCAAAATACACCAAATTTGTTTTTTCTTAAACATTCATTGAAAAATACTGTAAAAATAAATACATCATGTATGTGTTGGTGTCACAAAGAAAGTTGATATTTAATAAAAAAATCCACTTGTAAAAAATTGAGCAGTTGAAACTTTCATCACCACTGGTGAATCTTATATAATTGTTAGAACAATTATATATTATTGTTCATTATAAATGCTTATATGTGATTTTTTATTCAAATTTAACCTTTTAAGTTGCATATCATTAAAAAAAAAAAAATTTGTTGAACTGCTATGTAGAATCAATTAAATGTTTTGTAAAAGTGAATAATTGAAATTTTTTTAAAGCTGAAAAAAAATGAATAAAACAAAAAAAAACACATTTTCTAAAAGAAAAAAAATATCATGGACAGAATTTTTGGACAATAACATTTTTTTTTTAGAAAATAAAACTACATAAAAAAATCATGCTTTAAAATTAGAAATTGACAATTATTAAATTTCAGGGACACATTCTGAGTGAAGGATTAATTCAGAAAATTTAATACTCAACAGGACATATTGGGGAAAAACTACCAGAAAAAAATTATGAACAACTTAATGATTTTTGTGAATGAATAGCATTTAGAAAAAAAAGGACAAATTTTTCAAATGCAATAAAGACTACAACATCAGAAAAAGTTGGGGGAAAAGAATACAGGAAATCAGTGAAAACTTCTGAAAATTTTACCAATGTTTTGTTTGAACGTTTAGTGTTTATATTTAAAATCAAACAAGAAATAAATTTGTTTTTGCATTTAAAACTATTCTATTTGGGCATTTGCATTGTAGTGCAAACCATCTTCAGAAAAAATGTTCTCAAAAGCCATAAAGAAAAAAGCTAATTACTTTTATTATTGTGTTTTATTAAATGGATAAATTTCAAGAACATTAATGATGGTGAAAAGTAAAATTTTTGTTTAAAACAAATAAGGATAATCCATGCTAAGAAATATTTAAGAAAATTAAAAATAAATAATAACTATTTTGTTTTCAAAATAGGGAAAATTGTATTTAATAAATAAGACAATTGATGCAAAAAGCCTCATAAATTTTTAAATATCTATGTTATTACAAGGAATGCTTAAAGGGAAAATTTGTTTTTTTTTGCTCCATTATGCATTAAAAAAAAAATTTTCATGAAGATAATAATTTGTCAATTAATTTTTTGATTCTCCCTCAAAATCTGTTTTTTACCTAATTTTCAGTCTATAATAGAGACTGGACATTGCAACATATTCAAATGAATTTTATTTATAAAAAATTTGCAAAATTCATTAAAACTGGAATTTTTTTTTTCCAAAATGAAAATAATTAAATTTAAATGAAGGAATCATTCTAAAAATGTCAATAAGATGTGCACCTGAATTCTTGTGATATGAGCAAAATTTATCTTTTAAAAAATAATCTTGAAAGAATGAAAGAAAATATTGCTGTATTTATTTAATAAATCCTACTTGTAATACCATAAAGAGTTGGTAAATAATTTCACCAATTACCCAATTACTAGAGCTATCACAAAAATTCTAACCTCTTTACTTTTTTTTTAATCTTTTCATCCCAAGCAAGGTGGGTATGCCACAAGTCCGCAGAGAGTTATAAGTGAGAGAAAAGACTTAGAATATAGAGGAGTGAGGAAAGCACAAAAGATGAATGGGAATCAAGAAAACTGAAGATGTTGATTGACGTTGCATATAAATTTTTGAAAATTGTAGTTATCAGGGGAGCAAGTAAATCGAAGGGAGTTCTCCATGTGGGAAGTTTGAAAAAAGAAACTGTGGGAGTAGAACTGGCAGTTGCTTTTAGCGATTTCAACAGTAATCAGGTGGGACATAGATGCCAATCTAGTAGCACATTTAAATTCATTTGATTGAGGTACCAACTGCCATGAAAATATTTATAGAAAAGACAAAAAGGTATTACATCAAATAGCAGGGGAGTTTGCTCCACAATGTCACAGTTCTGAGGGAGAAGCTGTCTCAGTGTAACTTCATCCTTACCAATGGAATAGGAAGCGAATGACATTGAGTTAACAATGTATGTGATTTGGCTGGTTCTAAATGTGAAGATCTGGATTGGTGGCACCAAAGAATGTAGTTTGCCTGAAAATCTGTTATGAAAATTTAATGTAAATTGTGTTAAGAAAGTTCCTCTTTTTTTTTTCAATATAAAATGAGTGAAATTGTTTATATTTTGAAAAACCCTGACATATAAACCATGATCATACGAGGCATTGATCAGCCAATCATAATTCATAAAATTACTTGAGTTCATTGTAATTATGATCATACTTGATCTGAAGTCATTGATTTTTCTTACAGTCCTTAGTTTCACTCATGATGTTTAAATCTTGTGTGTGTCAGTCAAAGGAATTTCATTAACTTGTTCCAATGTTCTGATCCACCCTTTAAGCTGAAGTTAATTCCTTTCTTAATAATAATCCAGTGCCCATGCCATCTGTCATTAGAGATTAAGTTATCCCAAAGTGAGACCTTTACATTGTACTCTGGTTGGATTGACCTTTAAGAGTACATTAAGCTACTTAGAGTTAGGGCTTGTAGATGTGAAAATGACCATGCAATTTGGTTAAATATTCTTTCTGTTAGAATAACTAATAAAATAATTATACAAAATCCTTTCTGTGTAAGAAGGGTTCATGTAAACTTTTTAGACCATTGAATCTCTAAATGAAATGCTTGATCCCTCATTGACCCTCCCACCAAATCATGTACAGAAATAATTATTTTTTATTTAAGGGCAGAAATTCCTTAGCTCTTTTCTTTTGTTATTGTTTTTCTGATAAAATTCATTTTATCTTTGTTTCATTATTCATTTTTAAATTTCTATTTCTCTTCCAACATTAGACACATTTGCTTGAATAATAATAATAATAATGACTTTGAGAAAAACATAATAAATAGTATAGGTAATAAAGACATATACCTTTTTATTTGTCAACGTCATTAATGGGGAAGTTGTGTTTGATAAGTAGTAGCAAGGAAATTGATAATTTGGTTAATTTAAGTCACCATGTTTTATTTATTGATCCCATCCTCAGGCATTTATTGACACAATAGATAGGGCAATTGATCCTAGGGTTGATATCAACCACTTTGGGGACCCCTGCTTTAAATTTTGTTCAACCAGTGGAGCATGAAGTGTTTTTGGTTAAGTAGTGTTGGAAAATTTTGTTTACAGGCTTTTGCCTTTATTGAAAATAAACAATTCAAAATTAATTTATTCATTGAGAGATTTAATAAAAAAAAAATTGATAGAAAAAAGATCTGAACTGGTGGCATCAAAAAATAAATAAAGGCATTGGTTAGATCCAGTGACAGGACCCAAAGAGTGTGAGTTCAATACTCGGTTAAGACAGTGGAGAACTTGGAGAGGGGAATTAACAGGAGATAATTGATAAATTAAACATGGCACGTGGAACTAGAACAGTCTACCCCAGTGAGTGAAATAAAGGGTTCAGTTTGACATTTCAACCACCTGAAGAAGGCCAGAGTGTACAACGGCCAAAATGTTGTAATAAATATGGCGACAAAGATGAGGACAATAGTCCAAATAATGTAAATAGTGTAAAAAAAAAAAAAACAACACAATAATAGATGTTTTCTTTGTTGTGTGATCTCACTCCCTTTAACCATTACAAATTATGTCACTTGGGATTGATTCAAAACTTTCAGCTATCTATAAAATACCAGGATATAGCCAACTGAATCTAGCTTACCATGCTTAAAGCACATGGTTCTTGATTGAATGATTGAGAGTTGAAAGTAAGTATTTCAACAAAAACAACAGAACAAACATGAACTTCGGAGAGTTTATTTACAATTTTGATCTTTATATACAACTTATTTAAAAATTGTAAAAATACAATAAAAAATTGAACAGACAGACATTGTTGTTTGAATTTTACAGAACATTTTTGCACACACACACACACACATATATATATAATACAGGTAATAAATCTGTTGGTATATATCCAAGTGTATCCTAGTAATATAAAATATTAAAACTGATTCACAAAATGTTCTGAGGAGTTAGGTGGCCAGATGTAAGGGGTAATGTGGTTGCAGAAATTGTCTGACAACTATAACTGGGTTTTCCTGCAGAGTCCTGTTGCCAGACATAAGGTTTTCCAGCAGCAACCCTCTTGATACAGGACAGCACTACCTCTTCAAGGCAAGTGATGTAGGTCCCATGTTGACTCTGAGGCCATGTGGGAAGATGAATGGGGGCATAATGTAGCCATCACTAATGATCACTCCAAACTCCATGTTGTTGACTGGATATATCATCCAACTATTTCCAAATCCTCTGCACTGTCCTCAGATTGACATCCAAACACTCTGAAATATTCATATTGGAGGTTTCGGTACGAATGCCAAGCAATACAGCATGCCGTTTCCAAACTTCTGGCAGAGTGAATTGCATCATGGTGCTCTTTTTCTCACAGATGGTGCCCAACGGACCCGACTATACTGTGCAATTGAAAAAAATCAAAAACATGCATATGTGAAATTATAAATATATAATGGCGACAATTTACCCATCGCACCCTGTATATGTATATAAGCAGGACTGAAGTGTTACATTTGACACAGACATAACTGAATGAGTTTGTTGGATGCATATGTTGAAATTGACAGGAGAGTCCATCATATATGTCATATATATATATATATATATATATATATATATATATTGTTCATTTCAAATTGTTTTTTTCTCCTTTCTTATTGTCTATTGAGGAAGTTTGTCAATTCCACTTGTTGAGAATTTTGTCTATTACTATTGTGGCAAACCCTCCTACAGTAGAATGAACTCTTCCTCCTCTCATAAATACTAACTGCGAGACTTCCTAAGGCGGTCATTGAGCAGTCGTTGGGCAGCCGAGATGCAGTGTAACCTGATGGTTCGGACAGACACTTCTATCTGCTTATTACTAACACTCTTGCTTTATATATATATATCTGTTAATTCAATACACTGGTTCAACCTACCTTCGTCTTCCATGTCTTTCTTTTTCTGGCCGCTAAACAGGCCACAACAATTACACTAAACCATAACCTATTATTCCACAAGATTACATACACATTTCCACTCCATTGTTTTGATTTTGTTTTCATTTCAAAAAGTTATTCAGTTCCTGTAAACTCACTGAAATTAACGAATGTTGTGCTTGGTCAATACCTAGATGGGTGATTATTTGTAAATAACAGGTGCTGTAAGCTTCAATGTGTGGGTGGTACAATATATAATGGCTCAAGAATTGTTAATCAGAGAACTGAGTTCCAATTCCATTTGGGATCATTATATTCATTTATGTGCAATCCTGGGTATGATGATAAACTACATCTAGCAGCAAGACCTCTGATCGGGAGGTTTGAGGAGCATGGAACCACCTCCTTAATTGCTGTTGTCCTCAGATAAACCCTGGCCTGGGTCCCAGCTATGTGCAAATGATTAACCCCTGAATTATACTAAAATTACCAGCAATACATTTTTGTAAAGAAAATTACTAATGCTCCTAAAAAAATTAAATTTTGGCAGGAAATGACCCATAAGGAGTTGATTTGTCACTAAACAAACAAAAAAGACTTATGTGCAAATACCTTTGGGAAAAGTATGAATCCACCTCTTCTCCACCCCTAGTTATTGGTTAATTAGTTTGACTTATATCACTAAA